>JACYFF010031956.1:95500530-95532965 GCA_017589665.1 Selenicereus undatus | reverse complement strand
ATTTGTGATTTTGGAAACTGCAGCTTTTTCATTATGAATAACAGAAATGCCAAGGAGTTTTTGGATTTGGAGAGATTACCTTGTAAGCTGCACTAGACTTTCGTATGTTTGGCTAGAGGATTGCAGCACGTTTGAGTGTGTGGACAAATTCCCTTTGCTATTAACTGATCTCCTATGGAGGTTATTTTTTGACTTAATGTTTGGTTGCATAATAGTTGAAAATTCAAATCCCGTGGGCGGCTCCACTTTTTGATTATGTTGGCCGTGAAATTCACTTTCCTCTAGCTGGTTCTCTCCACTTTTCAAAGGTGTAGGATTGGTATTTGAATCTGAATCATTGGCATGATAGTTTTTTTCCTTTTCAAAGCCTGGAGGTGGTTATTCTCCATTTTCCAAAGGCCATAAATGCTGTGATGGTTTCAACATTTCCTCTGAAGAGCCATTTTGGCTAAAACTCACCATCTTGGTTCTAGATTCAGAATGAGTGCATTCTTCTCAGTTGTCTTCTGCCCTTTCATTATCTCGATTTGAATTTGAAATGAACTAGAGGCAAGGAGTCTCTTGGACTACTTCTCTATCCACCACAACACTAATTACTGTCATTTCATCCTTCTCATCATGATAAGTCTTCCTCAAATCACTTTGTACCACCTCATAGTTTGCTACCATGTCATCATTGAGATCTTCGAACCCTAGAACCTCACCAATGCAGTCCATGTTCTCCATGCCTGGAGAGTATGGTGATGAATGAATATTGTGAATCAATGTTGCAGTTTCAACTTCCTTGATCCATATCATGTATCCTCCATCTTCTAATGCTAATAATATTTCATCAACAATTCTTTGAAACATATATGTGACCATTTGTACCTCATACTTTCAAAGGAGTTTCTGCGATAAATTGGCTTTCCAAGACGGATTAACCTCTCCACAAGCTATGCTATTCTATTAAAGTTTTCCCATAGCCATCCATAGGAAGATACTCCATGTATCTCAAGCCAAACCCTTCTATTTTCACAACAATCATATCTGCTCCACTTCTTGATTTCACTAAACCATAAATCTAGCTCTTCACGGTTCTTTAAGGTCTCTTCCATCATTTCCAATGTGCGAAAGGTAAGAATAAATTTGAAGTTGCTTAAAGCATGGATCTTGACCCACTGATCATAGCCATTGATAATTGTGGAGGCAATGGATGCTAGATCTCTAGGCTCATTCGAAGTACACACAAGGCTTTGGTTCAACCACTCCTCAAACTCTGAATTTACCTGGCCTTTCAAGAACTTTTTATGGGATTGATTTTCCTAGCTGAATCTAACCAGTTGAACCTTCTTATGCCCCCCTTGCTCTTTCTCATTTTTACTCGAAGATTTGCTAATATTAGGGGCTCTCCTAGTTTGATGCCTGTGTGGTTGAAATCGTTTCCTTTTTTCGGTACGAACCATGCAAATTGAGATCTTGTTTGCCTCTAATAAATGCATTATTCAGCATGATGATACTCTTAAGGACATCAATTCTATTCCAAAAGCAAACAAAGCCAAATCTTATTGTATTCCTCCTTGTTTTTCTAGTAGAGATGTATGAATCACTCACTTTCCCTGCTCTCTAAAAAATCCCTTTCAGGCCATGTTTATCAAGATTATGTGGTAGGTTGTTGATGAAACTTGAGAATTCACTAAACTCCTCCCTCTCCTCACGGCCCATGTTATGCTTAGTTATCCCTCTCATCTCTGACCTGATATGGGTGAAGTCTTTGAAGGTTAATCAGCTAATTTGATTGAGGCCAGGAGAGACCAACGTAATTTGCTTTTACTTTGGCCTCCTCTGCCTCCCTTTCCCCAAGATTGAAAACAATTCAATAGAAGTGCAACACTAGCTGCGCCCCATGAGCCCTAAGCTCTTGACCCATCCATCCTTGCCTCCCTCCAATTAATGGACTCTTATCCTTCCAATTAATGGACATCCATAAGAGTCTAAAGTTCAACTATATGAATTATCTTCCAATTGATCAACTATAAACATGGACATATTTTAATCAAATTCAATAGGCTACCCAAGATTTATTCTATCATTATCTAGGCAATGAATCAAATTCAGCCAGTTGGAAATGCGTTGTAATGACGATTATGTACAAATTGTGGTCTCATGGGGTTCCAGATCTAGAAAAATAATTTTCTCGTATTTGAATATAAGGGCGTGTTCGGCAACAGTGTTTTGGGTAGTGTTTGGCGTTTTGACTAAGTCAATACACTCATTAAGTAATTTTGAGTGTTCGGTAATATAGTATTTTGACTAGCATTTCAAGTAGCGTTTAGCATTTTAAGCAGCGTTTTTAAAAAGTTAATAGTATTAACGTTTTGCATTCAAAAGTAGCGTTTCATATTTTTTTGCCGAACACATTTATTTCAACTACTGATCCAAACAGCTAAATCTACCGAACACATTTATTTCAACTGCTCATCCAAACAGCTATCCACTAACAGCTAAATTAGAAACGATATTCACTTTCTAAACAACTATCCGCTATCTAAACCGTTATCTGCTACTTGAACCGCTAATTTTGCTGAACAGGGCCTAAGAAAAATAGATTTTAAAAAAATGGAGTGAAAATTTTTAAAAAAACTCAGTAAATTTTCGAGTTTTATTTTCCTCCCATGTTGAGACGAAAATGGGAGGAAATATATTGATTCATTAACGCTCCCAATGTTACGCTTGAACTTGTTTCCTTTACTCTCCGTTTTCAATATAAATATGTGTTGTGACCATTCTTTTTTTTTTGTTCAAACTAGTTTGGATCCGTACTTTGCACGGAGTGTATTCAAATAGATATTATATAGATATGTTATCGAAATAATAAACAAATAGTTATGATAGATATGATTAATATTATAATTTCGATAAGATAATGGAAAAAATTAATGAAAAAGTTAAGTATACAGCAACTTCATGCATAACTAATTGGATTAATAATTAAAAAGTATATGATTGTGACAAAAGTCTATATAAGTATGATGGAGACAGTAGATAGTAAATTTGTCACAAAGCACGCTAAATTGGGTGATGATAAGTCAATCTATAATGCCAATGATGAAAAATCCACCTTCTCCTCTTTTTGTTGAGCAAAAATGTATGAAGTGGCTAATTGTCTAGTGAATTTAGGTAAAAAATATTTTGAAATCGGTTTAGTTTCAGTTTCACATGTAACAGAAATAAAATTTGTCTTTCAACGAAAATAATTTGAACATTATATTTATACTAATACACAACTTTTTTGGCTATTTAAAGTGGCCCATTAGGGAGTGCTAATATAATTAAGTATTCATACTTTGTACATTTGGTTTTCATGTCAATTGAATACTCTCATAGGTTTTGATATAAACTTCACATGTCCTTATGTTGTCTTGCAAGAGATGTATTGAGTTCAGATTTGTGGATTGAGATATTTCTTAGTTTGAAGTGTTATGGCGATTTAGGATATTTTATTTTAAACAGTAAAAGATTAATTATAATTTTAGGTGTTTTATGAAGAGAAGTTGATTATTGAATTTGTATGGTTTAAAAGAAAACGAAAATGATTTCAATTTTTCTTATGCGTTAAATAGATTAAATTTTGGTCAATTTATTTGAAATGTTAAAAAATTAATTATACATTTAAGATTTAAATGAATTAAATTTAAGATTTAAATTAATTATACAACAACAATAGTAAGAATGGAAATAACCATGAAAATCATATTTATATTTATATTATCTCTAATAATACATGCTCAAATGTATTGTATCGAAAAAGACAAAATAATAATAATAATAATAATAATGGAAATAAAAAATGTTTATAATTTCTATATAAATTTGTAAATTATATTATGTGTTAATAATAAGGTGTCATCTAAGGTTTTATGGCTTGTTCAGTAATTACAATTCAGTTTCCTTAAGTTAAAACGTCTAAAACATGAACTTATTCTATAATAATGAAATAATAAAAACTTTTATATCCATTATAATCCGTTAATCTCTCTTTGATAATTATATGATCATAATTAATATTGACCATGTTATCAAATTCAAGGAGTAAGATAAAATCGCCGACAATGACAATGATGACAATAACAACAATACTAATAATGAAAATAATCATGGAAATCATATTTATTTTTCTATTATCTCTAATAATACATGCTCAAATTTATATTTGTATCGAAAAATACAAAATATTAATAATAATAATAATAATAATAATAATGGAAATCAAAAATGTTTATTATTTCTTTATAATTGTGTATATTATATTATGTGTTAATAATAAGGTGTCATATAAGGTTTTATGACTTGTTCAGTAATTATAATTTCGTTTCATTAAGTTAAAACTTCCAAAATATGAATGTATTTTATAATAATGAACTAATAAAAAATTTTATATCTATTATAATCTCTTAATCTCTCTTTGATAATTTGATGATCATTATTAGTATTAACTATGTTATCAAATTCAAACGGAAAGACAACGACAACAACGATAATGACAACAACAACAACAATAGTAATAATAAAAATAATCCTGAAAATCGTATTTATTATTCAATTATCTCTAATAATACATGCTCAAATTTATATTTGTATTGAAAAATACAAAACATTAATAACAATAATGACGGAAATTAAAACGTTTTGGTCCGTAGGAGCCACAATAGGCAGTACAATATAATGAGGGAGGGAGAAATCGAACATAAGACCTATTGTGCCTAGTAAATATTACAATACAATGAGGGATGGAGGAATCGAACCTGAGACCTAATGTGGCCAGTAAAGAGAGAGATGTTATTGTACATGCTATTTATTGAGGCGATTGTCGAGATAAATCCAAGGATTAAGATTGTTTAAGATTTTGATCCAACGATTGTAAAACAACATATACCCTAAATTTACTCTCATGCTAACATTTTTCATTTCCTCAACACTCAGCCCCTTACACATTTTAGCATTTATAATATAAAGATGAGTCACGAATGCAGTATAATACAATGGGAAAAGAAGAATCAAATATGAGACTTAATATACTCAGGACCTCAATCTTAACCATTTGGCTAAGATCTCATCGATTTGTTTAAGGGGTGCAACATGAGAACTCTCGCCTCAACTGTAGAGTTCTGATGGGATTCGGGGCATGACTGCTGGTATGATCACACCCTATGGTGATCATTTTATAACATCCATAGTGAAAATTCTTCCAAAATCATTTACCCATTTCCCACTTCCCCACCACTGCATCCATTTCTAATGAAGATTCGGAATTTCGGATTTATTTCCCGTTTCATTTTCTTGTTTCTGAATTATGAAAAAAAAGTTAATTTTCTATTTCTTTTCACCTACAATATTTTTTCATTTAATTTTCTTTTGTACTTTCTTAGCTAGGATCAGATGCGGCCTTAATAAAATACTGCCTAAAATATTTGACTATAATTAAAGCTTATTGCGTTATATTGTTATCGGAGTTAGGTTAACCCACTTAATTTTTTAACCACCAAAGTTATAAACCTTAAATACATTAAACATTCAATTGTTAAATTACTCGATAAAATTGTGACCAATTTTGTCAAAAAAAAGGTGATCAACTTTTTTTCTTTGTAAAGGGTAAGTGAGACCATCCTTGCCTAGCTCAATGGTCAACATTGGCTACACAAACCAGGTAGGTGTGGTTCACTTTGGGGTGGGGGGGGGGGGCATGGATCAAAATCAAGTCCAACAAAGGTCGAAGTTGTAGATAACAACGGTAGAAAGGACTCTTTTGCCGTTGACTATTTTTTGAGAATAAAGAAGACTTTTGTTGGCCGAAAAATTTCATATTCTTATGTAATTCTTGACACTTTATAAGCGGCCTTAATAATGATTACACCAAAGACACTTTGTTTATTTGATAACAGAGGGGAACGACACGTTGGTTATCACCACTCTTACATTGATTTAAAAAAACCATTAACTCTTCAGCATCCGTTGTCAAACTAAAGGGTTATGTCGGATTTCTAACTCTTACCCTCTGATTGCTGCTGAGAGTGTCTGATAAAAATAGTCATGCCAACCGGAACTAACTATACACATTGATCAGAAAAATGTAAAATTAAAAATTGTCCAAGCTATCAAATTAGTGAAAATAAGTTAAGGTAAACAACCAAAGACCAAGTCAAATTGTGATTGCACGAATTTCCTACGTACACATCCACTTTGCGATATTGTCCTCTGCAAAGGGAAGAGCAAAGGCCAAGGGTGACTAGGTTTGGGAGTTTAGGAGGAAAGAGGGGGAAAGGACAAGAAAGAGTCAGTGGATTTGAAAGTTTGAAATTGTGAAATGGCACGGAAGAAAAAACAAGAAGGGAGAGACTAGATTAGCCAAACAACAACGGAGAAAAGTGAAAACCCCTAGAAGATTTACTTCTACTTTTAGTAGAAGTAAATCTTCTAGGAATTTTGACCTTTTTCTTATTAGTATATCTATTGTCATTCAAAAGTGTGCTATTGAGTGTGATGTTCCTGATCACATCATACAAATAAATAAATAAACATAGTTGGATTGGAGGTTTTGTTATGTGATTCCTTACTTGTCCCTTGTCACTTTTACTTTTATATTTACGATTTAATATGCTGAAAGAGTATTAAATAAGAAGTTAGAGCCTTAGAGGTTGAAATGATTGTCGATACAGTTGTAAGCTGTAAGAAAATGTAAAGAGTTGTAAGAAGTTATAAGGAGCTGTAAGAAGTAGTAAGAAACTGTAAAAAGCTGTAAGGAGTTGTAAGAAGATGTAAGGAGTCGTAAGAAGATATAAGGACCTGTAAGAAGATGTAAGGAGCTGTAAGGATAAATGTAAGAAGTTGCTGAATTATTGAAGAGTTATATAGTATAATTTGTGACAATTATGATAGATTAGTCACATTTACAACTAAAATTGGATGCCATTAGTAAACAAAATATTTCTTAATATAATTGAAACAAAATATGTTTGTTTTACAATGAATGTTTTGGACGAGAACAAAAACATTAAAATAATAAACTTATTGAAAATAAACCATTAAGTACGTTAATTACACAATAATAAAATATATTAAACCCCATAAATTTTGTCAATAAAATTTTGTACACTTGAGGTGATTTTTTATATTTACATTAGTTTGATCCAATAAGCAAAGTATAACAAAAAAAAATAATTTTTTTTTGACAAAATGGAATACAACTCTTAAAATACAACTTATATTTTAAGTAAGCAATTTTAAATGTAAATGTATGGTCAATATTGTTACCAAGAAATTTTATAAATAAACCCTTAAAACATTATTCAGCAATGCTTAAAATACAAAAATTGTATTGTCATATTAAAAAATCAAAAATTGAAAATTACCTTCCAAAATTCAAAAAAAAAAACAAAAATTGTATTGTCATATTAAACAATTTTATTATTCTATATTACAAGTACATATCAATCTCAGCAAGGGAACCAAATTTGGAACGAACACCAAATATTCAATTGTATAATGATAGCAACAAAATTATCATGGATAAACTTAGGGATGAAAATGTTATAATGCTTTCGTCACATACAGTTTGACAGTTTTCATATTTGCTTCGGACGTAAACATAAGCAAAAGCTTTGTATTATAATTTTAAAAGTATGGACCTTATTCCATCTATAATAACATATATTGTTCATGTCCAAACTCAAATATAATTTACGTCGTTATATTATGTTTTTATGGTTATGTAAATGCTGTGTTCATAAGATATTTGCAAATTTTTTATATTGGTAGCATAATTAAAAAAAATATACACATTTCTATAATTAAAATAAATAAATGTTATAGAAAATCTATATGGGATGTAAGGAGATGTAAGAAGATGTAAGGATTATGTTAAGGATGTAAAAAGTTGTAAGGAGAAGCAAAAAACTATAAAGAGATGTAAACTCTAAACTAAATCTTTAAAAATGTGAAATAGAACAGGACCTAAATCTCAATGCCTTAGTGCTTCCCCATAGACCACAAGTTTAAACTTATCAAAGTCTTTGACCCCGCGCCCCAATTTTGATGCTGGGTCAAAATGGGTTTCTTCTTTTTTTCTCCTTTCTTTTCTTTTGTGTTTGTTTGCCTCTTTTTGGTGTGCTACACTTCTGTTAGCATAACTGTATATGTACATAAATTCTTTAATTTTATTCTTCCATGATTTTAGGCTATAATTTTGATCATGTCTAGTTCTAGAATATTTCCTTCTGGACTTAGATTGTCATCTTGTGTGTATATATATCCCATGTAATTACATTGCAAAGATAATACATTCTTCAATCACATATCATTTTTTTAGCATGGTATCAGAGCATTTGATTTAATTAAAAAAAAGACAAAAAAGGTTTGGTCAAATGCAAACCCTATTCCCGTCATATTCCCAGATCACAAATTAGGGATTCAAGTCTTTCATTTATCCACTCATTTTTCTACAGTACTAGAACAATTTCTCAATTCCATGTCTAATTTCTTCCTCGCAGAGATCATGTAATCTATTCTATTCTAATCTTATTCAAATACCCATCTTGAACAACCTTAAAACCTCCATCTCAAGACAATTAGAACACGTCTCTTGTCAGAATTTTTTTTTCTAGCGTTCACTTCATTGGAGGTCTCTGTTGCTTCTGGGAGTTCACTGCTCTTTTGGGTTTTCGATTTCTTGCTGCTGAATCATATCAAAGCTTCTGCCCAGGTCAGATTTATTTGAATCTAAAATTGATTTGTGCTGCCCGATGTTCTTACACTCCTGCTCTGTTTGGTTCTTCTTCTTGTGTGAAATTTTGGTGGTATCCTCTGTTGAACTGCATTTCTATATTTGGGTCAGTACAATCCTCTTGAATTGCAATTCATTATTGTCCTCACCATTCCAAATCATATTGTTGGAAAATATACTGCAATGGAAAAAGTGGAAGTCATTCAACCCATTAAAACCACTTTGGATGGTTTAAATTATGCAATATGGTCCCAAGAGATGCCAAGTTTCCTGAAAGGAAAAAGACTCTGGCGAATTGTTTCAGATTCTATCACTAAACCTGTAAAAGAAAATGGGGAGGATGATAAGGCATACTGGGACAGGCTTCAGGATTGGGATAGTAAAAATCATCAAATTCTTACTTGGATTCGCAACACATCAATTCCATCCATCACGTTACAGTTTGCTCGCTTTGAAACGGATAAAGAAGTCTGGGAATTACTGAGCACAAGGTATTACACAACCAATGTAGTTCACCAGTATCAACTCCATGAGGCTCTCCACAATATGAAACAAGTACCTGGCCAATCAATCAATGAGTTTCTGTCTCAAATGCAACCAATATGGGATCAATTAGCATTGTCTGAACCTTCCTTTGAAAATACTAAAGATGCTAACAAAATTTTCAAATATCGTGACAACCTACGAGTTATGCAATTTCTCATGGCACTTACACGTTCATATGAACCTGTTCGTGCCTCTATACTGCATAGAGGATCCCTTCCTATTCTTGAAGCTGCCCTGTCTGAACTACTATCAGAAGAAACTCGTCTCAACATCTTGGATTCGCAATCTAACACTACTGACACCAGCAATGTTCTGGCAGCTCCTTACAAAGCTAAAAATTCTGATAAGTTATCTGCTCATTCTGATAAGTTTTCTGAGAAGTTTTGTAACTATTGTAGAAATTCTGGCCATATCATTTCAGAATGCAGGAAGTTAAAATTCAAGAATAAAAATCGGGGTAATACTCATTTCAAAGGCCAACAGTACCTTCGACAGTGCCAAACTGCAGGGGCAATGGTAGATGAACCAACTCCAACATTTTCCTTGGGTGCTCTTGAAACTATTCTGAGACAGCTCACTACAAACTCAAATCAAATTGCATCCTCATCTCAAGGAAGTCCTCAAAGACTTGATTCTACTACATCATTAGCACTTTCTGTCACCCCAAGTACTTCATCCCCATGGTTTTTTGATTCTGGCTGTTGTAATCACATGACATCCAAATCTGCCGTGTTTGCTTTTAAAACAACTCCTGTAAAAACACCAGTTATCCATACGGCAGATAATTCTGAATTGAAAGCTAGTTATGTTGGCAACATATCTACTTCGAACTTAACATTAACTGATGCTTTCTTGGTCCCTCGGCTGTCGTTGAATCTCATATGAGTTGGTCAATTGTGTGAGCTTGGTCTTGACGTGAATTTTTCAGGTCGTGGTTGTGTTGTACAGGATCCACAGACGGGACAGTTAATTGGGATCGGCCGTAAAACTGGTTGTTTGTTCGAGTTGGTATCTATTGCTTTACCACCAAAATCTATAGTCCGTCAGGTTGCTGCCACTGTGTCCAACAAGTTATGGCATTCCAGGCTCGGTCATGTTTTAGATTCTCGGTTACACGCTTTAGTTTCTAGAGGAGTTTTGGGTCAAGTCAAGCGTACTACATTTGATTGTCAAACTTGCCAACTAGAATAATTTCATGCCTTGCCTTTTAATAATAGTTACTCCATTTCAAAAGCACCTTTTGATCTAGTACATTCTGATATTTGGGGTCCTTCTCCCAATGTTACTATGGGAAGCTCATGTTATTTTGTGATATTTATTGATGACTTTTCATGATATACATAAATTTACCTCCTCAAGAACAGATCTGAATTGCCCTATATTTATTACAATTTTGATACCATGGTTTCCACTCAATTTTCTGCCAAGATTAAGGCTTTTCATTCAGATAATGCAAAAGAATACAGGGAGCAAAATTTTCTCAATTTCCTGGCACAGCAAAGAACTGTCCTTCAGCACTCATGCCCTGGAACATCACAACAAAATGGTCGTACAAAGAGGAAACACAGACATATTCTTAATACTGTCCGTGCATTGCTAATTTCTTCTGCTTGCCCGGAAGCTTTCTGGGGTGAAGCTGCAGTTACAGCAGTATAAACCATCAATGGTATTCCTTCCCCCGTTATTTGGGAGTAAGTCTCCATATGAGTGCTTATATGGTGCTCTTCCAAATTATGACATTCTTCGAGTTTTTGGTTGTGCTTGCTTCGTAATGCTGCAGCCTATGAGCGCACAAAATTGGAGCCATGAGCACGGCTATGTTGTTTCCTTGGATATGGTATTGAACACAAAGGCTATAGGTGTTGGGATCCCTTGTCTAAACGACTTAGGATTTCTCGTCATGTTGTCTTTTGGGAACATAAGATGCTCTCTTCGTTGTTTGCCTTTTATTTATCAAGGCCTGAAGCTCATTATTTTACTGATGTTGCCATTGATCTTTTTCCAGCTATTGATTATATACATACAAAATTGCTTTCTTCCAATTTGGAGGAAGGAACAACTGTACTGAATTCTGTTCTTAATGGTTTTGGTGAACATGTCAGTGTACCATCCGAGACAACAAGATCAAGTGAAGATGATGATAATGATTCATCTACAGTATCAACATTACGCCGGTCCTCTCGCATAAGCCAGCAGCCTCTCTATCTACAGGATTACCACCGTTACCCTATTGTTGCTGCCGTTCATGAACCCAACACGTTTCGAGAAGCACAAAATGACCCAAAGTGGCAGCAAGCTATGCAAGAAGAACTTTATGCTTTGCACAAGACACACACCTGGGACTTGGTGGATCTTCCTCCTGGAAAATTTGCCATACCATGTAAATGGGTTTATAAAGTCAAGATTCGGTCTGATGGCTCAATTGAGAGGTACAAAGCCCAACTTGTTGCAAAAGGATATAATCAGGAATATGGGATTGATTATGAAGAGACATTCGCACCAGTTGCTCGACTCACCTCAGTTAGAAGTTTGTTAACTGCTGCCGCTGGGAAGAAGTGGGGACGACTTTATCAAATGGACGTAAAGAATGCATTTCTAAATGGTGATCTACATGAGGAAGTTTACATGAAACCTCCACCAAGATACCGCCATCCACCTGATAAGGTTTGTCGACTACGTCGAGCATTGTATGGCTTAAAACAAGCTCCAAGAGCATGGTTTGCCAAGTTTAGTTCTACAGTTCACCGTTTTGGCTTCTGCTCCTGCCCATATGATAATGCACTCTTTATTCGTCATACGGACAAAGGGTATGTTCTGTTATTGCTTTACGTTGATGATATGATCATTACGGGAGATGATATTCAAGGAATCCAAGACCTAAAGATGTCCCTCAGTCAAGAGTTTGAAATGAAGGATCTTGGCTTTCTCAATTATTTTTTGGGTTTAGAAGTATCTTATAACTCAAAAGGTTACTACTTATCACAAGCTAAGTATGCTAGCGATCTGGTGGCTCGTGCTGGATTCACAGACAACAAAATTGCCTCAACTCCTCTTGAGACTAATGTCAAGTTATTGCCACAAGATGGATCACTTATGAAGGATCCAACATTATACAGACAAATAGTTGGTAGCCTTGTCTTCCTTACTGTCACAAGACCCGATATAGCATATGTTGTCCATTTAGTAAGCCAATTCATGGCTGCTCCACGCACCACACATTTTGCAGCTGTGCTCCGCATTCTCCGATATATAAAGGGCACATTATTTCAAGGGTGTCATTTTCCTTTTAACTGTCCTCTAAAGTTAAAGGCATATTCAGATTCAGATTGGGTTGGTGATTCTATAGATCGATGTTCAACTACAGGTTACTGTTTCTTTTTGGGTGACTCCTTAATTTCATGGTGTAGCAAGAAACAAACAGTAATAGCACGTTCTAGCACTGAAGCAGAATACCGAGCCCTTGCTGATACCACTTCTGAACTTGTCTGGTTACGGTGGTTATTGGAAGACATGGGTGCGCATCAACTTACACCAACTACCGTTTACTGTGACAATCGAAGTGCAATTCAAATCGCTCATAATGATGTATTCCATGAAAGAATGAAGCACATTGAAGTCAATTGCCATTTCATTCGACAAAATCTTCTAAAGAAAAGCCTTTCTGTCACCTCCACCTCTTCTGCTGAACAAGTTGCTGACATTTTCACTAAGTCACTATTACCTGGTCGGTTTCGTCAATTGGTTTCCAAACTCAAAATGACAAGATGTCATCTTGAGTTTGAAGGGGGGTGTTAGCATAACTATATATGTACATAAATCCTTTAATTTTATTCTCCCATGATGTTAGGCTATAATCTTGATCATGACTAGTCCTAGAATATTTCCTTATGGACTTAGATTGTCATCTTGTGTGTATATATATCCCATGTAATTGCATTGCAAAGATAATACATTCTTCAATCACATATCATTTTTCTGGCAACTTCAATAAGTAGGCAAATATATTTTTTACTTTATGTTGTTTTAAATTTATTTTTTACATTGTAATATTTTGTTGTCTATAATATTGGACAATGTATTGGACAATGTTTATAAACAACTGATGCAAGGCAGTAAGAAATCATATTAAAAAATTGAACAAGTCAGGTGAGTTTGGAATGCCATTCGATCAATTAACCAATTCAACATACTTTTTTTACCTAATACCTATATGTTACACCTAGGAGGATGTACACCCACTTGCTACATAAGTAAGCAGCCACAAGAATATTCACATCAGTGAATTTTTGTTTTATAGAAAGAAAACAATATATCATCCCTAAAATCATGCATCCTTTCCTTTTTTTCTTGCTTATTTAAAATTTGAACGTTGCCCCATAATTTATCAGTCTCTTTCTCTCTCTTCTAACCTTCTCTTTCATTTCTTTGTCTTAAAATTTTCAACTTCTATTATCTCTATAGAATTCGATCTATTCAATGAATTGCTCAAAGAATCGAAGTTTTGAGTAAATTTGTGTACACTCATGAACAACGAGATAGTTGAAGGAGCACAAGTATTGGAAATGATTCAAGCGGTGACAAATCAAATGGGTAAGTGAATCGAATCAATAGTTGTTTTATGTAAAACATGAATCAATTAATAAAAACAAATTGTTTTGGTGGTTTCTTCATGACTATAGATCTAGTATGAATTTTCTTCGGTATTATATATGAAAGACTAAATTTTTGTATCTAATTAGATTGTATTATTTGGTTTATTTGAAAAATGTATTAGGAGTTAATTGGAGAATTATAATCAATTTGTTGGATCGGGATGATAATGTTTGCAAAGAGTTTAATGATCTTGGCATTGTTGAACATATTAGATTAACATTATGATCTACATAGACTATAACTATTGAAAGTAAATTTGTTGAACTTTTAAAGATTTTGGTCGAAATTAGTCTAGATTGCAATTCATGAACAATGTTTGTAGTTGGGCTTTATTGGTTTTTAAGATCGTCCTTTATTATTCATGTTTGTTCATTATTTGTAGTATGCATGTTCATTTTTTAAGTGAACAATGTCCAAAAATGGTAATTTTATGGCGTTGTGATGAGATTATAATTGTTCAAAATAATTTGGTTTAAGTTAACTAGGTTTAAATATATGACATATGTTGTTCATGACGTTTGAATAAGCTTAGAAACGTTGTTTATGAGTTGATTTTTAATTATTTAAGCTATGTTGTTTAATTTTTCAATTATTGTCAAATGTAATTCCCGCATTATGTCCAATGATCTATAGAGTTTTCTCATGAATAAATTGTTCAGAATGGAATAAATCATTGCTGGAATGGAATCCAACTTCATGAATGCCAAATGAGGATGACTTAGTCGGAATGATTGCAATGTCGGAGGAAGAGGCATTTTAAATTCACAATGACTATGCCTACCGAATGGGTTTTAGTGTTCGATATAACAAAATATGTTATACAGCAAGAGGTAAAGAGATATCCATGCGACAATTTTGTTGTTTGAAAGAAGGGAAGAAGAAGATGAAAGGCAAAATGTGTAAACAATACAACAAGCCAAACATAAGAATGGGCTGCAGAGCATACATTCAATTCCACGTTGACAAAAACAGGACATGGACAGTCACCAAGCACAATACCGAACACAATCATCCCATGTGCAGTCCAAGTAAAAAACATCTTTTGCCTTCACATCGAAAAGTTCCAGAAAATGACATTCAATACATCAAGCAACTCAGTGACTCGGGAGTTCCAGTTGCCGATGCAGTTCAATTGTTGGAAAAATAGGATGGAGGACCACTTTAACTTTGTTATGGATTAAGAGATGTGCACAACAAGCTTGGAGAAATTACCAAGAAAAGTTTAGAGGGTGGGGACGCCTATGCTCTTATAAATATATTTAAGAGAAGATTTGATAATGAAATTGGGTTCTATTATGACTTTGAGATTGACCCTGATGGAAGCCTTCTCAAGAGTAGCTTGGACAACCCCTTTTCCTTGAGTGTCTTCCACAACACCTTCCTTGATAGCTCAATTACTGTTTGTTATTACCTTCTTTGGCAAAGGCTAGTTTAATTGTGATGATCCAAAACTACATAACATAAAAAACACATCATTATTAAGTAAACTCACAATGAATAATCCTAATTTATAAATTATACATCTACTAATAACCTACTTAAAACTTATAAGAGAAGTCACCAACCAACTAGACGTAAGCAAACTCATGACTAACATTGAACAGTCCACTACGACTAGTTGAACAAATAACCCTATAGTAATATTTTTGAACAATTTGACCTAAAATAATGAACAAATAACATTTAAAATATACGCATAACAAATACACATAATTATTAAGTAAACTCCCGATGAATAATACCAAATAATAAATTGTACATCGACTAAATAACCTACTTTAAACTTATGAAAGAAATCATCAAACAACTAGATGTACGCCAAACCATCACTTATATTGAACAATCTACTATTGTCAGTTGAATAGATAACCTTATAGTAATATTTTTGAACAATTCAACCTAATACAATGAACAAACAGTATTGAAAATATATACATATGCAACCAATTAAGAAAATATACATAATTATTAAGAGAACTCATGATGAATAATCTCAAAGAATAAATTATACATCTACTAATAACCTGCTTAAAATTATACGAGAGATCATCAACCAACTAGACGTAAGTAAAATCATTACTAACATTGAACAATCTACTACTGTCAATTGAAAAAATAATCCTATAGTGAAACTTTGAACAATTTGACCTAATATAACGAACAAACAATAATTAACCTATATACATAAGGAAAACACATAATTAATTAGGAAAATAGTAAGGTGGAGAAATATTCTCCTAATTTAATGCCATGATTCATTAGAGGGAATAGAAAACAATTTACATTGTTTAGGAAAGTCAATCAATATTCCATGTCTTTTTTATTTCTAATTTTTTTAAAGTTGCTGGTTATAAGGTTGCCACCTTGGACAATATTTACATGTCACCATTAAGGGTTTGTTTGGTAAGAAAAAGTGGAATGGAATGGAATCATTCCTGAATCCTGTAGAGGTCGGAAATGGAACTTAAATCCTGAACCTATATGTTTGGAGAGAATATGAATGGAATGAAGTTCCAATATATGTTGTTTGGCTAGCAGTTAAGGAATGGAATCAAACTATTTTATTTCTAGAATATTTTTAATCCTATTATAAGTTGTCATTTCTTATAGTTATAATTAACTATTTTTTGATTTTTTGTATTTCATTTTTTAAAAGATAATGTAAATTACTATCTTTGTTAGATTGAAAAATGATTATAAACCCATAATTTTAAAACAAGTCAGGTTTATAAATTAAGGTTGAAAGCTATAATTTTATAAGGCGATTTTTCGAACCCAAACAAAAAACCTATGATTTTATATGCATAAATTAATTATGTTATATAACACCCAAATAAAGAAGGAAAATGATTTCCTTCCATCAGTGACATATCCTCACCTTTATACAACCATTTTCTGTAAAAGAAAAAAAAACCCCTTCACGCACACAAGAATCATCTATGAAGAATCTTCATCGTCTTCCTTTCCTCTCCCTCACTTAGATCTGAGTTATCTGCACCCTCTTCTCCCTTCCTTTTCAATTCTTGCTCAGACCCACAAATCACAAGAAAAATGAGAACATATTGAAAGCAACCCCCCCCCCCCAAAGTAAAAGATGAGAAAACGAGGATGAATAGGATGCAGATTCGCGAACATTGGCTTCTTCTGGGAAGGATTTCACGGCGAACGTCGGCCGGCCTATTCTTTCTCGTCGACTGCAGATGTCGCACCCCATTCTCTCTCTCTCTATCTCTATATCTCTAGAGCTAGGGTTTGGGTGAATTGGGCAAAGTCGGCCAACAAAAAATGAAAAAATGAAATTTTGATTTTATTTTTCTTTAATTTTTAATCAATAATATGATCACTGAGGGGTGAAAATTTGAAACCCCTTGACAATGAGGGGGTTCAAGTTCCTTGAGGTTAGAGAGGAACTTGATACCCCAGGTTTTAAGAGCATCCGCATTGCAAGGCTCATGAGCCAAAAGTTTGGCTCACGGTCCAAGCAATACCATACATCAGTGATCCGCTTCGCTCGCCCTACGGTCCAGCTCATGGCCATGATCCGCTCCCCACACATTCTCTCTCTCTCTCTTTTTGCCAACTAAGCATTTAAAAGTCTAAAGCCCAATAATATAGTAGTAGTGGGGTTTATAAAATATTATTTTATTTGATGATCCAAGTTGGTGATCCATAGGATGTAGAGAAGAAAAAAAAGTTGGCTTGTAAGATGATGTGGAGGTTGTGGGCCCCCACTTATGATCCAAATTTTTGGATCACCAATGCGGATGCTCTAAATCCCTGCCCCTTAAAACTCTCACCAAACGAGAAGGAAGGGAACTTGAAATCTTGGAATTCAAGTCTCATTCCTCATTTTCTCAACAAATAAGCCCTAACAGTACATACACCTAAATGGATGGTAGAGATAGCCTTTTGTACCAAACATTACCATCCACGTGTTTTTCGCCACTGAGATAAATGTTTTCGTTAATGAAAATGCTGAAAACAAGAAGCCCATCTGGAATTGCAGACGAGTGTCCATTTCTTTCAGTCGGTCTCTCTGCAGCATTTTAAATTCGGTGGAGAGAGAGCGGTGGCGGGGGAGAATGGTCGGGCCAGCGAGACCTCAGTTTGTGCTATTTGGATCATCAATTGTAGAATTCAGCTTCAGTAATGGAGGTTGGGGCGCTATTCTCGCCGATTTGTATGCTCGCAAGGTATATCTTCCTGTCTTCTTTGATTTGTTCCATTAGTATTGTTGAATTGTGCATATTGTTGTAGTTCTAATTGAGTCGGGATGATATTTAGGTTTTCTTGGTTGATTATCCATACTTGTCAGTTTGAATTTCTGCGCTGTTGGAGGTCAGAATGATAGTTAGGTTATGATGAAGTCCAAGTCTTCTCTGTGAAAGAGGTCAATACTTTTTGTGGGTCGCGTCCAACAATTTTGGAGCTTCTAACCCACAGGTAAAAGACCTATAAATCAGGTTCATGGTTATGATGCCACAATACCTGCTCTTACTTGTGAGGTAGATATATGCCAAACATAGAACCTCTTTGACAACTTTGTGCAATTTGGGAGGATGCCTGGGAACATCACGTGGAGCAATTGATTGTAAATCAGTGACATCATGTCACTGTGCCAACATTATGTTGTGTATATGAGAATAATGACTGGAATATTTGTTATTCTCAATTGTTATATCTTTGATGTGTCTCATCAGGTTGTTTTCTAATGTTCCCTAATTTTGGTCCTTTACCATCAATATATTCGATTATTAAGAATGCTGGCTTTGTTATAGCCAAATTATAGTCAATTTCATCTTGAAATGGATCATTACTCTTCAATAAATCATTCTAAGTCCTAAGAAATGATTTGGTGAAAACTGGTTATGAGAGACCACTAACGCTAGGAGCAAAAGTTGCAAAACAATAGCCCATGATGGCTTTTTGGATGAAACGAGACCAATATTTTTATGATCACATTTGCAAATTCTGAAGGAATAAAGATGGGGAAGTATATGAGGCAATTGAGTTCATATAGGAGAAGATACAGATGGGATGGAGGATTAACAAATATGCTCTTATCTTCAGCAAAGCATAAGATAGGTGAGGTTCGAGATGTAATGGAGAACGAACAGATATGCTATTGTTCTTCATGGGGGAACATCAGAGAATATGAACAATACTTTTCATTGTTTGGGTTCACTCTTAACCGCCCTTCGCTAAAGTTGCTAGAGGGCCTTTTAAGCATTTGATTAATTAGTGATGACAACGGTGAGCGAATAATTTTAAAACAATGGATGTCTTCCTTCCAAGTAAGAGAAGGTATGTGGGATCACTTGCAGCTGAAACAGTAAAAAATGATGCTGTCATCGTGAATTCAATTTTGCAGTGGCCACCTGTGGCTAATAAACTCTAGAATTGGCAGCTGAAATCTATAAGGCGATTGAGTTCATATAGGAGAAGATATAGATGTGATGGAGAATGAACAAATATGCTATTATCTTCGACAAAGCGTATGATAGGAGAGGTTAGAGATATAATCGAGAATGAGCAGATACACTATTGTTCTTCGGCAAAGGACAGCATGGTGGAGAACTTGAGAATATGAACAATACTTTTCCTTATTAAGCCCCCTTTACTAAAGTTGCGAGAGGTCCCTTTAAGCCTTTGATTAATTAGTGATGACAATGGTGAGCGAATACTTTTAAAACAATGGATGTCTGCCTTCCAAGTAAGAGGAGGTATGTGTGATCACTTGCAGCTGAAACTGACAAAAATGATGCTGTCATCATGAATTCGATTTCGCAGTGGCTACCTATGGTTAATAAACCCTAGAGTTGGTAGTCTTGCAAGAGAACAATGAATTAATTGCTCCTCTCTTCTGTGGATATAACTTCTAGTACATATTCATAGATCCATGATGTTAGGAGAACAAACTAAATCTCACAACACGATGACAAGCTAAATTTCATCCATTCAAATTTGTCTTTAATATCATTTTAGGCGAACATCAATCTAGAGAGGACTTAGAGGATCATATGTTCAGCTTGTAAGAAGTGGCAAGAAAACTTCCTGCCTCCAGGAAGTATTGAAAGAATCCATAATGGCTGTGCAAGCACATAGCTATAGCCTATAGGAGAGGAAAATATGTTGCAGTATATCTTTGGCACTTTTTTGTTCGTGTAACAAGAGTATTTGTATTTTCAAAGTTGAAGGAGTGTGATTGAAATGTGTTCACACCCATTTCAGCATTTATATGATATGAAACGGGCCTGAAATGATATTGCCTCCCTCAAAGCCGCCCTGTGTACCAATTCCAATTCCATGTAGGCAAAGCCTTATGCTTGACATCCTTCTGTCTTGTAGTGAAGTGAATTATGCACGCAACATTGTTAAATGTAAAGTCCCCTATCCCTCATCCTCAACCCTGGGCCCCAGCCATCAAATGGCCCCTGCTGTGAATTGTCGTTTGGTTCCGTGGCAAATTGGCAACCAATGAACTGACTTGATGGTAGCTGTTACCCAATCAAGGTTGCTGTCGATAGGCAAATATGCCAGTGGTTACCTCACATCAAAGACCCCAGCCCGCTAAACATCGTCCTGGCCCCTTTCTGTTCCCCCTTCCCCTTTCTCTCCCCGCTCCTCCCATTTTCTATTTTTAAACCACCCACCCGGGCTGCCTTTTCTTCAAGATATGCTCACCCTTGTCCTGCCCTTATCAAATCCCATTTACCCATCTTCTTTCCTCTCTCTCTGGTGTTCTTGCATGTGTATCAAGTACGGCCATCTTGTCCTATTATTATTGTTCCCATGCCCATTCCTCTACAGTTCTTGAATGCTGCTATCAATTCCACCATCATGCGACTGGTGTCTTTGGTCACCAACACCCAAGGCTAGAATTAGGTGGCTCAGAGTTACACACCTTATTTTTGTTCTTGGTCGGGGCTAACTTCCACTGCTGATGGAGAAAGGTCTGCCGCTCGATTCTGAAGTGCAATGCTGACAATTGAATTTATTCAAGCCCCTTGATCCTAAAGTAATGAGTAATTGGCTGTTCAACTTCCTTTTTTCTTTGCTATTTATGTGACAATATCCTCCCTGAATCTCGAAGGAGTAATCAGCAAGTATTTTTGATTTCATCAATGAAATTGCCCATTTTGATTCATGTTAGTTCATCTATTTTGCTGTCCTACGTCCTTGTTAATCTTGGTAATGATGCTGAGTAGATCCCCTCTAACAGATGAGTGGGCTGGGTGTTTTAGGGCTGGAAAGAGGTGGATGACAGTAGAGCACGGGAGAGGAAAGGGGATAAATAGGAGGGGGTGTTAGAGGTATGTAGGGTAGGGGCTATGACCTTGTTGTCAGCTTGATCACTGGTGGTGAGCAAGCCATTGTGGTTGGGGTCATGGTTGCCGATAGTGGGCTTGGGTAGGCCCTATTGGTGAGAGGTGGGGGTGGATGGTTTGGATCTGGATAGTGGGCTGGTCGCAAGACACTAATTAATCTTAACCCTTGGATCAAATCCAATGGAATATGTATACAACAAAGTAAGCAGAATCTCTAAATAAGCTAGCAAATAATAATAATAAAACAAGTAATATATGTACCGAAGTAAACAACATAATTGAAGATACAATGGTCATTCCTTTCCTTGATTGGAGGTTTGGCATAGAAATTGTCATTTCAATGATTTGTGATAACCATCAGGTACTAAATAACTAATACAGAAAGGTTGGGTATAAAATTTAATGGAAGAAAGCACAAGACACTAAAAAGCTAGTAATTCTAGTAGCAGGTTTACTAAATAACTAATACAGAAAGGTTGGGGTATAAAATTTAATGGAAGAAAGCACAAGATACTAAAAAGCTAGTAATTCTAGTAGCAGGTTGGAGAGCACGTGTTTAAGGTTTAGGTGGGGAGCCCGGGTGGGGGAAAGTGATATGGGGTGGGGGCACATTAGATGATTGGGTTTATGGTGGGGGGCTTGGGAGGGGTGCTGGGGTGGGGAGGGAGAAAAGAGTGAGTGGGGTTCCACCACTGGTGTTCTACTTATGTTTGTAGAATAAATGTATGTTCAAGATTAACAGTGCTTGTAAACTGGATCTCATCAACTTAGAAAATGGATATCCTCGTTCCCTGCATATTATACCTGTGATCTTGTTTGCTGCTTCTGTTGTTGCCATGCTGTAATTCCTTGTTTATTTTCTTTTTGCAATTTTCTTTCACTGCCCTGCTTTCCTGTTCATGAGGATCTTACATCTTCTGAATGCCACAGGCAGACATTTTTCTGCGAGGATATTCTGGTTGGAACTCTCGCCATGCAGTGCGGGTCCTAGAGCAAGTCTTCCCAAAGGTATGATCTTCATACCTCATCTTCTGTGTTCTTGAGTTTGGGACCATGAAGCCTTAAGGTGCCTTTCTTTCCAAACTCTTCAGTGATTGATGTGAATGACAACCTGGATTGACTTGCCAAGCCCCCTGCCCCCAGTGTACAAACCAATCAATGCAAAACTTGAGACAAGACTCCATAGGGTTATCCAACTACATTGAATTTGGCGATGCCTTTCCTAATTGCGACATTAAGATGCTGTGTCGACACTTTGAGGCTGAAGTGTTCATTAAAGATTTTTTCTTGGTCCTTTTTTCGTTGTTCTGACTTTCATTTTCTTTTTATTCTCTATCTGTTATTAAACATTTATTGATTTTCATTTGACACAAAAGTGAAAAGACAAAAAAACCCGTCAATTTATTGGTTGCTTTAGTAAGTGGCTTCCTGCTTACTGGTAACTCATCCTAGTATACTGGGCATGCCAAATTGCCAATAGCAAGCAGGTAGCTATGAATTAGATGAAGGGCACTGCCTGAAAAATTGTGGTCTGCGACATTAATTTAGAGAAGCAAAAACTTAGACGATAACTCAAAGAAGAAGAATATAAATGTGAAAATTGGCATATATGATATGATAGAAGAAGTCAGGATGAGAAATGAGCAAATACATAGGAAGTCAGAACTAACGAGGGAAGATAATTTCCTAGATAGTTTAGGCAAGTTCATGGACTGGATAATATGCTTGTAAAGGAGTTGCTCATTTGAGATTTGTTATTTTAGGATTTGAAAAAGGTGTCTAGGCATATCTTATCTTTTTCATATTGTGACTTCTATGAAGTTTCTTTCTTTGCTACAGCCCTTTAAAAAATCATTGTTTTGGACGATGCACATGTAGCGAGCCCTTCTGCTTCTTCTTCTTCCTTTTAAAATTTAGTATTTACGAGTAGATTTGGTCTTCCTTCTTCTTTCTATAGTGGAGATATTTGAACCTAATGACATATCACTGCGATGCAATATCTGTTGTGGGTGGAATCAATCTCTTTGTTTGTAGGGGTAAGATTGCCTACATATGGACTAGAGGAACCACTCTATGGGAGTGTTTTTTCTTTTTTTCTTTTGTTTTTTTTGGTGTAAGGAGGATAGATTGTAGAGGTTGTCTTACCCTTCCCCCCCCCCCCCCCCCCAAAAAAAAAGAAAGGAAAAGAAAGGTCCGCTGGTGGTTAACTGCCAGTATCATAGTGCATAATTTGGGCCAGGGTTTGAACTTTGAACTGAGGACTTATACCTCAGAAATCTATTTTGACTATTGGACACGATTCAGAGTGGTGGTGGTGGTTATTGCCTTGATTCTTGGGTACAGAAATCTGAAGGACTTGCCTTAGTCAGTTGCTTGAACATCTTGGATGAATTACTTTCCACTCATGAACTTCTGTATAATGTCTTCATCTTATCTTTTTTTTTTGTTTTGCCCCTCTTCTTTTTCAAGGACACAACCTAATGTGGTAAGTTGCAGTCACATCAACTTCCATCAATAATCTAGCATAAGTAAGTTGCCTTTGTGGCTTTTCTTGTGTTGAATGGCCTCCTAGGTAAATTTCCTTGTGTACGCAAACTAAACCCTATTTAATATTTTTTTTATCGGGGTGAAATATGCCCTGCTTGGTACAGTTTGCGAATGCATCTGCCTTGTAAATTTTCATTTTCCCCTCCTGTTTCTTCACAGTTAATGGTTTCCAATAAACTCTGTGTGCGTGACCGGGGGGGGGGGGGGGGGGGGGGGGGGGGGGGCCGAGGACAGGGATTGGGGACTGCTTAATAATTTTTTCACAGGTTTCAGTATCCTCGAACTTTGCGTAAAATATGCCTAATTTCAGAGCCACTATCTTATCACTATCCTCAATTCCTCAAACTCACCTCATAAACCACTTGTGACTGTGAAGAATGGTTGGCTCCCAATGCATAGCGTACCAAATGCATTTTCTATGGTGGATCTCAGATTGTATGTCATGTATTTCAACTTTTGCTCTTTCCTGTCATTTTGAAACAAAGTCTTGTTTCATACTGACATACTATCACCAACATTCAAGTCCTTAGGTGGCTGTTATCACTATTTACTAACAGGACTGGAAGTTTGGAACTAGACCTCTCCTATTTGACTCATCAGCCTTGGGAGCATACTTCTTGGGAAAATTGGGATTGCATGATTAGGTTAACATTCTCTTCCCATCTGATATAGTGATATATTGGTTTGATCCCCATTTCAGCTGAAGGACAGCTAACTTTTTCTTAAGGATGTGCTAGTTTTACAGATTTTTGATCCCCTCATCTCGATATCTGAACATTATGACTTTGCTGATTATCCTTTGCGTTTGGAATCGGACTTAGTCGTGACATCAATTCTTCATGGGTGGCTGGGTTGCTGATTGTGGTGTCTTTTCTTCAGCAATTCCTTCCCTTTGTCCATTATCTGATGCTTTCTCTTCTGTCCTCGTCTTACCCATAGTTAAAACTTGCACCTAGGTTAGACGCGATAGTCTCTGTGCCTCAAAGTAACCCAGGAGCAGCTAGTCCAGGAGTCCATCCAAAGCGCGTGCATTGGATGAGGCATGAGCTGGGGTACTTCGGTGCCTTATGCAATTCTTGAGTAGCAAAGCCATGAGGGAGAGCAGAGATCCTAACGTAGAAAATGTTAACCTCTCTTCAAATTAATACTTACTTTGGCCTTATAATGGGATTTCAAGGGGAGAACCCCTCATTCAATTGCACAAGATTGCTTCGCGATTACCCAGAAAGTTGACAAACTTTATCGAACCCTAGTTTTCAAACTGCCTGGACGGCTCAAATTGGGGGCTGTTGTGGTGAGTTGGTGACCTAATTGAGACAGAAAAGTTTGACTACCCTTCCTCATACTATTCTTGTGAGCCATCTCCTACCATGGTCGGTGGTGCTCAAAGGCACAGAGCACCAGTAGAGCATTTCAGAGGTAGAGCTCTGCTCTGCAACTGTGCAAAGTTTTAACGTCTGCCACCCCATTTTCTTGCCGTCATTACTAGTCTCTACTTCTTAGGCGATCAGACTTTGCCATATTTATTGGTTGAGACCATATCACCTTAAAATGTTGTGGCTTCATGGGACATAAATAAAAGGTGGTTGGGTCATAGAAGAGCGCTGGCAAAAATAGAAAATCCATCTTATGGAAACTATCCATGATGCCATTGAGCAATCTAATAAATGTAGATTGTATGTGGAGAGAGAAAAATATTATATGGGGTTTTAGGCATCAATTGTTGCTATTAAGGAAGCTGTAATAATCTCACATCTGTCAGCAAACTAGGGCTGTGCATCCCTGAACCAAAAACAAATTTTTTTTGGCATTATCAAGGAAAATTATGCTCTTGCCCTTTCTTAATTTGTTTTAATTTTACGGCTAAATTCCTATTTTTCCCTTTTTTCTTTTTTGCTTTAGTTTTATTCGTTTTCTTCGTCAGTGTAATAAGTTATTTGCAAGTAATTAATATTCAAGTTAGGTTGAAACCAAACCGAATATTCAAAGGTAAGTTTCAATAAAACCATATTGGCCCTGTTTGGCAAACAGCTATTAGTTGTTAGCTGTTAGCTGTTTGTATTACCTGTTTGAATTAGCTATTTGTTGAAAAACTGTTTGCCAAAATTAGCAGTTTTTGATAAAGTTGTGAGACAAAAAGCTAATTCTTAAAAAAGTTCTTCAAAAAAACTCGTGGAATTAGTTTTTTCAAATTCGCTTTTTGGAGACAAAAAGCTCTTCCAAAAAGTTTTTTCTCCAAACACCCAGATTAACTTTTTTACTTAGTCAAACAGCTAATTTTGGTAAAAAAAACTCTTTTTGGCCAAAAAGCTTTTTAAAAAGCTATTTGCCAAACAACCCCATTATCTCATATTAAATTCATTGTCATAGGTGATAGATAATTTTGTATAGATTTATAATGATTTAATAATTTTTGTCTTAAACTTCTTGGTGTTAGGTTACAAGATTTTAAAAAATCCCAAGCTTGATTTACTATATAATGTTTAAGTTAGGCAAATTAAAATTTTGTCATGCCAGATAATCTCCTTCTTGGTTCAATCTAGAGTTAGACTGGAGTTTATTTTTCGGATAACTCATATTTTTTATTTAAAACTCTTCTTGGTGTGTGGCTTGAATTAAAATTGATTTGTATGCAAGTTTCCTTGGTAGAGTCAATTCGTTAATAACTTAATATGCAATAATGAAAGTGATTAGTGATCTAGGTTGTTTCGGATAATTTAATTGGTAGGTTTAATTAATAGGTAGGCTTTGACACTATTAACTCATGGGTTTGGTAACTTTTTGTAGAAAAAGATTTAAACTTTTTGATGAGAAAACATAATTGAACAAACAATAGAAAATACTGTTTAAATTTTTTCAGAAATGGTACTCCCAAAGTAATACATCAAACTATCAATATGAGAAATCAAGAATTATACCTTCTTCTTTCTCAGAGTCTCTCATGGAGAAAAGTTGTTTTCCAGTCTGCCTCCTCCCCCTTCCTCTTCACGGGCTTTACTGGACTTACTTCGACCTACAAACTATTTCTCTCCGCTTAAGAACTTTGAAAGAATCGAAGTATAGATTTAAGAGATTTCTTGAAGATAATTCTTTTATTACTTAGTTTTAAAAAAAAACGAAATTAGAACATTATAGGAAGCAGATAACTCTTTGGGTGATCTATTCTTCGTCCAAATTGTATGTAACTTCTACTAATTAGAAGTTATATATTTATAGCACTCCTCAAGGAAATGCTCACATAATTGCTTACATCCTATTGGAGCTAATGGGATATTATTAGGATAAGATAAAGCATAAAATTACAATATGATTGATTTCTAGAGATAAGCTGATAAGGTACTGACAAATGTGGAGATTTCTAAGGATAAGATAATACAATGATGACAAATATCAAGATTTCTACGGATAAGATAAGGATGCAGAATCCTCGCCTTACATTTGTCTTGGTGCTGGCAAAATCTGAGTCGTTCTTAGTAAAGCTTGCTTGTCGTTATCTTTTTTGATTAGTTCTGAGAATTTATTTTTAACACTACAGATCTGAGTCGTTCTTAGTAAAGATTGCTTGTCCTTATCTTTTTTGATTAATTCTGAGAATTTATTTTTAACAGCTATAGATCCTTGAAAGTTGTTTGGTTCAAGCTGATATAGGAATTTCAGGAGTTCGTCATAGTAGTTGCGTTTTTAGTTATTTCTTCTTTAGTTACAATGATATAATCGGCTCTTCTTAGTAGACATTTTAGTCCCGAAACATATAGTCGATCTCCTTGACATTTAATTGCCAGGACTCCACTTGTTCTTCTGTAATTGACCCATGATTCATTAAATCGAAAAGGATTAAATTTCTTGGTAGCTTCAATGTTAAGTTGAAATTGTTCGGACGCATATCCGACTTGAATAATGCTTATTTTGGGTAGATAATATTAGTTTTCTCGTCCTTTTCTGTAGGAATTGTATGGAATTTTACCAAGATAGATCCTTGGTTAAAAGTTTTAAAGATTTGGATTATTTCAGAAGGGAAAGATGATAGTTCTGTGAGTGTGGGATTGGGATATACTAAATCTAGATATCCGAATTCATAAAGCTGATAAATTGTTTATAGTTTGGAGCCGATACAAGCTATTAGTCCTGCAAACAAAGATTTGCCTCCACTATAGAAAATTTGTGGAGCTTCATGAAGTTTATAGCACACAAGTTGAGTTGTCTTGTAATATCCCGCGATAAGAGGGTTACAGATATCGAAAGGAACATATTTTTTAGTTTGAGTTGTTGGGTTTATAGTTCTTTTTCATAGTAGTCTTGCCTTAAGTTCTAGCATTTCCTTCTCAAACTAAAAAGCAAACTCCTTTTTCTAATAAGCAGTTTGCTAAATTTACACAAACTCCTTATATTGTATATCTCACTACAAAATGTGGACACATTAAAAATATCTACCTTAAAACACCTTTGCAGAGTACGCGCAAAGCATAGTGGATAGGGATAAGAACAAATCAGAGGATATCACAGGATAACTCTGCATGTTCCTTAACTACTATAAAAAAGTACTATAAACCCAACTACTCAAATTAAAAAATTTATTCCTTTTGATATCTGCGACCCTTTTATTGGAGGATATTACATGACAACTCAGCTTATGTACTATAAACTTCATGAAGCTCCACAAATTTTCTATAGTGGAGGCAAATCTTTGTTTGCAAGACTCACAGCTTGTATCGGCGCCAAACCAGAAATAATTTATCAGCTTTATGAATTCGGATATCTAGATTTAGTATATCCCAATCCCACACTCACAGAACTATTATTTTCCCTTCTGAAATAATCGAAGTCCTTAAAACTTTTAACCAAGGATCTATCTTTGTAAAATTCCATACAATTCCTATAGAAAAGGACGAGGAAACTGGTATTATCTACCCAGAATAAGCATTATTCAAGTCGGATATGTGTCCGAATAATTTTTACTTAACATTGAAGGTACTAAGAAATTTGATCCTTTTCGATTTAATGAATCATGTATTAATTACAAAAGAACTAGTGGAGTTTTGGCAGTTAAATATCAAGGAGATCGACTATATATTTTGGGACTAAAATGTCTACTAAGAAGAGATGATTATGTCATTGTAACTAAAGAAGAAATGACTGAATGCAACTATGATGATGAACTCCTGAAATTCTTATATTAGCTTGAACCAAATAACTTTCAAAGATATAAATTCTCAGAACTAATAAAAAAAGATGAGGACAAGCAAGCTTTACTAAGAACGACTCAAATTTTGCCAGCACCAAGACAGATGTAAGGCGTGGATTCTGCATACTTATCTTATCCGTAGAAATCTTGATATTTGTCATCATTGTATTATCTTATCCTTAGAAATCTCCACATTTGTCAGGACCAATCATATTGTAATTTTATGCTTTATCTTATCCTAGTAATATCCCACTAGCTCCAATAGGATGTAAGCAATTATGTGAGCATTTCCTTGAGGAGTGCTATAAATATATAACTTCTATTTAGTAGAAGTTACATACAATTTGGGTGAACGATAGCTCACCCAAAGAGTTATCTGCTTTCTATAATGTTCTAAATTTCCTTTGTTTTTTTGGAAAACTAAGTAATAAAAGAATTATCTTCAAGAAATTTCTTGAATCTATACTTCGATTCTTTCAAAGTTTTTAAGCGGAGAGAAATAGTTTGTAGGTCGAAGTAAGTCCAGTAAAGCCCGTGAAGAGGAAGGGCGTAAAGGCAGACTGGAAAACAACTTTTCTCCATGAGAGACTCTGAGAAAGAAGAAGCTATAATTCTTGATTTCTCATGTTGATAGTTTGATTTATTACTTTGGGAGTACTATTTCTGAAAAAACTTAAACAGTATTTTCTATTGTTTGTTCAATTATGTTTTTTCATCAAAGAGTTTTAAATCTTTTTGTACAAAAAGCTGCCAAATCCATGAGTTAATAGTGTCAGAGTCTACCTATTAATTAAACCTACCAATTAAATTATGCAAGACAACCTAGATCACTAGTCACTTTCAATGTTACAAATTAATGAATTTGACTCTACCAAGGACACTTGCATACAAATCAATTTTAATTAAAGTCATATACCAAGAAGAGTTTTAAATAAAAAAATATGAATTATTCGAAGAATAAATTACAGTCTAACTCTAGATTGAACCAAGAAGGAGATTAGCTGATAAGACAAAGTTTTAATTTGTCTGACTTAAACATTATACAGTAAATCAAGCTTGGAATTTTTAAAGATCTTTTAACCTAATATGGAGAAGTTTAAGAAAAAAATTATTAAATCATTATAAATCTAATACAACCCATTCTTTTCAATGATTCTAACAAGTCTGTATATTGGCAAAGAAGCTTGCTGATGCAGGATTAGAGTAAAGAATGAGTAAAAAGATTAATAAAATTAGAATATTTTGATATTGAAGTTCTTTTGTATTTTTTAATTATTTTTGTAAGTTATGTTTAAGCATATTTTAGGATAGCTAAAATATGGATATTAGGTAATATTTTTATTAAGATTTAGTTTCTTAGTCTATTAGAATAATATTAGGTTATATATCTTTATCATTTTCTAGTTTATGTCTTATTATTTAGGTTTCCTAATACTAGTTAGTCTCTTGGTTATATGAATCCCTTTGTATAATTGAAGAAGGTAGATTATGAATAAGAATAGATATTGAATTTAAATGAAAGTTATTGTGTGAATTTTCTCGGTGTGGGAATTGCTCTTAGAGCGTCCTACATCAATTTGGTATCAGAGCTATTCGATTGTGGCCTTGCTTCTTGTTTGCTTTTCGCATTCTGTCCTCTTTTCCTCCGCATCATATTCTAGTAAAAAGGAAAAAAAAAACCCTATCGCCCAAACCCGAACCCACACGCAACCCAGCCAACAACCATCACCAAGTCCACCACATAGGTTTGCCAAGGTCTCCCAATTACCACCTGGTGTCCAACCTGCCATCCACTGTTGTCGCTGCCAACTGGGTTGCTTGTCAAAATTCTTCTCAACAAATGCCATTTTTGTTCACCTGTTGCTATTTGCCGTTATTGTCAATCATGCATCTATGGCTTGGTGTGAAAAACATGATCGATCTTTATTTGTGGTTATCCACGACAAAGAACTCCCTGTTACGAAAAATCTTTTATAGCAAGTTTTCTCCCCTTATGGGGAAGTGGAAAAGATTGCTAGATTCCAAACAATGGGTGATTTTTACGCTCAAGTGAATTTTTACTCACATGTGGATGTCTTTAATGCCTTTTGCAAGCTTCACGGTCGTCAAATTTATGAAGATTGGTGTGAGTTAAATCTTTACTTTGCTAGTGAAGTCATAGATGGATGTAAGCCTTACATCCCTGGGTATATGTTGGACTACCTAGAGCTCCTTTGATACCCTGGAGAATTCTCACTAATGATTATAGAGTTCCATCTTCAAGGTGTTCCACAAGACCGCTGATTTGTTATTTAGATGAGGAACATCCCGCCTATTTTGATGCAAACTATACGTGAGCGTTCATTGAGGATGATAAGGAGAAAATCTTCGAAAATGAGTCTAACAAAGAAGAAGCACAAAACCCCACTAAGTCTTAGACACCAATGTTTCATGCAATGTGTTGCCTGATAATGAAAATTGTTATCTTCCTTCGGTTGGCTCTCAATCTTATGTGGATGAGACACTTAAAAAGGAATCATCCACTCTAGATCTTACTGATGAAGCTTTTCTAAGGGAGGCTGATAAAGATGATGTCCAAGCAAATGAAGAGGATGTGCAAGTAGTAACGGAATTGGGCTGATTACCAGGAGAGATTAGAGTGACTCAGGGAGTTTTTGCGCATGTTGACTTTTTCATTCCACATGGCTTTTTTGGGAAGATTGAATGTCATTCGATGTTTACATGGTTACTATCATTGGAGAGTATTATGAGAAGTGAGATTTAACAAATTTATATTGAAGTCAAATCAATTTAACTTCTTCATCTTCAATTCTGCTGCATTTTAAAACTCGAGGATGAGTTTTTTCTAACTAGGGGAGAATGATGCAGGATAAGAGTAAAAAATGGGTAAAAAGATTTAGAAAATTAGAATATTTTAGTATTGGAGATCCTTTGTAATTTTTTTTGTTATTTTCGTTGATTATTTTTAAGCATATTTTAGGATAATCAAAATATGGATATTTAGTGATATTTTATTCAGATTTAGTTTCCTAGTTTATTAGGATAATATTAGGTTATATATTTTTTATGCTTTTCTAGTTTATAGCTATTATTTAAGTTTTCTAATACTAGTTAGCCTCTTGGTTATATAAACTCCTTTATGTAATTGAAGAAGGTAAATTATGAATAAGAATTGATATTGAATTTAAATGAAAGTTCCTCTGTGAATGTTCTTGGTGTCGGAATTACCCTTAGAGCGTCCTATATCAATTATTCTCCCTTGTAGAAATTGCTCTTAAAGCTTCCTACATCACTTGCCATATAAATAGAGATTGTGTCTTTCTAATCTCTTCCTACTAGCATTTTTTTTCCACATCATTTTCTTTGCTTGCCATGCCTCCCCTTTTGTTTTTTTTTTTTTTGACCGGGGGGGGGGGGGGGG
>JACYFF010031956.1:95450499-95485530 GCA_017589665.1 Selenicereus undatus | reverse complement strand
GGGGTGCTAATCTTCAATAGGGATTTCTGCTGAACCAGGGGCTTCATTTCTAGGCTACGAACAAATGAACGATGTGGGAGATATTCCGAAGCTCTGATAGAGCTAGGTAGAGAAATGGATATCAAAGTTATTGATCTTTGGACTGCTATTCAGAAAAAGGATGACTGGCTAAGCACTTGTTTTACGTAAGTCCTATTGATCTCGTGTTTCCTTTATTATTGCTTCTGATACATTGTTTTATTGACTTTCACTTGCTGACGTGCATCGTTAGTTCTTAAATTATTGACGCATGTACTCAGTCCTATTGATCTCGTGTTTCCTTTATTATTGCTTATAATACATTGTTTTATTGACTTTCACTTACTGACGCGCATTGTTAGTTCTTAAATTATTGACGCATCTACTCATTGTGACTTATTTTTATCCAAAAGAATAAGCTCTGATTGGGAAAGAAAAGCTTTTAGAAAAATCCCTCGTCCGAAAATTCGAAGTGTGGATCATACCCATAGGACAACATATTTTCACATGCCATGTAAACACTAATTAAAAGTTGTCTGTCTGACAAATATACGTGGAAAAAATATATGTAAATTAGTGTTGAAAATTTTATTCCTCTACTCTTTTTAAGAATTCCCTTTAAAAAAGGGGAAGGCTATATTCATTTTTTGTCTCGCAAAAGTCAATGATATTGATCTCCTCTTTTTTCCTTTGGAAAGTAGATTTTATAACTTCCAAATTGGCGTGAGGTACAAGAGCAAGACTATAGGCTCAGCTCTGCTACCATCCTCCCACAGTTTGCTCTAAAGGATGTTGATGTCTTGATAATTTTCATTATGATGTGGGGAGATCTTTTTATGAAATAGAGTATTAAAATCCAAGTTGGGAATACATTGTTGCTAACTATTATTCTGGTGTTGAAGAAATCAATATCAAGTTTTGTGGTTAGCCAAAACACTTACAATGGGTCGAACTTAGATTACCAATATTTTATTTTATTTTTTTACCAGAGATGGCATTCATTTGTCCACGGAGGGAAGCAAGATACTGGTGGCAGAAATACTCAAGGTGCTCAAGGAAGCCGACTGGAAGCCAAGTTTGCATTGGCATACCATGCTGACAGAGTTCTCAGAGGACTCTCCCTATGATCTCGTGTCCTACGATGGCAAATCAACAGTAAATGTGTCAGAATTAACTTTCCACAGGGAAATACAGTGGAAGTGAAGTCACTATGGAGAGCTTTTTCTGGTACTCCCACGACAGTCGAAGAAAATGTAATTTGGTAGGTGAATGCTGCAAAGAAGTAAGCACCACGGGGATTTGTAATCAAATAAATGGCCAAATAAATAGTGGCCTGTGCTCTAAACTTTTTTTGGGGGGGGGGGGGTGGATAAACTCGTACACACAGACGCTAGGAAGAATCGAACTCTGATTTTTCTATTGGAAACTAGTAATTGTACCACTAAGCTACACAGCTAGGAAGAACCGAACTTTGGTTCTACTGTTGGAAACTAATCATTGTATCATCACTAAGCTATCCAAAATGGCCTGAGAACTTGTGGTTGAATGAATAACCGTACTTACCGTCGTTGAGAAGGCAACGACGAGGACCTCGTCGGTAATGCTCTTAGTATTTTTGGCGATCTCTATTCAAGTGTTTCGATTTGTGCTTCTACAGGATGTTAGTAAACTGTTGTGTCATTCACATTTTCAATTTGTGGGGTGCTGCGTGGAGTTCTTATTATATTTTGTGGTTGGATTTGCGCCCTTACAAATGATGCTCTTGTTCTCTTGCCAGCCCATGTAGCCATCACAATTGTACAATTAAGGTATAAGCTTTGGCGCGTTTAAAAAGGAACACGATCGGACGTACGATCTAGCTGACCACCGTATGTATGACAAACAGAAAACGACTGGTACTGAAAATGGTAATGGAAATATAATCGAGGCTTGGTTCACAACTAACTTGAATATATAGTTTATCAACCTGGGGATCTTTGTTGAGATTTGTTCAGAAAAAAAGGTTGATAATAGGAATATTTATAAGAATAAGTCTGTCTAAATCTGAAACTTCTTGTCCAAAGTGCGCAGAAGAAACAAATGAAATCAGAGCCTTGCTCCAAGTGGGCTGAATCTACTCCGGATCTTCAACGACAGTGCTAATCTGGCCCTTCTCGAGCATCTCGTAGAACTCCTTGGTCCTCCTTTGGTTGTTCCAGTGGTGCATCTTCCACAGCAGCCCTCCGGCGAGGCCAAGGGCTATCCCATATATTATCTCCTTCACCACGCTCGGACCTGCCGTTGCTGCATGTCCAATCCTAGGGGTAACCATCTTTCCTCTGCCAAAAACTTTACAGGTGATCCTTCAATGGTGGTTTGTCCTTCATGCACGACATGAATTAAAATTAAAAGTAAAAAAATAAAAATAAAGGAGCACCAGGTAAGTTTTGGATGGAAGATGGAAAAGAAAAAAAAAAAAACTGTACTAAAATTTCGATAAAAACAAATCTGCCAAAAGTTGTAGAATTTCTGTGCAAATTCAAGCCCTGTAAAAATACGGCAAACTAAAAGTTATAGAACCTCTAAATGAATGTGAGCAGCAACATACCTTGACACCCGGACACCGAAGAGAGAGAGAGACAGAGAGAGATCCCAATGATGGACAGAGAAGAAGACAAAGAGAGTATTGGGCAAGTTTGTGGGAAGGGTATATTTTTCACCCGTATATTTATGATATATTAATTTTTTAATATATATTTGTTGATGTGGCTCTTGAGAGTATATGCTTTGAGGAGTAAGAAATTGCCGTGTGTGGGTTGTACGCCCAAGTGTCATGGATAGTACAAGTTTCGCCTCCGTGCTCATTCGTGGATTTTACATATGCTTTTATTTTATGGGACGTTTGTGCTTTAGTATTGGGGATTCGATCCTAAGACTCTGCAGACTTAGTAATAGGGTGTCACTATTTGGGTGTCGCATTGTCCTAGGTTTGTGAGGAGCTTTTAATTTTAACCCTTAATATGCGCAGCCTTGATGTCATGGATACTACAAAGAAAAATTGTCTTCTATTTGGATTGAAGGTACATATAGAGGAGAAGGGGGAAAATGAGGAGTTTTCTTTCTACATGGAAAAATTAAAACTAGGGCATAAAGGAAACAGGAGGAGAGTACGTTAACAATTTAACCTGTTTTACCTCCCTCCCTCTTTTATCCTCCTCTCTAAATTTAAATAAGGGGAAGTCCAATCAATTACCTTCTTTTCGTTCCCTTTTCCTTGCCTTCAATTCTTTCCTTTGCAATTTTCTTTCCTTCCATAAGATCCACATAGAGTGTAAGGACTCATCGAGGACCTCACATATTATCCAAGCATCCTAGTAGATAAAAACATTGGGAGTGGGAGAAGAAAAGGAACAGATTATAGCATAATTATGAGCCTCCTCCACAAGGTAGTTTTGAAGACATAATTTTTTTTTAAATTTTTTGATCTTCAAAATTTCCGTTATTTTCACGGAATTTGCACCCATAAAAGATAAATTTACATCATAGTTGAGAATTTCGAGACTATAGTATATAAGTCTATCTTGAATAGAGAAAGAAAAAAAAATCCATGTAGTGATAATCTACGTGCATGCATTCAATGAAATTCAAACCTACCGTTTCAGTAGAAGGTAAGATCTTTCACACTAGCCATCCTTGATGGCTAGCTCCACCTTCATATATAGGCCATTATTGAATGCTTTGATTGAGATCCAAGTATACTGGGCAGTAGATATCCTTCCAAAAAGATCACTATGTGATAAAAGCCAGCCACACCATAAGCTGGGCATTAGGTGGAGCTAAATGATTCCAAACAACATTTACCAGATTATCAACTTGGGAATTACCTTGCCTTCTCTTCCAACACTGTTCTTTCGCACAACCAGCTGATGAAGAGTTGTAATTAGTCTCCTTGACATAATCTAATCTAATCTATTATATAACAATCAAGTACATTGGTTATTTGTGTGATAGGTGGCGTAATGGGATTGGTCAATTTTTTTTTCTTTTTTTAGTGTATGAACCTTTTATTAACAATACAAGTATAGTTCAATGTATGCTTATAAAAGATTTTTATTTTTTATATATTCTGTTTGTTAAACTAAAATATATGAATCTTATCATCATTTTAGGTTATGGGTATTTCTTTTTTCCCCCTTGTTTGAAGTATTTTAAGCGTAGTTCAATGCATGCTTATGGACTTTTTTTTGGGGGACACATATTGGTCAATTAATGAAAAAGATTTCTCTTAGACCTCAAAGGCCTTTATGTTGTTTTGGTTGGTTTGTTCTAAACATGGGACACGGGTAAGTTTGATATATGCACATATAACTGCATTGATAGGTTTCACATGCCATTTTGCTTTACCTTTAATCCAGGAAGTGAGCCAAATATGTGAAATATCAATTTCGATTGCTGTTAGTCTATAGCTTAAAGGTAGAGCAATGTGTCATGGTGCACAAAAATATGGGTTCAGCCACCACATAAGCTATTTTTATTGATCCAATGGGTACTTCCATTGACCAAATGAACATTGCTCACCAAAATTCATACGTTTGGGAGAACATGGGTTCCTAATGATGGGTTCTTAAAATAAAATTTTGTACCAAAGCAAGTCCATTTATGGGGCAGGATTAAGCACCAAAATGGTAGGGCAACATTGGAAAGAACTGTCTCAAATAGCATGTTCAACACTTCATTGATTTTTTCAACCACCCCACTAGAATCTACAAACTAGGTAATGGAGCTAATATGTATTCTATATAGTTGACGCAAATGGAACCTTGTGTCAAATTTTGGATTACAATTCATGAAGTCTATATGGGATTCGAACCAACATACTCTGTACAATTGTACAAATATGCTCCCAATTCTTCTATCTATAAAGTACAAAACTGCAAATAAACCGAGGGTACTCAGCATCACCTAGGAAATATGTTAGTATAAACAAGATTCAACAAGTAGCTGGAATAGCTCAGTTGGTTAGGGAGTGTAGCTGTTAACCACAAGGTCGGAGGTTTAGGCCCTCCTAGTGATTTGTAACCATGCAAAGACTTTTATTTATTTTCCCTTCTTAATAATCCTGTCACGCTTTTTATTTTTTCCATTTATTTTATTTGATGACTTGATTTGATGGAACATTTTGGCAGCTGTGATTGTATTGAGGCTAGTGAGTAGGAACGCGATGTCGTTAGAGCATTGCCAAAAAAATTATATAAAAAGTGTGGAATCGTATTTTGTTTCAGTGGAAAATCAATGGATAATTAGTTGTCAAGCCATGTTTCATATGATTAGTGCTACGATTTGTTCTGTATAAATTTTGTCATTTCGCTAATAGAATTGGAAGTAGGCATGCACTTTGTTCTCATGAAAGAAATGTAAAGTGAATGCTAAGGGAGAGTTTGAAAGAAACAATTTCGGTGAATAAGTGCAATTCAAGAAACATACATACTACAAAATTGCACTGGAATTTCGGTGAATGCTAAGGGAGAGTTGGTCCTTCAAAAATTTTGATGGAAAAGCACTGATTTTGACGGTGTGACAGATCATGTGGATCTCGATGCAATTTTTAATGGACTATTTGGACGGAAAGTTAATCCATCAAAAATTTTGACGGAAATCAAAGATTTTGATAGTGTGCTAGGTCATGCAGATCTCGACGTATCAAATGAGAAGTAAAGGTTTAAATGAGATGTGAGAAGCTTTAATATCATGCATTACATTTCATATCAAAGATAAGGTTTAGACACATCATCCGTTATTTCCGCCCATCCGCCTTAAATATGAAGAAGCATTCTCGACTTTTAGATCATAATCTAAGGGCTCAGATCTAATATCAGTACCCGTCAACCCCCCCGTCTTCCCCCTCCCCCACCCCCACCCAAATCGTCTCCTGACTGACATAGCCATTGAGGATGATCGGAGAAACATACCGTCGATACCGAAGAACCCCCTTGGTCAACACTACCGACATGACCGCCATAGTTGCCGCCAATCCGCCATGCTATCCATTTCCAACGCAGATGTTCCTCATTCTCATTTCTCTATATTTAAAGTGGCCCATCTTCGAGCCTCCCCACCTAAGCAACATAACATTGGCATGGACATTCTAGCTTGGTTTTTTAGCACATCAAGAGAACTGAGAATTGGATGGCTCACGCCCTTGCCCATCATCAAACCTATTTTATAAATTTGAAACATATAAGCATTTCCTTCATTATAAAATGAATTTGTTGACAACTCCTTTTAATTCACTTTTAATTAAAAAGATTCCAATGAATTAGAAAGGATTAAATTTTAGCAAGCATTGTGGAGGTATTTCCTTTATTAAAAAAAATGCCTAGTGTACTATAACATAAACTACCTTTAAACTCCACTCTCATTCGACCATCTATTCCAATCATTTTGTACACTCACAAATTTGTAGCATACTTTTGCATAACGCCGCAAATTATGTATGCCATTATTGATGTACCCATATATATATATATGTATGTATGTATGTATGTATGTATGTATGTATGTATGAAATATGTTAAGATGCATGATACTCACATTATTTATATTAATAAGAATATGGTATTCTAGGTATAATCCAATCTTATCAGATATTAAAGTCTGATTGGTCAGCTATTGGCTTTTATCATCTCCATCGTTACTTTGTAATCTCGATTTCATATTTATTCATTTTTATTGTTCTCAATTTTTTTTAAAAATAAATTATTAATAACGGGTTATTTTAAATTTTAAATATTGGTTCAAATACTCTAATACGTATACTTATGATACAAGAATTTTTTTAAATATATTATTGATGTTGTGTTATTAAGATATTATACATATACACAGGTTTGGGGTTTTAAAATAATATAATATTTATACAAGATATTTTTTAAAAAAATAACCAAGAGCAACTATAGGTTATGCCATTGGTAGTAGTGTATAATAATGATATTACACATACAAATTTGAGGAGCTAAATTATTCTCTTCTAGGCACGTACAAATTTCTTACCAAGATTCATTTCATCCCTGTCTCCAGTTTTGCGGCAATATTCAGTTCATTTGCATTAAGCAAGCTATTTAACATATCAATTGAGATGAGAGGGTTTTGTTCTTGCTTCTTGAGCTTACAAGACGTTGTAAAGATATTTTAATACTAAAATATTTCAGAATAGTAATGTCTTTTTGACCTATACAATTACCCATTTTGGACCCCATAAGAAGTCCCATGAAATATCTCACATGAAATCCTGTGAAAATATTTGTTGGAAAAAAACTGCAATATAAGAATGATAAACAGATAAATGATCAATTATATAATCTAACACAAATATAATACTAAGGAAGTGTATCACAAGTGCCCCCCATGGTAGGGGCATAACAATAGTGTATGTGCATATAAGTTAGTGTTAATGATGTGGTCCTGACACATGTAAGCAGAGAGTTAATGTTAAAAAATTGAAGGAAAAAAGCTCAATATTGGAAAAATTAACACATATGTATTAGTAAAGAGATTATTTTCTCAAAGACAAGGGAATATTTTAATGCAAGTATTTCACAATACTTAATTCCAATAATTATAATTTAGAAAAACCCCATACATAGCACGAGGTGAAGATCTAGTATTTATATATGTATCCTCAATATATTAACCCCTACATTTGCATGCGCTGTCCAATTGATATTATATATTTATATCAATTCTCATTAGTCTATATTCTTCTACGGAATCAAATAGGTAAGATGTTTTATGCCATTCTCACATTTATACTATATATATGCTACGGTAAATGTTCAATTTTTTGGGGTTTCTTTTTTCGTTTTTGACATTTGTAAGTTTTGTGCTACGTAAAGATTAAGTTATAGTTGTCAGGATCGCACAACTATGAGACTCTTTATCTGATCTACTTACGACTTTTGTACGAAAACACTTATAATATATATGTTTCTTTAATTGAACTTATTCACCAATTTCAAACTCTCCCTTAGCATTCACTTTGCATTTCTTTCATGAAAACAAAGTGCATGACTACTTCCAATTCTATTAGCGATATGATATAATTTATATGGAAAACAAATCAGGGCACTAATCATGCAAATTATAGTTTGATAACAAATTGTCCTTTGATTTCCACTAAACCAAAACAAAATTCCGCACTTTTTACAATTTTTTTTGCGAATGCTCTAACGACACATCAGGTTCCTACTTAGCAGCCTCAATACAATCACAGCTACCAAAATGTTTCGTCAAATCAAGTCACCAAATAAAACAAATGGAAAGAGTGAATAGCATGACAGGAACATTGAGGAGGGAAAAGAAATAGAATTATTTGAGTGATTACAAATCGCTAGAAGGAGGGCTTCAACCTCCAACCTTGTCGTTAACAGCCACACGCTCTAACCAACTGAGCTATTCCAGCTACTTGTCAAATCTAATTTATATTAACATATTTCCTGGGCGGTGCTGAGTGCCCTCGGTTTACTTTCAGTTTGGTACTTCATAAATAGAAGAAAGAAACTGTGAAAACAAAAGCCAAGAAAATTGATCTTAATGTGACCACGTTTGGTAAAAATAACTTGTTGGAGTTTGGTTAACTCAATTAAATAGTTTTTCTCTTGTTGGTTGGCTTTTGGTAATAGGAGTAATTTCACATCCCATGATGTATTGAATGTTAGCTACTAAGTTAAAGTTTCATTGATACGTTTTTCTCTTTCTTTTTGGGCTCGGTATTGTTTTCATACCCCCCACCCTCACCCTTGTCCTCCCCTATTCGACACGGCTACTGACAGTCACTGGAGAAACAAACCATCGATACCCAAGCACTTCCCTTGGTCAACACTGCCGGCATGACCATTGTATTTGTCACTTATATGCCACACTATCCATTTCTGACATACATGTTACTCCTCATGAACAAATCGAGAGTGGCGAGGAAGATGGGTGTGCATGCGTTTAGGAAAAGGATGTATTCATGCCTTGCATTAATCATCATAATGAATACAATATATACAACCCTAGCTAGCTGGAAGAGATAACCAAATAAGGGAAGAATTAGGTTGTACAATGTCACAATATTATCATATCATAAATACTATCCTAATAACAATAGTATCCTAATCAGAATAGTATCATAATATTGTCTAATACTCCCCTTCAAGGTGGTGCATGAGGGTCGCTCATGCCCAACTTGTCCAATAGGTACACAAATTGTTTCTTCCCAAGAGACTTCGTAAAAATGTCAACAGGTTGATGTGTGGATGAAATGTAAGAAAAACTAATATCACCAGCCTCAAGCCTTTCCCGCACAAAGTGGCAATCAGGTTTTATGTGCTTTGTGCGCTCATGGAACATCGGATTTTTTAGCAATATGTAGCGCTACTTAGCTATCACATAAGAGATGCATGGGTGAAGAATGAAACACTCTAAGGGACTCGAGCAGGGCCTTTAGCTATATCAATTCACTTGTTGTGGCAGCCATAGATCGACATTCTGCCTCAACGGAAGATCAAGAAATAGTGGTTTGCTTCTTGGTTTTCTAGGATACAGGAGAACCACCAAGTGTAACAAGATATCTAGTGAGAGATCGTCGCATGAGAGGACATGCTCCCCAATCTGCATCAGGCACGAATCTACAGATCACAATCAGATCGAAGTAAGACACCATAACTAGGGGTGCCCTTAACATATCTCAGAAAATGATGTGTGGCCTCAAAATGATCTTCTTTAGGCTCTTGCATAAATTGAGACAGAATGTGAACTGTATAACATAATTCTAGACGAGTAATGGTAAAATAGATAAGTCGCCCCATCAATCATCTGTATTGACTAGCATCAGCAACCACTTTTCATTGTGCCAAAGCAAGTTTATGATTTTCTTCCATAGGAAAAGTTGTTGGCTTACTGCCAACATACCACACTTCTCAACAATTTCAAGAGCATACTTGCATGAACGTAGGAAAAGTCCACAAGGTCCATAAGCCACCTCGATACCCAGGAAATACTTTAGTGGGCCAAGATCCTTAATAAGAAAACCGTTGTTCAACTAAGATTTGAACTCCTCACATGCTCAAGAATCATTTCAGGCAAGTATTATGTCATCGATGTACACAAAAAGAGCTAAGAAGGCATCACCCTTACGATATATGAATAGGGTGTAGTCTCATAGGATCGTACGGATCCATATGAAATAAGTGTAGAGGATAACTTGACGAACCACTGACGAGGTACTTGTCGAAGACTATATAATGACTTACGCAACTTGAAGACTTTGCTAGGGGCACCAGATGAAAATCCAGGCGGCAAACACATGTAAACATCTTCCTCCAGATAACCATGTAAGAACGCATTATTGACATCCATATGATGTAACTCCCTTCTTCTTACAATAGCCACATATAGGAAAGTCCGAACATTGGACATTTTGGCCACTAGAGCAAACGTTTCATTGAAATCAAAACCTTCTAAGTGATGATCCACATTAACGATAAGATGAGCCTTAAAGCATTCAATTGCACCATCGGATTTATATTTTACCATGTAAACCCACTTACAATTTATAGGATTCTTGTTGGGCTGTGAATCTTCAAGAGTCCATGTCTGATTGTCTTCTAAGGCTTGAATTTCTTCGGCCATGGCTTTACACCATCAAGGATCCTGGACAGCTTCTTTATAATACCTGCGCTTAACAATCTTTGTAATAACAGCAAGAAAGGCTCTATGACTACTAGAGAAGTTATTACATTGTGATATAATTGACTAGTGGATAAGGTGTACCTAAAGAGTCCTTTTGTGGGTAGTAGGTAAGAGAGGGGTCTGAGGCTTGAACATTATAGTAGAAATAATCTTCCAAATGAGATGTTGCTTTGCGATCCCGAGCGGGACAAGAGTTTAATTGCACGTTAGGCTCCGTAGCACTCCCCCTGTCTATGGAGCTGCTTGGCCCAGATGTTGCAGTGCTGGCACAAGGCCCACTAGAGAGTGGCATCCCTGCAGAGTTGTGTGGCCCAACGATTGTACTCCCTTCAATCGGGCCACTCTGGTCTGGAGGCCCAGATTCACCAGGCACTGCTGTGAGCCTCGTTGCACCATTGTTTTCAGGCGCGAGCTCAGTGTACTGCATAGGCCCAGTCTCAAGCCGAGCTCAGTGTATTGCATAGGCCCAGTCTCAAGCCCAATAGTGCTCCCCTTTCCGTTGAGGGTGTTGCTTCTTGTGGCAGCCCATGGGAACCATTCTCCATTGGATCCTCATTATGCGGGCCCAGTTGACCAAAGAATTCACGCTTTGCTAACTCATATGATTCATGTTCTCGCTGTGCACCTCTTGAATTTTGCTCATAAAAGGGAAATAATGTCTCATGAAACACCATATTCCTACTAACAAGAATCTCATGAGTTTCCAAGTCAAAAACTTTGCAGCCCTTTTTACCATAAGGATATCCAACGAATAGACTTCTAAGAGCAAATTTATCTTTGGTCTTTACATGAGCATAACAAAGGCATTCAAATACCTTGATATGATTGTACGAGGGCTTGTTATTAAGTAAAATCTCATAAGGGGTTTTGCCATTTAGAGCTTTGGTAGGTGTTCTATTTATTCATTAGGCCATAGTCAGGGCACATTCATACCAAAACTCAAGAGGTCACTACACTTGAAAACGAAGAGCCCTAGCAACATTCAATATGTGCATATGTTTTGTTTCTACCCGACCATTTTGTTGAGGGGTGTAAGTATAGGTCATTTGATGCAAAATGCTTTCGTCAAAATAGAATTGCGTTGTAGGCCCCGGATAAGAACTTAAGTCCGTTATCACTTCTGACTATTTTGACATCTTTATCAAACTGAGTTTTAACCATAGGCACAAAATTTTGCGATAACACTGAAGCTTTCCTTTTAGCCCTCTTCAAGTAAACCCACACAGCATGACTTGCATCATCAACAATTGTAAGGAAATACTAAGCACCACAACACGAAGGCATCTTGTATCCATCCCAACTATCATAGTGAATAAGTTCAAACAATTCCATAGCATTACTATCACTACTAAGAAACTGAGCACGTGTCTGTTTAGTATGAAAACAAATATCATAAGGTCCTTTATTTGTAAAATTACCACTAATAATTAAATCCTTAAAAAGTAAAGATCTAAAGCTTGATCTAAGGGAATCCCCAAGCGTCCATGCCACAAGTTGCGAGAGCCTACCGCATTGATTCGAACCGATGGAGATGAAAAATTATCGAAGTATTAGACCCCTCCTCTTAATCTACCCACTCCAATCGAGCTCTTCGAGATGCGGTCCTGTGTCAAACACAAGTGATCGTCAAAAATCACTATGCATTTTAATTGTCTAATTAACTAAGCCACAAAAATTAGATTGAATGAAAATTTTGGTATGTAAAGAACTTTGTCTAGATTAATATTCGGACTCAAGTTCATACTCCCTTGGAGATTCGCTATCGCACTTGCTCCACTGGGCAAGGACATGGGAATAGGTGCAACAGTTGTTTTTTGTTCAAACCCATCATATGGCTAGACGCACCTGAGTCAATTATCCAAGCTGAATTACCTGATAATTTCTCATAACTTGGTTTGGAGGGCTCGATCAAGCTAAGCATCCTTCGCACTTGTTCGTTCGTGAACCCAGTATGACATTGTTGGCTTGCTCTTCACTACTGCTGTTGTGTGCCTGTTGTCCAACTGAGTAGGCAACCTCTCGGCCAACTCCTCTGCCATGGCTGCTACCTGTCCGACCACTATGCAATCTCCTTCTACGGCCTCGACCTTTTCCACGGGTTCCCAAACCGGGTGGGTACCCAATAGTTTCATCACATTTTCTTCATGGCCAAATCTACCAAAATGTTTGCATCCACCCTTCTCGGTTGAACACTGAATTTTCTCTCTGTGGCTAATGGCAAAGGCAGCTACAGTTTTGGTGCAATTGTTTTGGGCTCGTCATCACATGCCTATGTTGCTCTTCTTGTGTGACCATGTTGAATATTTGCTCGAGGAGAGGAAGAGGATCTTGAGCCAAAATTTGACTTTGTATTTGGCTGTATAGTTCATCGCATAAGCCCATCAAGAATTGATAGGATTTTTCTTCATTAAACATAAAGGCAATCTTGGATGACACTTTGCACTAACACCCTTTGCACTTACTGTACTGGATCTTCACATGATTGTTAAGCGCACTTCATAAACTCACGAGCTTAGAATAAAACTCCACCACGTCCAATCCAACTTGCTTAGAATCGAAAACGCCCGCCTTCAATTGATATATCCCGGGATTGTGGGCCACACTGTAGCTTTTTCGAAGGTCATCCCACATTATTTGCTCAGTCGTAGTCGTGGGTCGATGATGTTTAACATCCACGAGCAAATAATCGAGTTTGCTATGTCCCATTCATGGTACTCCAAGAAGTCTTCCCCTTCATTAGGTTTAGGTTTTTTTTTAGGTTTGCATCAATAAACCCAAACTTGTTCTTTGCCTTTAATGCTGTGTGAATTGCCTTCTCCCACAAATCATAGTTTTTCCCGTTAAACACCACTGCTGTGATTAGGGCACTAGGTCCTTTGGATGGATAGAGGTAGTAGGGAGAGTGGGGCTCTATTACAAACCGTTTCATCTCTCCGTCCTCGCCCATGAATGCGTTGTAGTTGGTTTATGGCGGATAGTGTTTAGCTGGGGCGCTCTGATACCATGAACAAATCGAGAGTGGTGAGAAAGATGGGTGTGCGTGTGTTTAGGTAAAGGATGTATTCACGCCTTGAATTAATCATCATAATGAATAAAATATATACAACCAGGGGCGGAGCTACATTGGTGCAAGGGTGGTCAATTGACACCCTGGGTTTTTGGAGAAAAAAAAATTAAATATAGACATTTTGGCAAAAAGCAAAAAAGTTATATATATTATTTCATGTATTTATGTGACAGGGAAGAAGTAGTGGCCGGATGGTTTGGGCGGTCCTTGCTGTGGGATGTTTGCACGACTGGTTGCAAGTTCAAATCTCCCTTTGAGCGATTTGATTTTTTTTTTGTTTTTTTTTTTGAATCTGCTGCAGTTCAATAATAAGGCAGCGCTGCTTCATTCCTTCAGCCTTCGCCTTCTGACCTTCACCTTGCCTCCTCTCTTCTCAACCCAAAGCCCCAAAACCCCATTACCCTTCAGCAGCCCATGCCTTCACCTTACCGGTTTGCCGTTTGCCCACAGCCCACGCCTAAATCCGGCCGGCTACAGCTAGTCGGCCACCACAGCACGCTTGACGCCAGCACCATACTTCAGCAGCCTCCTCTTCCCCTTCTCCTAATTTCAGTTCTGAGGTGAATTCAAGAAATCCCTAATTTTTGTTCCTAATTTTGTTAGTTTGTAAATAATTATGTTTATTTTACTGATTTTAGTTAGATTCATGTCAAATAATTGATTGATTTAGTGCTTTACTCATGATTCATGAATTGAAAAATGAAAATTTTTACCCAATTGTCTTCTTGGTTGAAGATTTAAAGTTAGACTAATTTTGTTTATTATTGCTTGCTTGTATATGTTTAATTTACTAATTTTTATTGAATTTGTGTTGAATAAGTGTATTGGTTATTGTTTGTTTATTGGTGGATTTAATGATTTACTAAAAACCATGAACCTAAGTAGGAACTTGATTGTGTTTTTCAGTTTGAAATGGAGAAATTTTTTAACAAGATAACTAAACGATCTGTTAGTTCAAGCTCTGCATCAGAAAACTCACCATTGATCTAAGAAAGTGGCAAAGAAAGTGCTCCACCACCGCCTAGCAATGAACAACCAACAAGTACTAATCCATCTTCTTCCAGGAGGACTCCGGTCGATATCAATGCTCTTCCATCTGATCCGGCCGATAGGAAACCAATTTCAAGCTATCATCCGAATGATTGTGATGAGGTAAGAAGAGCATATTTACAAAAAAGGTCCTTACCAACCTCGAAATCATGCATTTCCTCAAACTAAAATGTCCAAGTATATGCACCGTTTTAATGAATCATGGTTTGCGGCATATCCTATTTGGTTAGAATATAGTATAAAAGAAGATGCGGCATTTTGTTTGTGTTGCTATTTGTTCCAGAATGAGAAGTTGGGTCATGGTGGAGAGGATGCATTTGCAAGTAAAGGTTTTAGAAATTGGAATAAGAGGAAATCATTTGATACGCATGTTGGTGAAGTAAATAGTGTGCACAATCAATGTGTTAAAAAGTGTGAAGATCTTATGTTGCAAAAGCAATCCATACAAACTGCCTTAGACAAACAGTCTAAGGAGGTTAAATCTAATTATCGGGTCCGTTTAAATGCTTCAATGGAAGTAGCACGACAGCTTCTGAATGGAGCATTGCCTTTTCGAGGTCATGATGAAAGTGAGTCTTCAACAAGGAAAGGTCATTTTTTGAATTTCCTAGAATGGCATGCCCAAAGTAATGAAAACTTTGGAAGTATTTTCAAAAAGGCTCCATTAAATCATAAATTGACTTCTCCTGATATCCAAAAAGACATTGCTCATTCTTGTGCAAAAGAAACAATTGGAAAGATTCTTGAAGAACTTGGAGATGAATATTTTGCTATATTAGTTGATGAATCTCGTGATGTATCCTGTAAACAACAAATGGCTGTTGTCTTGTGATATGTTGATAGAAAGGGTTTTGTCATGGAGCGTCTGCTTGGTCTTGTTCATGTCACCGATACTTCTTCTTTGTCACTAAAGGAAAATATCTGTTCTTTGTTATCTCAATATTCCTTGACCCCATCTCGGATAAGAGGACAAGGGTATGATGGGGCTAGTAATATGCGTGGCCATATCAATGGGCTTAGAGCTTTGATTATGCAAGATTGTCCGTCGACACATTACATTCATTGTTATGCAACTCTTGTTGCGGTTGCAAATCATCATGATAATGTTGAATGGTTCCTTGGGTGGGTTGGTGTTACGTTGAATGTGATTGGTGGTTCTTATAAACGTAGAGATGAGTTTCGTGAAAAACAAACAGAAGCAGTTGGAGAAGCATTACGTCTAGGTGAATTACAAACTGGACGGGGTTTAAACTAAGAACTTGGACTTGGAAGACCCGGGGACACTCGTTGGGGCTCTCATTACAAAACATTTACAAATATGATTATCATGTTTGCTCCAATCATTGATGTGCTTGATGGTATAGCAACCTATGGAAATCATTCACCTGATAGAGTCTCGGCGCAAGGTGCTTTAGATGCATTGCAGACGTTTGAGTTTGCTTTCTTGTTACATTTGATGAAATTGGTATTGGGTATTACAAATGCATTGATTCAGGCTTTACAAAGAAGAGACCAAGATATTGTTAATGTTATATCTCTCCTTACTACTGCTAAGAGACAACTACAAATAACAAGGGATCAAGGATGGGATGATTTGCTTGCTGAAGTTTCTTCATTTTGTGTGAAACATGATATTGAAATTCCAGACATGGATGACTTACATGTTATTCGAGGAAAATCTAAGCGTAGAGTTTCCAAGGTGACAAATGAGCATTACTATCACGTTGATGTGTTCTACACAATTCTTGATATGCAAATGCAAGAACTTAATAGTCGTTTTTCTGAGACGACCACTGATTTGCTTCTTGGGGTGGCTTGTTTGAATCCTAGTGACTCATTCTCTAACTTTGATAAGAAGAAGATACTAAGAATGACTCAGTTATATCCAGATGATTTTGATGACTTTGCCATTGAGGCACTTTCTTGTGAACTTGATACTTTTATCGCTAATGTAACTGGTGATGTGAGGTTGTCCAACATTTCGGGAATTACTGAGCTTTCCAGGAAGCTGGTTCAAACAAAGAAGCATTTGAGCTTTCCCCACCTATATCAACTTTTGAAGCTGGCATTGATTTTACCGGTTTCAACGACAACTGTTAAAAGAGTATTCTCTGCGATGAAGTTCATCAAGACCAAATTGCGCAATAAAATATCAGATGAATTTTTAAATGATACTGTTGTTACTTATTTTTAGATTGATCTTTTTAAAAGTCTGTCGAACGACAATATTATGCTTTACTTTCAAAGCATGAGATCTTGTCGAGGACAACTTTTTTAAATGTATTAGTTGCGCATTTTATTTTTAGAACTATTACAGTTTATATTATATGTAATATTAATCCCGACACCTCTTCCTTTGAATTTTGGCTCCGCCCCTGTATACAACCCTAACTAGCTAGAAGAGATAACAAAACAAGGATAGAATTAGGTTGTACAATATCACAGTATTATCGTATCAAAAATGTTATCCTAATAACAATAGTGTCCTAATCAGAATAGTATCCTAATATTGTCTAATATGTTCCTCGTCATTTTTCTTATATTTAAACTGGTGCATCACCAATCCTATCCACAGTAAGTAGCATAATATTAGCATAGATATTCTGGCTTGGATTTTTAGCATGTCAAGAGAAAGGAGAATCGGATGACTCATTGCCTTAGCTCTCTTCAGCCCTATTTTAGATATTTGGAACATACAGGCATTTCCTTCATTATGAAAATGAATTTGTTGAAAACTCCTTTTAATTCAGTTTTAATTAAAAGGATTCCAATGAATTAAAAAGGATCAAATTTCAGCAAGTATGGTGGAGGCACTTCCTTTATTAGGCAAATGCCTAGCCTACTATGACGTAAACTACCTTCAAAGTTTACTCCGATTCTATTATCTCTTTCTATCATTTTGTGTATTCCCAGAATATATCTTGTCAAACTCTGCATCTTATGTATATCATTATTGATATACCTTTACTTTCATGTATAGGGTTGCAAGTTAAGATGCATGGTACTCATATGATTCACATTAATAGGAATATGACATTTGACGTACTAGTATGGACCTGTACTTTGCACGAAACATTTTAACTTTGAAAATTGCCTTTTAAAATTAATATTTTTGTTCAAAAGTTGTAATAACAATTTTAAAATAATTTCATAAAATACATATATATTTACGGATCAATAAGGATGCAATTACATTGCCCTTTTTGGATGTAACCGCTATTTGTACACTATATTTGGACACATACAGTGATTTTTATGAACACAAATTGCACGGATTACATATCTTATGGGAATATAAGGATCCCAACCAATGACGACTTTTTGCACCATAGAAACTCATTCACAAATATTTTACCCAAAAGGTTAAAACCTTGTAGCACCCTTGTGAAAAAATAGTCCAACTTTAAGGTCTTGAAACTCCAACTTCTTCAAAGTTGGAACTACAAATGACAATATCGCTTCAATTATCAACTTTAAGGGCTATCAGACATGGACACAAAACCCAAAATTAGTACACACACATTGATGGGAGGAAAAATAACAAACTCAATAGTATCTAAGAGGAAGCTGGCTTCATTCTGACAATCATGAACACCGAAATCAATATGCAACAAAATTAATCATTAACAATCAAATGCCATAAATCCCTTAGAATCGAACTTAATTGAACTAAAGTAAACTCCCCTAGTTGCTAGTTGTTTCATTAGCGGGAACACTTAAAATAGTTGAAATCAACAATCCGACGCTAGTCAAACCACTAACCTGCACTTCAATTTCTATTGTTGATACACCTTGCCAAAACTATGCCCAACCATTCAAAACCGAAGTTTAATTTCCATATAGAAGAAACTATGTCTACTTGCCATATGCTTCTGTGCAAAAAATTTTGCTTGAACCATCCACCTTCTACTGTCATAAAACAACCACCTGATCTAGCACTCAAGACAAGCCTATATTTTTTGTACAGGACATTCTTCCACAAAGTCAGCATCTTGAATTCAACATATCCAAATCACACTTCTCTCTATATTTCTTTTGTTATTGGGTTTGAATTTTTTTCAAAAAAATCCAAGAAAAAAGGAAAAACAAGATAGAGAGGTAGTTTTTCTCACCTCACCAACACTGACAATATCTTTAAAAACTGAACTGTGCCCATTATCAGACCCAGGATTCTCGGTAGCTTCACCCAAAATGTCCTTCGAAATGGAAAAAACCCTAGACCGAGAAGCCCCAATTCTTTGAGAAGGCGAAACCCACAAAGAAAGGTTGAAACTTTGGTTGATTTTCAAAGTCCCAACCCGATTATCGCTTGGTTTAATAGCAAATTGAGGAAGTTGAATAACCGGGTTGTTCATGTTCCCATTTGGGATTCTTGAGATGAAGATGGAGCTCAAGAGGACATCCATGGCCGTCAGAGACATGTGTTCCAAGTTCTGCATGAAGAAAAAGGAAAAACCAAAGAAAAATGCAACGAGTGAAAAATAGGGAACAAAAGAGCAAAGCAGTGTGGATCCAAAGCTCAGTGATGAAATATGGATTGCAAAAAATGCATTAGTTTTGGGAAAGAAAATGTGTTTGATAATTAGTTGAAATAGACATAAAAGAATATGAATCATCAACCTTTGCATCAAGCCAGACTGGTTGTATACCAAAGTGACTGTTTTTGAGGGGGTGTAGCAGCCCAATCCTCCATTGATGAAGAGGAACAATGGAAAATGGAGAACGATGAGAAAGTAGAACGATGATTTCAGAGAGAAGGAGAGGAAGCCGACGCCATGGAATTAGTTTGGGAAAGAGGAGTGTAGAAGATACAAAGAGAGAGAAACAGTAATACAAAGAGAGAGAGTTATGCAAAGGGAGGAGACGTGCAAAAGTTAGATACAATTACAACCTGGCAACTGCCACGCATTATACTATTTAGTGGGTTTTTTTATTTAAAATTTTTTAACTTAATCGACGGTAGAGATGATGAGACGTATTTAATGAACGATTCACAGTACATAAAGATTTGAAATTCACTCTCATGTTAGCATTTTCATTTCCACAACACTCAACCCCTTACACATTTTAGCATTTATAATATAAAGATAACCCAATATTATCATATATTAAAGTCTGATAGTATCAGTCATATTAGCTTTAACCTTTCCATCGTCACTTTGTAATGTTGATCTCATCTTTATTCATTTTTGTTGTTCTCTGTTTTTTGGATGTCGTTGCAAAAAGCTTTCAATTTATAAAAATTAAAATTATCAATAAAGGTTTGTTCAACCTGAAATTTCCATATTGTATACCCTTTTATCGTATAATATTTGCTCTAAATAAATTGTTAAAAAATTAGATTTTTAATAATATTTTTGTTTATTTTTTGTAGGAGTTGGAAATAACTTGAAGAAAATAAATAAATTTACTCAAACCGGTACTAGAGCTGGATCAGATTGAAGCAAACAAGAAAGAAGAAAAAAAAAATGAAGCTAGATGAACCCAGCAGAACCCGAGGCCCAACCCCGAGCCCAACCGTCCCCTTCTCTTCTTTTTCCTCTACCGCGTGCTGGGGTTAGCCCGGTCTTCTTCCCCCTTCCTCCTTGGCCCAGCAACCTGCCAGATCCTTCCCTTTCCTCCCTCTCTTTCTTTTCTTTTTGTTTCTCTTTGGGCCGGGCCCAGTCCCTTTCCCTCATTTCCCCAGTCCAGGTTTCTGCCCTTCTCCCAACTCCCTTAAGTAAGACATGTGCAATGCACATGATCTCCAGCCCCCCTCTTCATCTCCTCTTCTTCTTCCTCATTCTGCAACCCACGTTCCCAGACCCGAACAGAGCACCCCCCCCCTCGACGCTTTGTCTTCGGCTTCCCCATAACCGGCCATGGCTATCTTCCTCTCTCTTCTGATTCAATCGTCCGTTTCACTCTCTCTCTCCCCTCATACATTTTCCATCATCATCACCACCATTACTCCTTCGATTACAAGGAGTTAATAAAGGCAATCTAGGGGGCTCGAATGGCAGACATGAAAAGGGAGTGTAGAGATTAGCAGCAGTTTAGCTAGCGCAGAGTAGAGATTGGGCTTTAATTTTCGTTCTCTTTCTGGTTTTCATTTTCTAAGCTCTCAAATTTGTAATGTCCTCAAGCAATTGTTCAATCTGAGCGAGATTTCTAAGGGCTTGAATTTGAATTAGCTGGGTTTGAATTTGAATTGATTAAGCTATGTTTTCGGTCCCTTTTTCTGATTCGTGCCGTTTGGTTCTGGACTTTGGCATCTGTGGGTCGCGTTCTTCCTATTTCGATTTTGGTGTTGTGGTGATTCGTGACTATTGATTTCATTTGGGTTGAAGCAGAGGAGAGTAGGGTGGCAACTAAAGATAGTTTTCCTTTTCAATTCTTTTCAGTTTCAGATTAGTTTTTAGCTTTTCCTTCTTGTTCAATTTTGTAGTTTAAGTTTTCCAGATTCAGTTTTAAAGTTCATGCAATTGCTTGAATTTGGCTTAATTGAAGATCTGGATTGCGCTTCCGTTTTCTGCTTCTTCAGTTTGCTGTGCGTAAGTGGTCAAGCATCGAATGAAAACAAATTATTACAACTGAATGTTGAGGGCTCAATTTTTTTTACAGTTTGACGCCTCCTTTTCATTTTGATGTTAGGCCTTTGCAAGTTAAAATTCCATGAATTTATATGGTTTACTTAGTCTAATAATTGGTAGAATAACTTTTAAATTAGTTTAGAATTTTTGGTAATTTAGTTTCACAACTCATCCCTGAGGATCAACACCTTCAAGTATTACAATGTTAAACTGTATACTTGCGAAAATCACAACAAGGTTTGCTTTAAATTTTAAATATTGGTTCTAATACTCAAATATGTCTATTTACGATGTGAGCCATATATATATATATATATATATATATATTCCGAATCTAACTGTACACCTAGTAGAACTAATAAGAGATTTCTTATTCCAATGTTATTGTTTTTATCTTTTTTATTTTTTTTGAAAAATATACATACTAAAATATTGTGATAAAATATTTACCTAATTGATGTCACATAATTATTAAGTTTAGTAATAGTACAAAATAATAACAAATAGAAATTGACTTTTTGATTTATTATTTTTTTTAGAAGATAAATATAAATATAAATATGAAATATTAAATGTTAGATGCATTACAACAACGGTCATTATGAATCCTATATATACAAGATATTTCTATAAGCAAATTACAACAACAAGGTAAAAAAATTGCTTTCATTTTTTTTTCGATAGATAGATGGCAATGCCAGTAGAAAATAAATAGCCAAAAGGCTTTGAAGAATAAACGCAAGAACAATAACAACCTAATTATATTATTACAATCCGGCTTGAATTAATTACGAGCACACCACCAACCTGCCTAGGCCCAATCACCAATAGCCCATAATTGTGATATGGATTTCTGTCATCTTCGATCCTGATAAAAACTTGTGCACACAACCCATAGCACTTGCCAAAACCTAGTATACTCAGCCACTCCCGAGAGCATGAAAGGGTTAAATAAGCCAAGGCAAGTAACCCAAAAACCCACCTACCACCCATAAAGACAACCCACATTCAAACTTGATGCCACCTCCCACCTTCTCCTGCCTACAGTGAACTAGCATAAGTCAAATATCATGAGAATCTTCAATCAACTCTTCATGTCTCGCTTCAAGTGTTATATCATCACAGAGAATACGCCAATCACAATGTTCTTGTGCGATTCCATTAACTCCAACTTTTGAGTCCCTTGCAAATTTAGTGAACTTCCTCCTCCTGTGTCAAAGCTTTCTTGGATTTCTTAAGACTCTTAGTGATTCTTTTAGCAGCTGCATCTTCTTTATCTACTATTTTAATTCCTAGCAAGTTGCCGGTTTCCAAGGCCTCTTTTACCAATTGAATGTCACTCTCTGAAGTTCTGGACAAATCAGTCATTGAAGTTATGCCTTTTTGAATTGGTTTATCTTTAAGAATCGAACTCAGTTGCTTCTGGCTTCTAGTCATCCTTTTTTCAAATACCTTAAAATGTCTCTTAGTAGCTTTCTTCCTTGGCATAGGGGTGGAATCAACAAGAGCAGCAGATTCAAAACCTGGAGGTTGTGAAAGCCCTTTACTCTCTTCTAGCAATGGTGTATCAAAGCCTGGGGGTTTAGACGCCGCTATATTATTTTCCAACAACTGATTACCTTGATTATCCAAGTGCTGAGAGATTTTTAAAATCTTTTTAGAATAGCTATTTTGGCTAAAGCATGCCGTCTTGGTCTTAGTGCTATCATTAGCACTATCTCCTTGGTCTTCACACCCCTGGACATTCGCTGGATCAACTTCTAACAGTTGAGTCTCTTTGACCACTTCTTGTACTATGTCATCTTCTAGCCTGACTTCCATTGGTTGGCCACTAGAAGCCACATCTTCATTGATTGCCATAACTGCACCCTGATGCTTCTAAACATTGGAAGTCCTAATCTTCATGGATGAAGAGGTGGATATCTTGATCTGTGGAGCTATAACACAGCTGGCTTCTTTGATCATGATTTTGTACCCTACATCTTCAATGGACGGTATCAATTCATCTTCTATGCTATGTAGTCTATCCGTATCAATGAGTATCCTCATCGATTCAAAGGAAAAGGTTTCCTCAATTGGAGTCTCCCAACATTCCAGCCTTCCTCATATTTCGGCTATATTTTTAAAGTTCTCCCAATTCCATCCATGACGAGGCACACCAAAACCTTCTATCCAAGTTTGTCTTGTTTCACAACACTCATAACTATCCCACCTCTTTATATCAATAAACCGTTGGTCTAATTCTTCATGATTACTTAACACATTCTCCATCTGTTCAACTGTGTCGTATGTGAGGATGAAGTTGAATTTGCTTAAAGCGCAAATATTTGAACAATGTTTGTTTATCAATGCAGAAGTTAAGACTTACAAATTCTGTGGCTCAACTGACTTGCATACAATACTTCTATTCAACCACTCTAAGAAGCCTTCATTTACTTCTCCTTTCAAAGTTTTTAAGACATGTTGATCACTAGGACTTGATTCTACTTGCTTGAATTTCCTTGGGTTGCTCTGAATCCCCTTTTCCTTTCGATTCAATCTTTGCTTCCAGTGGTTATTTTGTTGCACTTCCTTAAAATCTTTGCTTTCTCTTTTGAGAGAAGAAGAGATTAAAGAATTGCCATCTCTTTCATTGAGCAATGTTTGCCAATATTTATATTTTATAGGTGCATGCATATATTATATTTATTTTTAAAAAGTAACTCTATAATATAATTAAAATGTTATTTATTTAGAATAAATAATTTCACCATGTTGAATCCTACAAAAAGTAAGGCTCTCACATCGCTTCCCTCCTCTTTTCCTACCTTTTCAATTTAAAATTCAAACTCTACACAATAAAAAATTTAATTTAGCCAGTTAAATTTGGATAAGATTTCTATAGATTTCTATAAAATATTATTGCATATAAAATATCTCAATTATGCAACCTTTTTTTCACGTCAGTAGTCAGTACTTGCCAAAATGGAAGAAAAAAGTTATAGCATTTTGATTATGTGTCTCCCAAAGCCTATATCATACTTATAAGAGTAAATACTCACACAAGCCACGTCAGGGCGACACTTTTTAATTGTCTATATGATAAATACAAGTTGAAAAAATGTATATACGTGACAGGTGAGAGTACACACTCTTAAGTGTATGAACTTAGATTTGATTGCTTTATGTCACGCCTTTCTAAATTCTAAATTATTTATGTAATGTTATTGTCTGCTGCTCTATTTTTTGTTTCACATATAGATATATATTGATGTATTTATGAATTTAATCATAAGGTATTATTGTTTCTCTATTTGCAATAACAAACGATAAAGTTTTCTCTATTAAAATATTTCCTTCTATATATGCTGCCAATTGATTTAATTTTTGGTTTTTTTGGGTTTATTTTCACTTTTAAGTTTTCAATTTTAATTTTTTGGTTGTTCCCACTGTAGAATTTCCATTTTATTTTTAAATATTTGTTTTTTTAATGAGAATTGCTATGTAAGAATTCATGGTCATTCAATGTTTGATTTTGTTTTTATTTTAATTGAAGAAGATCTAATCTAAATTTGAATGTAAGGTTTTTCAAAATTATTTGAGTTGTTAAAAATTACGGAAGCTTGGAAATGGTTCTTCACAGACAAAGCTAGATATGCAGGCCATGCTTGACGGTGGAAATGTTAGCTTCTAAGTTTGGTTGATGATGCATATGGATAGGTTCGGCACACGAATTCAATATATTGTTCTGTCTCAAATAAAAGAACTTTTGAAGTGTGAAAAAATGTCCTTCAATATATTATTAGCTTTAAAGGCCATTTCTCTCTTCTTAAATCAGTGAAAAATAATGCATTAAATTATACTTAAATAAAAATTTGAGGATTCTTAAGACTGAAAAATAATGCATTAAATCATACTTCCTAAGAATTTGAGGATTTCCAAGATAAGATTATCTTTTCGGGATGAAGCAGTTAAAGTAAGAGCAAATCCAGTGGTGAGCCAATTTTTTGGTTCATCAGTGGGGGCCTACCACTGCCACATGAACTCTCTCTCCAACTTTTTGGCTCACAATCCTCACTCTCTTCAATGCATGACTCACCAAATAAAATAATACCTATGGACCCCACACCTAACCATATTTAATTAATTTGGATTTTTTTTGTTTTGGTTTGTTATATGACGTTATTTTTTTGCGAAAAATAATTTACACATAATATTTTAATAACACAATTACTTAATTACCGGGTCATAATTTGTATTAAAAAAACAACACAAGAGTTTCCATTAACAATAAAATTAACAAAAGAGTTGAACTTATTTTTCAAAAAAAAATAAATTAAGAAACGGGCAGAAATTGGGTTCTCGAACAGTAAAAAAAATTAAGAGTTGAATTCCCAATTCATCCTAAATAAATAAATAAATAATTTAAGCTTTTCCTTTTTTTGGGTTCACGAACAGTCCAAAAAAAAAGGCAGAAATTGGGGGAAGGCTGCTCGCCCCTTTCTCGTGCGCAGGCCAACCCTGGAGCCCGGGAGAGCCGCCTGCTCGCCCAAGGACTGATTTTTTGGCCGGTGAGACCTCCGTTGGAGGTGCTCTAAGCCCTTTCTTCCACGCCATCCATTTAAAAAAAAACAACAATAACAACTTCCAGTGTGAGTCATGCTTGAGCATAGTTTGGAAAAATTCAAATGTAAGCAATCTTATCTATGTGAATATCACTATCTGCAAAGAGGCAAATTCCAATTTTGGTTTTGATGAAAATGTCCTTGAGATAATGTTTTCCTTTCATTTTCTTCTATTGCATTAACACAGATAACTTTTAACGATGGATTTTATATATTCCACATTTTGGCTAAATCGATCGACGTTATGTCTGTTTCCCAACAAATTTAGGTATTCTACTAAATTGACAAAATAAAATCATATTTAAACATCGTCAATGCACATAAGACTAGATCCAACCCGCAACAAAAGAAGACGCACACAAGATTGGACAATTATGGACGACAAAAGTCATGTGATGGAAAACCAAATTTTAAAGTAGTCATCAATGCACATCTAAGGCAATTGATACCAAGGATCCTTTTCTGTCCCAAGCTACTGCTCAGGTCTGAAGACAAGCTTACTCCTCACCAAGTGCCTGGATGGATCAGGTTGAACCTGAATGGGGCTTCGAAGGCAACCCGGGATTGGCAGGAGAAGGGGGAGTTCTTAGAAAGGCCATCTCAGTGACTGGGTTATCGGCTAATTTTGGGGTTTACACTAATCAATTAATGCGAAACTACTTCTTTATTGAAGGAATCAAAACTTTTAGGACTGAAGACTTTACTTCTTCGATAATTAACATGGATTCCAATTGACAAGGTCAGGGAGCCCATTGGAAAACTACGAGCTCATCATACACTTTAGGTGGTCTCTGCTTCATATTTTGAGATCGAAGGTTGTCAAATGCTGACCCTGTACAATTTTATTGGATTGTTGTCTTTTGTTCCTTTGTACCTTCTTAATGGTCAGAAAAAAAGAAGAGAAAAGAAGATAATATTCTCAAAGAATGCCAAATCAACATCCTGACCTTTCACTGGAAAGTATCTCACATTCGGCTATAAACAAAAGAGCAAGATATACTTGTACGCCTACGTAAGATTATAAGTCTCAAAATTAATTGGCAATGAGTGAAAAGACTAACTAGTTTATATGCATGGATTGTATATTAATTGGGCTATAAACAAAAGAGCAAGATATATATGCAAGCCTATGTAAAATTATAACCCAAAATCAAGTGGCAATGAGTGAAGTGACTAACTAGTTTATATACTTACGGAAGGATCCTTACTAGGTTAATGTGAAACAACCCCACTATCATATATTCCGACACACATTACTTATAGAAAATTAGGTGGAATGGTGGACTCTTTAGCTAATATAACTATTGAGCCAAATTCCCCCATTGGTTATTCATGACTCCACCCCTCCCCCCCCCCGGGGGCGGCTAATGGTTGTACTATTTGGGGATGTCTTAGATGTAGCATGGTCTATCCTTAAAAAAGGTTCAATAAATTTTATGTACATGCTTATTCCTCTTTTAGCATCTAGGAAATGGTAAAAAGGTTCAAACAAATTGTATCTGATGCTGGTAACACTTTATAGTTTATCCACCCCAAATCAAGTATTGTGGGAAAAAAATATTCCAAATTTTGAATATAAACATAAGAATTTTTTTCATATATATACCCTAACCCAATTATTTGTTACACATTGTTTGTATGGTTTGAGTTCAAAGAAACCAATTTCTCGTTGGAAGGAGGGCGCTTGAACCTCCGACCTTGTGGTTAGCAGCCACACGCACTAGCCAACTGAGCTATTCCAACTTTTTCTTTTTCTTATCTCATCCAAAATTATTATTTTTAAATACGTTTTGGGGAGCTTTACGTATCATAATTTTACACCTCCTTCAGAGTTACGGATGGGCGCAAAGCGGGTTCAGGGCGGGTTGAGTCTTACCAGCTCCCTTACCCATTTTTGTAAATCATACCCACACCCATACCCGTTTCTATAAATCATACTCATACCCCTACCCATACCTATAACCGTCGTTTTTTTGGATTTACGGATTTTATTGGGTAATATATAAAGTATGCAAAATTTCACCTATATAGCTATATTTAACCTATATTTGCATACACACCATATTTGATTAGTAATTTCAAACAACACTAATAAAATTCATGTCCAATTAGACTCACAAAAATTAAAATTGTAAAAAAAAATAATTTCATTTCTGCATAAATAAATACTATATAATTAGAATTTCATGCCTAACATTTTTTTTTGAATTTTAGTATATTTTTGTCACCTTTTACTAGCAAATCGGGTACGGATTTTAAAAATCTATACCCATACTCATACTCATATCTATACACATTTTCAAATGCAATACTCATACCCATATTTATTCCCACCCAAAACTCATTTTCATCACCCATTCGGATGCTAAATGGGATAGATTTTAATCGAATTTTTCGGATTCGGGTAATATTCTCATTATTCCTATTCAGAGTTTAATTAGTTTTATGAATAAGCCAAAAACCTAGTGTAGGCACTCAAAATTTGTTCGTGCCATACCAAAATTAAATTTAATTAATTAATTGGGCCAACCCTTTTAATTAATTTAATCAAGCCCAAAGATTTGCAGATCAAGCCTAAAATAAAGCCCAGCTGACTACCAAGTCCGGGTCCAGTTAAAATTCGAGTCAAAGCCCAAACCGAGACTTAGGACGACTACCAAGTCAAGCCACGACCTAAAAGGCCGAATGACGTTCAAGTGATGGTGCGGTCAAAAGTCAAAGTCAAAGGTCAAAAAGGTCAAAGTCAACATCGACTCACAAGTCAAACATCAAAGACGACTCTCAAGTCAACGTCCGGTTAGAGCTCGAGGCGACTTCCAAGTCAATGGTCGGTTCAAGCCCGGAAGACTCCAAAGTCAAAGTCAAACAAATGAAGGTCGGGTAGCCTAGGATAAGGCCTGATTGAAAGGCCCAAAACCTAGGTCAAAGCCCATAACCCAAGTCAAGATCTGTCTTGACTTGGGAGGAGGGGTTTCCCTATAAATAGGTCCCCACCCCCTTTGTTTCAAGGGTTGGAAAATCCATCCTTGAGAGAAAGAATCAGGGGAGTTTGTATTTATAGAGATTGTAACCCAATTGAATCTATAAAAATTCAATCTTTGTAATTTGTGATTACAAATTTGGCACGCCCGGTGGGACGTCTCTACCTCTCATCTCTTTCTCTTAAAAATCAAGACTTTCAAGTCACAAGAACATCATCTTCAAGGAAGACATGGCTACAAAGAACGTTGCCGCGCAAACTTCAAAGAAGAAGAGCACAAGACCTCTTTCGCGCACATCATGTGGGGTGAGCGTCACTTCTAGCAAGTGCGCGCGCACAATGAACACCAGAAGTATGGCGAAAGCTGCTGCGCCAACTGCTCCTGGGCAAACTGCGCTACCCCCACCCAAACTCCAAGACTTGAAGATGCAGCAAAAGGCGTCCTCTTGGATGGGTAAAATTCAAAACGTCCAGCTTCAATCTCCAGTCTGCGAGGTTGAAGACTACTACAGCAGTAACTCTTCTTCGCCCTCACCAAAGGGGGCGCGCATGTCGGAGACTGAAGTGGAGTCCGCCAAAACTGTTGTCATGCCAGCCATGATGACAGGCACAACCACTCTGGAAGAGGAGATGGCTAACATGAAAGTCATCCTAGAAAAACTCACCAGGGACAACGAAGAAAAGGAAGCGCGCATTAAGCTTCAAGAAGAAAAGATTGCTAAGCTGATCAGGAAGTTAGAAAAACGGCCAGCTCAATCTTTCACAAAGGACTCAGAAAGTGAGGACTCAGAAAAAATGTCCATCCACATTGAAACCTCTGACAGCGAGAAGCAGTCAAAGAAAGGTGAAACCCCTAAACATGTCAAGTCATCTGGATCAATGACCATTGAGCAAATCCAAGACTTGATAGCAAATGCTGTTAAGGTGCAGCTAGGTGAAGGTTCGCGCAGAACTCACCTATACACCAAACCTTACACTAAGAGGGTGGATGCTCTTCGCATGCCCCACGGCTACCAACCCCCCAAGTTCCAACAATTCGATGGGAAAGGCAATCCAAAACAGCATGTCGCGCACTTCATTGAGACGTGCAACAATGCTGGGACTGATGGCGACCTTATGGTGAAACAGTTCGTCAGGACATTGAAAGGCATTGCCTTTGACTGGTATACCGACTTAGAACCTGAATCCATTGATAGCTGGGAACAAATGGAGCAAGAGTTCCTCAACAGGTTCTACAGCACTCAGCGCGTTGTTAGGATGACTGAGTTGACAAACACAAAACAGTGGAAGGACGAGCCAGTTCTTGACTACATCAACCGCTGGCACGCACTTAGCCTCGAGTGCAAGGATCGACTCTCTGAAGCATCTGCCGTCGAAATGTGCACCCAAGGCATGCACTGGGACTTGCTGTACGTCCTACAAATGAGCAAACCTAGGACTTTTCAAGAATTGGCGACCAAGGCGCATGACATGGAGGTGACGATAGCTAGTCGTCGCACCAACTCCTTCTATTCTACTGAATCAAAAAGGGACAAAGTTGAGTTCGACAAAAATGTTAACTTTTCTAAGGGCATGACCAAAGAAGCAATGTCCACCTCTACAAGTCAGCCAATTCGCATTCTGGAAAAGCCAAAACTAGGGGGCAAGAAGAGCTCGTTGTTCACAGTTGTGTCAAATAAGCGTCCCACATTAAAAGAACTTCAAGAAAAGAAGTATCCATTTCCTGACTCAGATTTGTCAGGCATGCTAGATGACTTACTCGAAAAGGGTGTCATCGAATTGCCTGAGCCAAAGCGCACAGAAGAAGTTGGGAGGACCGCCGACCCTAAATACTGTCGATACCATCGAATCGTTAGTCATCCTCTTGAAAAGTGCGTTACACTCAAGGAACGCATCATGCGACTGGCTGAGGAAGGAAGAATCATTTTAGATTTGGATGAAACAGCAGAAGTTGGCCACGTCACAATGCAAGAGGCTAGTGAGTCAGATTCTGAAATAGATCGTGCTAAAATGTTAGAGGGCTCAGAAGAATGCTTCATAAATAGCTTATTTGATAGTGTGACTGTCTACCCAACCTCATGTTTTGAAATTGATGATGACGAGACAAATGAAGACCAGAATGTCCCTCATGAAGAAAGTGGTGATGGCAGCATTCGACCACAACAACAGAAAGAAAAGCATGAGATGACAATTCCAGTCTCGTCCGTCAAGCAAGCAAATGTCGCGGTAAATTCAGTGGCGCCATTCTGCAAATGTACAAATCTTAAAAGTGCAACTAAGGTTGGACGCAGGTTCAATGAAGCAAGTTATCGCGTTCTTAAAGAAAAGGGCGTGCTTCCAGTTCATACGGTGAACCCAAACAAATTGACCAAGGTTTCTCTCCCGGGTTTTGTTGCCACTTCTAAAGGCTCGCTCCAAGAAGACGGTGAGCTGTCAAAGATGCGCATCAATGATGAGTGTAATCTTAATGTGCACAAGTTAATGAAGAAGTCCAGCCATGACTTCGGCCAGCCAACGTCTTTGGGTCATAAGATCGAAACTAAGCCCTACGGATTTGACAGCACGCAAAGGGTCGTACAAAGTCAAGGGGGCAACTCTGCAACACCTAAAGTTGGTCTTAGCTACGGATCGCCCCGACCTGTGAGGATTTCGGGGCGACGTAAGGACAAGCAAGCCCTCACGCAATATATCACAACTGAAGAGGTTGATGATAATGAGGGTGAAAATGCCAAGGCGAACCCCAACACGTCAGTGTTCGACAGGTTGCAGCCATCAACGTCGCGCCAACGCCCTTCTGTGTTTAGAAGGATTGGAAAGGGTAAAATCCCAAAGCCCTCTGTCTTCCATAAGTTGAAAAAGGATGAGCGACCTAAACCCTCGGTCTTCGCCAGAATCAACATAGGCAAAATGTCGTCAAGCTCACCGCATTCACAAAAGAAGGATTCAGTGTTCAACCGCCTTGGCAAAACAAATGAAGTCCAAAGTTCAATTCCTTCACGCATGAAGCGTGTTTCCACTTTGGATGTGAAGGTGGATGACTCGCTGAAAGTAAAGAGGCGCATCCTAATTCTCACTGGCCATGGGGCTCAGGCCAGTTCAAAAGGAAGAACTAAGGAGCAAGCTTCTTCCAGCTGCGACGCAAGCAACGATGTCGGCGACTTCCCTTGAAAAAATTCTCGATCAGCTCCTGGGCAAGAGCTTAAACTGTTCACCACAAAAAGAAAACACCCAAAGTTCAGATGCATTCAAAAAGAAAACTCCTATTCAAAAAAAGAAAACTCCCGAACAAGAGGCTAAACTGTTCGCACATTCAAAAAAAAAAGAAGACTCCCGAACAGGAGGCTAAACTGTTCGCACATTAAAAAAAAAAAAGACTCCCGAACAGGAGGCTAAACTGTTCGCACATTAAAAAAAAAAGACTCCCGAACAGGAGGCTAAACTGTTCGCACATTCAAAAAAGAAGACTCCCGAACAGGAGGCTAAACTGTTCGCACATTCAAAAAGAAGACTCCCGAACAAGAGGCTAAACTGTTCGCACATTCAAAAAAAAAAGAAGACTCCCGAACAGGAGGCTAAACTGTTCGCACATTCAAAAAGAAGACTCCCGAACAGGAGGCTAAACAGTTCACGCATTCAAAAAAAAAAAGAAGGAAAGCTCCTAAGTAAGAGCCTAAACTGCTTGTTCTTTCGAGTTAAATTCATTTGTAATACTCCTGACCCGCAAGAGTATAAACTGTGAACGGCAAAACAAATGAAAAAAAAAAGGGATGCTTGGTTGAACTACGTAACAGCTTGGTCTTATTGAAAATTGCAAGTACCCATAAGTACGAATGCAGCTTCAGCAAATCAGCGAATCACCAAGTGCAGTCAAACACATCACACAAAAAAAGGGGGGGCATGAAAGAGAAGAGATCAAAGACATCACTTTTCTGCCGCCAAGTTTCTCCTCGCGACTTGCACCATTATAAATTACCTGGAAATAGAAGAAAACACAAAGTTAAATTCTTTTTCAGGAAAGAAATCAGTAAGCAAAGCGGCGTCTGGAAGAGATAAATGCTAGAGAGGGGAGAAGTGTAGAGCAAAATCACTCAAAATGTTGGTTGACACCCGCGCTAGCTGCTCCTCGCTGCTCACACCACTTTTGTGCGTATCAGTTCCGTTCAAGGCCCTTGGCCAAGCAGCGAACTGTGTCACAAGTGGTTCTTCAAATCTTCATACCACTTTCATGCGTGTCAGTTCCGTTCGAGGCCCATGGCCAAGCAGCGAACTGTGTCGCAGGTGGTTCTTCAAGTCTTCATACCACTTTTGTGCGTATCAGTTCCGTTCGAGGCCCATGGCCAAGCAGCGAACTGTGTCGCAAGTGGTTCTTTAAATCTTCATACCACTTTTGTGCGTATCAGTTCCGTTCGAGGCCCGTGGCCAAGCAGCGAACTGTGTCGCAAGTGGTTCTTCAAGTCTTCACACCACTTTTGTGCGTATCAGTTCCGTTCAAGGCCCTTGGCCAAGCAGCGAACCGTGTCGCAAGTGGTTCTTCAAATGACTCATCAACCTGCACAGACAACAATACAAGCGCAACAAAAAAAAGGGGGTCTCTTATAAAAAAATCGAGCCACTACATTCAGCTAAAGGAAGTCAAGCAAAATCTCATAAGGGAAGGCATCCGATTGAACAAAGCTTCTCTCAAAAATTGTGGGCATTTTTGTGGGCACAAACCAAGCGAGTCACAAAAAAAAAAAAAAAAAAAACGCTAATCGTGCCTAGCTACGGGCAAGTAAACATTTTTAATCTGCATCATGTCAATGACGCCAAGCAGTTTTCAAGCAAGTGGGCACCAAGACCCCAATATGTACACAGCAATAAGACCACTGTGACACCAAGCAGTTTTTAAGCAAGTGGGCACCAAGACCCTGATATCTACATAGCAATAAGACCACTAATGTGCAAGCAAAGGAGAACGCAACACTTTGGGAAAATTTGACATTGATTTTCCATTCCCACAGAGAAATGAAACGAAGAAACAGGGGCAAAGAAACTGGGGCCAAGCTTGAATCTTGCATTCTCTCTCTATTCCTCATGGGCATGCCCAGTTTGTTCATCGTATCAACACCATTAAACCAACAAAAGCCAATAAAAAAAAAAACCAAGCATGAAGCATACCCAATCCAAAGTTTCATACCCATAAAAAATCCAAGCCATTTTCATGAATCAAGTTGAAAAAAAAAACAAACAGGTTACCAAAGTGCCATACCCAATACCATCAATCAACCCCCAGACTCAATAAACACAAAACTAAAAGCCCATGTATAGCAAGCACAAGAAGCAAGCTCACCCCTCCCAGAAGAAGCCCCACAATGTGAAAGCTCTCATTCATAATATCCAGTAGTTCACATCCCCTGCGGCAGCTCCATTGTTATGTGTACATTGAATAAGGAAGCAAAGGGTGATTCATGGTCTGAGAAAAAAAAAAGAAAAAGAAAAAGGTGGGATCTTTATACCTAGCAATTGGGACAACAATCGTCCATCCTTTCCTCAAATGCAAAACCCTATCAATGATTTTCATCATCATCCTTCCAAATCCTCACATCTCTCTTTCTATCACTCCTTGCAACTAACAAGGCCTTGCAAAAAAAAAAAAAAAAAGAAGAAGAAATGTGATACCTTTGGTGATTACCAAGACCGAAAATGGGGGTGAAAGGATCAAACTTTGAAGGGGGGACCCACTGTGAATCAGCAGCAGTTACAGAGCAAAGAGGGCTCACCATAAACAGTAATGGCAGCGGTGGATGGGCGTCTGGAACAACTGGGATGCGAAGCAAGAAGAAAGAAGGGAGACGAAGAAGAGCAGTAGCAGTAGCTGCTTGGCGTTGGTGGCTGTCGAGGGCTAAGGAAGAAGAAGAGTAAACAGTGACCTGGGCATGTGAGAAGCGCATGATCACTTAGTGAAGTGAAGCAAAACCGGGCAAGCACATGAATTCAAGCCCACAAAAAAAAAAGGGGGGGGGGGGGAAACGGCAAAGCCCAGGCCCACCG
>JACYFF010031956.1:95419107-95445499 GCA_017589665.1 Selenicereus undatus | reverse complement strand
CCCAATTGAATCTATAAAAATTCAATCTTTGTAATTTGTGATTACACCTAGCTACAATTAGCTACTGCGTATGTGTTCCTAGTTTAGGGTAAAACAGAATGAATCAATTGGAGGGTTACTTTTACTTGCCTGAATCATAGCAATCTTTAATCACAGATTCCTCATTCAAACTCAACTCTAACCCTACCTTCTCTTCCATACTTGGCAACTGCCGTAGGTGCGATCACGCAAACAACACTATTTATCGCTGTCTTAACCAATTTGTTAATGATAATGATCATTTTATCAATTTGCAAGGTTTCAATGCGTGCCAAGTCTTGGGGTCTTTAAACGGGCTAGTTTGCTTTGCCTGTAGATCTTGCAACCATCGCATGTACTTTGGAGCCACACTAGAGGAAAACATGGTGTTAGACTTAGGGAGGAGGGACATGTCTCTGTGGAACCTTGGCGCCAAGCGGCATAAAAACATTCCTTCACCCCCTCTCTCTCTATGGTTGAATGCCCACAATCTGCAATCTGCATCAGAATATCAATATTATCGTTTCAAAGAGGATTGGGTTCAAGTTTTGTGGCGTCAAGGGTTTCAACAATTACAAGGTGGTCAGTATTTCTTTCCAAAATTGCAAAATAATAAATGTTTTGCTACAAGACACTTTTTAAATGTCCTGGTTTGACCTAAAAATCATATTACAATGTTTTAAAATTAAAAAAAAATAATATGATCGAATAATTAGAATATATTACAACTTATAAATTGTACAAAATCTTCTTTTTATCTATAAACTGTACATTCTAAAATATGGGTATCACATATCTTTGATTCCTTATGCCAATCTGAATGTGCCTTACCATCTTGCCCGGCACAATCGCAGCGCGGGTTGACTACTGGCTAATAATGAGTACCGTTTTTCCTTCATCAACAGGATCAGCAATTTTTTCTATTACACTTCAATGTTGCACTATGGTACGCTCAGACAATTACAGCATAATAAGCGAGAATATAAAAAATACCTACAGCAAACAACGCTAGAAGGAGGGCAGCTTGAACCTTCAACCATGTGGTTAACAGCCACACGCTCTAACCAACTGAGCTATTCCAGCTCGTTCCTTGGTTTGTAACATAATAATTATAAGTTCTAACAAACGTATGTATTGCGCTAAGTGTCATTCACAGAAGTTGTTTGAGGCCATTTTCAACATGATGAAATTTTATAGATAAATTTTCTTATATAATAACGATAATCATCCTCGTCCTCATCAAAATTTTAGAACGTCATCCCCCTTGTGTAAATTTTCATCCAACCAATGATGCCTCTTCTATTCAAAAAAATTAAAAAAATGCCTCTCTTTATGTTCTTGTTGATTTTAAATAACTCAAATTGGAATATATTTTTCATTGATCCAGAGAAGTTCTAGAAAAGGTGAGGTATGTGGATTGATTCTTTTCCATTAAGTACTTTACAATCAGTACTAAATATGAACTATATGAACCAATTTCTATTGAGATCGTCTATTATGCAAGACATACAAAATTTCTTCACATATAAAAAATTTTAATAAAGAAATATCAATATTATAAAAGTAAACCTAGCACAACATATAAAATTATGAAATTGAAACTCTATATTTTGTTTGCACAAAGACTCAACGATCCATCTTTTACTTTGTCTTCCACTGTTTCTCTCTGGTCCCTAATCAAAACTCGCTTTTTTTAGGCACTATACAGCTAGGAGGAGGTAATTAATTATTTACTTATTTAATTAATTGACAATATACATATATTTTATGCAGAGGAGGTACATAAGTCAACGTATTTCGACATTAGAGTTTGTATTTATTTGTAGTTGATATGCCTTGTAGATGCCACATATGACTATTTATTTAATGAAATCCTTTCTTTTTTCTAGCTAAAAAAAAGGGTATACAAGGCAATATATGTTGGAGTAATGGCACCCCAAAAGGGTGTTCACTTACTCTTCCTATCTCTTTTGTTGTGCCACATGAAACTTTTGAGAGTAGCTTCAAAAGGTTATATATCTCACTCTTCTTACACTTATCGAATAACTTGAAGTCATGTTTTAAGGGGGGTTGAGGGGACTTTGGCTGCCACACGCGCGCTCGCGCCGCCGTCGCCCGCCCGTTCGGGCTGGGCGCGGCGTGTGGGCTGTGGGCTTGGGTCTTAGGGCCTGTTCTATTTCGCGTTTTAGATAGATAGATATATACACGGAGATGTAAGGAGCTGTAAGGAGATGTAAGGAGCTGCAAGGAGATGTAAGAAACTGTAAGAAGATGTAAGAAGATGTAAGAAGCTGTAAGAAGATGTAAGGAGCTGTAACGAGCTGTAACGATAGATATAAAGAGTTGTTGAATTGTAAAAGAGTTGTATACTATAATTTGTTTTAGATGAAAAATAACAATATTAAAATAATATACTTAAGAAGCTGTATTTTGTATTTTATTATTATTATTTTTTTTTCATTTTTCATTTTTATTTTTTACTTTTTTTATTTCTTGTATTTTTTATAATTTTGTAATTTTGTAATTTTTGTTATTTTATTGTTTTATTTTTTATTTCTTTATTTTTATTTCTTTTACTTTTTAATTATTATTTTTTATTTTATTTTATTTAAAATTTTTAATTTTAATTTTAATTTTAATTTTTTTTGGTTATTTTTTAATTTTCTATTTTATAATTTTGTAATTTTTATTTTTATTTTGATTTCTTATTTTTTATTTTTTTAATTTTTAATTCATAAGTTTTTAATTTTAAATTTTTTAATTTTTTAATTTTGAAATATTAAATTTTAATTTTAATTTTAATTTTAATTTTTTAATTTTTTAATTTTTTAATAAAAAATAAAAAATAAAAAATAAAAAATAAAACTAAAAATTTTGAAAATTTTGAAAATTTTAAAATTAAAAATTAAAAATTAAAAATAAGCATAAAAATTAAAAATTAAAATTAAAAAATTAAAAAATTAAAATATAAAAATTAAAAAATTAAAAATTAAAAAATAAAAAATAAAAAACTTAAAACTAAAAATAAAAAATAAAAAATAAAAAATAAAAAATAAAAAAATGAAAAATTAAAAATTAAAAATAAAAGAATAAACAAAAAAAATTTAAATTTAAAATAAAAAATTACAAAATTACAAAATTCCAAAATAAAAATTAAAAAATTAAAAATAAAAAATGAAAAATGAAAAATAAAAAAATAAAAAAAAAATAAAAACTAAAAAATAAAGAACAAAAAAATTAACAATTAAAAATTAACAATTAACAATTAAAAATAAAAAAATAAAAAAAAAAAAAATAAAAAAAAAAAAATAAATACAAAATAAATAAAATGAAGATGTAAGGAGATGTAAGAAGATGTAAAGAGATGTAAGGAGATGTAAGAAGATGTAAGGAGATGTAAGGAGATGTAAGAAGATGTAAGAAGATGTAAGGAGATGTAAGAAGCTGTAAGGAAATGTAAGCTTTTAGCTAAATCCTAAAAAACGCGAAATAGAACAGGGCCTTACACTATATTTTTGGAGGAATTCTCGAGAGGACTGATTGCGTATAAGCTGCCGTATTCCTAATGGCTAGTTGACCAAGTCTTCCTCCATCTCTGCGTCAATCACCATGATCCTCTCCTCATTAATCCTTCAGTTACATTGTTCTCTTCTTTGCCTGATTTTCTGCCCCATTTCATGCCTTCCTTTATTGCTTGGTTAACAGTTTTTCTCTCCCCCAGTCCACTATAAAAGGGACCCTTCTGCACCTCTGCAGAATACACAGACAACGATTCTCTGTTCTCATCTCTACTTTCTGGGCATACAAGTTGCTATACTCCAAAGCTTCTCCCTCGAGTGCACGAGTGCGAAACTAGTTGTGTTAAACCTTGGGGAGCTTCTTCGCCATAACGATTTGCACCTAAAGTCGGACGAATTAAGTTTTCAGGTCAGTGGTTCATACCACGACACATGTCATCTCCTTCTCCTTCCAGCAGCTATTACTGTTCTTTTTCTAACAATATATGTAGGATTTAAACTCAAATTTTTGATTATATTGTCAATAACTTTACTAATTGTATTAACTAAAATCTTAACTCTGTATTTTAATAGTGCATTTATACTAACATAGATAATACTTGCAAAAATAATTTATTTACATCTAAATCTTTCTATATCCATAAAAACAAAAGTCATATTAGAAATTGTTGTTTGTGCATCATAGTCGTAAGGAACAATAATTAAAATCGTGTAGTCACAAAGGTGAAGAAAAGTGAAGAAAAGCATGGGGGACGCATAAAGTGATGATGATTTTTATTTTTTTTTTGGGTGTAATAAAGTGATGATGATAATTATTGATAAGGGATGCCCACTAAGAGTAGACCAACCTAGCGAAGCTCCGAGAAAAGTGAAAAAGGCCCCAGTTGTACTGTTGCGGTGGACGAGCACATTGCACTTTTCTTCCTATTTAATCCCTTAAATTAAACAAATATCTGCCAATTCGGATACTTCTTCATCAGAGATTTCTTGACTAAATTCCGCCACACTCACTCTGCGCGCGTGAGGTTCCAGGAGCCTACCGAGCAAGGAGCCGACCCCACTGAAGATATTTATCAAAATAGAGTAAGAGACGACAAATTATTAGGTATACCAAACAGTACGTATTCTCACATTGTATTACCTCACATATATATATATATATGTTGGTGTATTTGTCATATATTCTATTTTTTAATATTTATTTACTAATGTGTCTTTTGAGAGCATATACACTTAGATGTATGGTATAAATTTTGGTAAGAGATAGGACTAAAAGCAATTATATCCCATTGATTTTTTTTTCCCCTAAACTAAAATGTAAACTAATGGCCAACCAAGAGGAAATGGAACTTAATCCTTTATTATAATGTATAATCTATCTAGAATTTCAGTATCTTATCGCAACCTTTTTCATCTCTTGGAATACTTTGATTTTTAGCTGCAAGCCTTTGATTCTTGGATAGATTAATATCTGAACTATTTGACTAACTCAACCATTTGAAATATTTCTCTATTTATAGAAATAAGATTATTTATATTTAGATTTTTCCAAACTACATTAAAATAGGATACAATGGTCTTATTATCATCTTAAATATGTCATTAAAATTCTTCTGATTTAACACTAACATAATAGAACCCAAAAGAGGTCAAATATATCCTAAAAAATAAACATTGTTGCACGTTGAAATTCTTAGCTAAAACTAATGATAGACAATGGATCGAGTACCTACTGGGTTAGGTGGTTTACCTATTTAAAATTGGGCCAATAAAGGGTCGGGTACATAATGGATTGGGCCAATATTGAGCCAGCCCATTAAGACATATTAATGAGCAGGATCAAACTGGCCCATTAACGGTTCATTTAGTGACCATTTATTTTTTTCAACGTACTTAACATACTAGTTTGCATGCTCTAATTAGTTAAACTTATTACCAATACTTTGTACATAACAATAATTATTATACACCGTTTTTTGGCCCATGTTTGCTCCATTTTTAAACGAACTCAAAGCAGGACGCCTATGGGCAGCTTGACCCAACCTGTTTATTAGCTTGGTTGAGTATTTTCTAACTTTGAATTTGGACTATTTTAGTTTGGTTGGAAAATTATACAGACATTCGTTGAAATATTAATTCACCAAAAACACTCCTTAGGTAGTAATGGGCGGGCCGGGTTTATTTGGCCCATAACTCAGCCCGACCATGAACAAATGTAATGAGCCCAACCCCACCCGGTTTGTTAATGGGCTAGTCCAGCCCGACCCAGCCCCATCCGTTGCCCACCCTTGCTGAAATAGTAACGTGCTCCAATGGCTTCTCATAAGCATGGGAACCATTGATTCCAAATAGATATATGAGATATGATAGTGAATCAAAGCAACAACCTCCATACCGAGCAAGAAAAAAAGGGGAACCTAAGAATCTTATTATTTTTAATTTACATCCTTCTTTTTGGTTTATTATTTATATTGTAGTATATGAAGTATTTGCCTATAATTTTTAGTAGTTTACAAAGTTAATATACACACCAAAGTGTTTGCCAACCACCGTTCATAGACGAGTCCCTGTGAGACCACCTACGCAACCCGGATTCGGCTCTTCGGGCTGCCGTACCCATGTCAACACGATCCGACGCGGATCCGGAGACGGGATACGAGTAAGATCCGACTAGAGTTTTCGGACACAATCATCCCACCACAGTCGGCATCGGAGAAAGAGACAAGGCAGTCGTCGCGGGCAATAGCTGATGGGAGGCGGAGTGGAGGCCTAGGGGGTGTCGCAGCTTGGCAACAGAGAAAGAGAGAGAGAGAGGAGAGGAGAGGGAGCGCGCTGCAGGGGCTCCCAGTTGCAGCATGACGCAGTCTAGGGTTTTTTGTTTGTTGCATCTTTCCTGTTTTCTCGACCATCATTACTTTTGTTTTTTTTTAAAAAAAATATTTTAATTCTGTTTTCTGAGCCGGTAGAAAATGGGCTGCATGTTTGCTTCCTATGGGTGACTGGTTGAGCCCAATTTAAAAGGAGCAATTTTTGGGGGTAAAAGTGCTAGGTCATAAATTTATATTGGACACATATAACTATAAAAAATATAATACTTCTATGGGCTGATATAATTTAGCAGAAAACCTTTTTAAGGGCCATATTTTGGATAGTGGCTCTCTATCCGTGTCCAAAATTAAGACAAGTATTACCATGTCCTACTTTTTGAGACTTGACTAGTCGGACCCTTTGAACCTTACCCGTATCCAACACCTGTGTTCCTGAGTTTAGGTAACATAGGAGACCACCTTCTCTGCTCGCAATCGTTTTCCTCATGAGTCATCCGTTCAGCCCCAGTTCGCCGTTGCATTACTTGGCATCGAGACCTTATCATGTGGCAGAATACTTTTTGCACTTTTCGCCCTCAAAATATCTCGTCGGTAGATATTTTCCCCCAAACAATCCCCACTCTCACTCTGCGCACGTGACATGTCTCAATTCATACGCGCCTCAAATCCACCTCTACATTCCCCCCCCCCCCCTTTCATGACTCGCCTATATAAAACCTTCCATTCCTTTCCCAACAATCCAGAGAGCCCCCACTGATGGTAATATCAACGACAGCAACCACACCAGATTCAAACTCAATCCACTGAAAACGGATAGATAGAGAGAGAAACAATCTGCATGTCATACTCAGGGGCTGAATCGAGCATGGAAGACACCAACGGAACCTCCACCGGAAACCGCCGCCGGAGGAATAACGGTTACCACCACCACGCGACGGAGGAAGGCGGCAACGCCGTCGGAGATCCGGAGGCGTGGAGCATATTCGCCGATAGCTTCAACCAGGTGCAAACGGTGTTAGATCGGAACAGAGCGTTGATTCAACAAGCCAACGAGAATCATCAGTCGAGAATTCCTGATAATATGGCGAAGAACGTCGCGATTATTCAGGAATTGAACGGAAATATCTCAAAGGTGACCTCGATTTACTCGGATCTGTCGGCCAATTTCAATGGAATGGTCCGCCAGCACCGCCAGCAGGGCGACGGTTCCAAGGGCGGCGGCCGCCGGGAATAGTGGTCAACGGGGGCGGAGGGGGGGGGGGGGGTTGAAACTGCCAATTTATGTGGTCAAATGTCAATGATTATTGTTGTGGTTACGATCAATTGTATCGTAGTCGTAGAATAAGAGAAGATGGGAGAATTAGTGTTGAAATAAGATTGTGGCTCTGTAATTGTACGTTTGTGTTGCTCTCTTGTAAGGATCATCATTAATAAGTAATTAGCATTTCTTTGTATGCTTTTGATTGTTTTTTTTGGGGGGGGGGGGGGTTTGATTTTTGAGAGCAATTGTGGGTAACTATGACAAATTTTAATGGACGATTGAAAGTGTGTCAAATAATAACGAAATGTTTAAATTAAAGAATACTTCATTTAATTTGATTTATTATCTCTTGTTATCTGGACATGTTACATTGTCGTCATCATCTTATGACTTAGTAAGATAAGATTATTACAGATAAATTCACTAATTAACTTGTAAATTATTAATTTTAATACAAATTTACATAATGAAAAAAACATTAATCAATTTTTATAGGGGACCTTTTGTCCGAACCCTTTTCTGTTGGGGGGGGGGGGGCGCGGAGGGAGAAGGGACCAACTTTTAAATGCACCTTTGAGGGGAAAAGGGCGTGCTACATTACATAGAAAACAAAGGTCTATTTTACACCGTAACTTAAGAAAGTTAAGAGCATGTTTTTTTATTTTTGGTCAATTTATAAAAAGTACCTATCATCAATATTTATTACTCATCAACACTAATAAACGCTCATCAGCACTAATAAACGCTCATCAGCATTTAGTTATATTTTTTAATTATAAATTCATCATATCAAGTACTTATTAGCACTCATTGATATTGACCAACACCCATTAACATCAATTAGCACTACTAAACAATAAGTTACTAATGATAATTTAAAAAGAGTATGTCCTAAAACATTTTTTGACAACGAAGGAAGCATTCTCCAAAATGGACACAATGAGTGAAGTGAATAGTGATACCATAATGAACTTTAGTAACCATTTCAAATTGAGAAACTTTTATCTAAATAGGAGTAGGAATGACTATCTGTTGATAAGTACATGACGAGTCCCATTCAACCACAATTAAGATGAGCAATTGGTGGGGTACTTGTTGGTTCAAACATGTCAACTTAATTAAATAAAATCAATATAGAATTGGGTCAATGATTGGTAGGCTTAATAGTAAATTTCTCTATTTAGAGAAATGAAATTTCTGTGATAGATAAGTTGATAAATATTTTGGGTCACTAATTGACCATTGTCAGGTTGACTTGATTCGTTTCATTACATCCTCTTAAGGTTAATAAATCACTGTTAAAAATAAATAAATCTAAGACAATTATAGTCCTTCATCAAATCACACATTTTCCTCCCTTTACTTTTTATATGTTAGATACATGCGTTTGTATCTACAAATTTTCTGTCATCCCCCCTCCCAAGCACCTTCTTCCCCCTTATAATCCAAGACCTGGCTTTTTGGTAGTACTTGCCAAGTTGGAACGTCATGTTACAAGAATTTTCGATCCCTAGTTAACATTGTTAGAATAATGGCAACAAGATAAAATTTTCTTCCCCCCCTCTCTCTTTCACACTTGTCCCACATGGAACTTTTGGGTGGTAATTTGAGGGGTTCATATATCCCATTCTCCTTGCCCATGTTGAATAATTTGAGACCAGGTTCTATGGGGTTGAGGGTGTCTGAGGCCAACACACACGCACGTCGCCGTCGCCCGCCCGTCCGGCCCAGGCTGGGCGCGGGCCGCGGGTTGTGGGCCTAATCTATCTTTTTGGGAGGAATTTGCTTAGACATTTTCGTAACAGACTGCGCTAAATCCTCCATGAATCGCTCCCAACCATTATAGACTTCCTGATTTTCCTCCCCACCTTGAATGCTGCCAGATCTTCTGCCTCATTCTCTGCTCTTAATGGCCAGATCTTTTGCCTCAACTCACGCCATTTTAATGGCTGTGTAACAACTTCTTTTCTCCTATAAATAGAGGCTTCATCAGCAGGGCTAAATCACACCAGCTCTCACATTTCTCTCATCTCTTCTTCTTCTTCTCTACATTCTGGGTTTTCGTGTGCTGCATACTCCAAACTCTTGCCCGCGAAGTGCACGCGTTCAAGAGTGTGCTGAGTTAACCTTGGGGAGCAATCAACTGAATCGATTTGCACCGTAGTCGAGCCGTAATTGCTTTCAAGGCAGTGGTTTATCCACGACTCAGTTTATTCTGTTTATCTTCCAGCCATTGTTCTTCTTATTCTTCTAACAATTTGAAAGCAATTATTTACAATGGCTGCATCATTCCCGAAAAATCTCCCTGACCTCTACAAAATCGAGCCCCTCGATGGAACTAACTACAAACGTTGGTCCCAGAAATTACTTTTATGTTTTGAACAACTCGAGATTGTTTATGTTCTATTCTCAGAACATCTTGACGAAGACAACACATCTCAATTTATTGATACTGAGATCTCCACTCCTACTGCCCCGAAGACGCCTGTCATCCTACTAGATGAGAATGCTAAGAAGAAGCTGGAAAAAGACAATAAACTGGCTCGAAGCTACTTGCTGAACAACATGTCGAACCCTCTATTTGATCTATTTGTCAACTTCAAATCTGCAAAGATCATATGGACCAAACTGGAGGTGAAATATGGTTCAGACGATGCTGGAAAAAGGAAATACGTCCTTGGCAAATGGCTGTAGTTCGAAATCACAGATGACAAACCGATTATGGAACAAGTTCATGCGTACGAGAACCTGTGTGCTGAGGTGCTGAACGAAGGCATAAAGATGTGCGATATCTTACAAGCAAATGTACTAATCGAGAAATTTCCCCCATCTTGGAGCGACTACAGAAATCACCTGAAGCACAAAAAGAAGGACCTAACCTTGCAAGAACTGATCAGCCATATGAGGGCTGAAGAGGCGAATCGGCTAAAAGATAAGATGTTTTTCCTGTCCCTGAATTCATCTAAACCTAACCTTGTTGAATCTTCTGTGCCTTTAAACAGAGACAGGTTCAAAGGGAAAAATAAGAGGGATCAGAAGCAATCAAAACCCCAAAGTCAGTTGAAAAGAACAAACAGCAAGATCAAGAAGCAGAAGGTTGTTTGTTATGTTTATAGCAAACCAGGCCACAAGGCATATCAGTGCAACCTTCGCAAAGGAGGATCCAGTCATACAAACCAGAAGCCTACCGGACAGATTGCTGCACAAGCGAATCTAACCGAAGACACTGAGATATTCTGTGCAATAACACTGGAGGTCAACTTGGTGTCAAATTCCACGGAGTGGATTCTGGATACTGGAGCAACAAGATATTTTTGCACCAACAAGGATCTGATGCATGACTTCGAAGATGCTCCTGATGGCGAACATGTCTACATGGGCAATGCTGCCACCGCTGGAGTCATGGGTAAAGGGAAAGTACTCCTTAAATTTACTTCTGGAAAATCTCTATACTTGATCAATGTGCTGTATGTACCTTCCCTTCGTAGAAACTTAGTTTCTAGTAGTCTTCTTGATATTGCTGGTTTTGAGGTGAACCAGAAAGTTGGGAAAATTGTTATTCTTCACAATGGGGTTTTTGTTGGGAAGGGATATCGTAGTGGGGGGCTTTTTGTTCTGAATGTTGCTTCTGATGCTGTTAATGGAAATGCTTCTTCTTCTGTCTATATTGCTGAGTCTGTGGACCTGTGGCATGGTAGATTTGGTCATGTTAACTATGCTTCGATAAATAAGCTAAAGAACTTGAGGTTAATTCCTAACATCATCACAGAAAAATGTCTAAAATGTGAGATTTGTGTTGAAGCAAAATTTGCTAAAAAACCATTCAAGTCCATAACAACTAGAAAGATTGAGTTGCTTGAACTTGTGTATTCGGACTTAGCAGACTTTAAGAACACAGTCAGTAAGAGAGGAAAGAAATGGTATATTACTTTTGTAGATTACTACTCTAGATATACCAAAGTTTACCTCCTTAAGTCTAAAGATGAGGCTGAGGAAATGTTTCTGAAATACAAGGCTGAAGTGGAAAATCAATTAAACCAGAAAATAAAGAGACTTAGGTCTGATAGAGGTGGGGAATATGATACCAACTCTCTAGCTATTTTTTGTGAGAAAAATGGTATTATACATGAGACTAGTGCCCTTTGTACCCCTCAACAAAATGGTATAGCAGAACGGAAAAACTGTACCCTTAAAGAAATGATGAATGCTATGCTTATTAGCTCTGGGTTGCCTAATAATATGTGGGGGGAAGCTGTACTAACTGCTTGCTTTATCCTCAATAGAGTTCCTCACAAAAAACTAGATCAGATCCCATATGAACTGTGGAAAGGGTATGCTCCTAATCTGAATTATTTGAAAGTGTGGCGGTGTCTGGCGAAGGTTGTCGTACCTAGTCATAAACGTACCAACATAGGCCTTAAGACCTTTGATACTATTTTTATTGGCTATGCTCAAAACAGTGCTGCTTATAGATTCCTGTCATTGAGTGACTATTCTATTTCTGAATATAGAGATGCAGAATTCTTTGAGCATGATTTTCCTTTGAAAAAGAAAGCACCTAATGTGGTACCTGATGTTATGCCTGAAAATGTGAACTTGCCTACTTCTAGTTCTGATGCTAGAGTCGTAGTGACTGAACCTAGAAGGAGCAAGAGACTCAGAACTGAAACCAACTTTGGACCTGACTTTGTCACTGTATTCCCAGTAGAAACCTTTGATAACTTGCACATAGATGTCATAACTGAAGAATTGGTGTCCATTTTCCTAATTGAGGAAGATCCCAAAACCTATCAAGAGGCTGTAAGGTCCATAGATGTCGTCTTCTGGAGAGAAGCTATTAAAAGTGAAATATATTCTCTCGAGTCAAACAAAACATGAGAATTGACTAACCTACCTAAGGATTGTAGACCCATTAGCAGTAAGTGGATCTTCAAAAAGAAGTTGAGGTCTGATGGATCAATTGACAAATATAAGGCCAGATTGGTTATTAAGGAATTTGACCAGAAAGAAGGCATAGATTATTTTGACACCTACTCGCCTGTGACCAAAATAGCCACCATTAGATCTCTAATCACTTTAGCTGCAATTTTTGATATTGTTGTACATCAAATGGATGTCAAAACAGCGTTTCTTAATGGTGACTTAAAGGAAGAAATCTACATGATCCAACCTGAGGGTTGTGAGGTACCTGGTCAGGAGGACAAAGTGTGTAAACTGAGAAAGTCTCTTTATGGTCTAAAGCAGGTTCCCAAACAATGGTATGAAAAGTTTGATAGTTCTTTACTGCAAAATGCCTTTGTTGTGAATTTGTCTGATTCATGTATATATTCAAAATTGATTGGATCAGATTGTGTACTTATATGTCTCTATGTTGATGATATGCTGATTTTTGGTACGAATCTGCATGTTGTTAAGGAGACTAAAAAACTACCGTCTTATCTTTTTGAAATAAAAGACATGGGAGAAGCAGATGTCATCTTAGGGGTTAAGATTCGAAAAACCAACACTGATTTTTCATTATGTCAGTCACATTATATTGAAAAAGTGTTAAAAAAATTTGACTGTTTTGATGTGACACCCGTGAGAACGCCTTATGATCCTAGCATACATCTGAAAAAGAACAAAGGACCTAGTGTGTCTCAAACTGAGTATGCCAAAATTATAGGAAGTGCAATGTTTCTCATGAACTTTACTCATCCTGACATTGCCTATGCCGTCAGTAGGTTAAGTTGCTATACACATAGCCCTAGCCAAGAACACTGGGATGCACTTCTTCGTTTGCTTAAGTATCTTAGAGGTACTATTGATTGGTGTTTGCACTTTAACAAATTTCCTGCTGTATTGGAAGGATATTGTGATGCAAACTGGGTTTTCGATAACGATGAAGTTAGTTATACTAGCGGTTATGTATTTACTCTAGGTGAAGGGGCTATTTTGTGGAAGTTTGCCAAACAGACTTGTATAGGCCGCTCTACCATGGAATCTGAATTCATTGCTCTTGAGTTGGCAGGTCAGGAAGCAGAATGGCTTAAAGGTCTATTAGCAGACGTGTCGCTCTGGGGGAAAACAGGAAGCACCTATTTCCCTACATTGTGACTCGTAGGCAGCAATAAGAGTGGCGCACAACAGTGTCTATAATGGAAAGAGGAGACACATCCGTATTAGACACAGTGCGGTGAAACAATTGCTGAAACATGGTGTCATATCCCTACAATATGTGAGATCCGAGAAAAATCTGGCGGATCCTCTTACTAAAGGGTTGACAAGGCGAGTGGTGCTGGAAACGTTGAGGGGGATGGGACTTAAGCCTATGGCTTGAAGTGGTATGGTGGATATCCACTAGTGGTCAAACGAAACCATATTAATCTTCAAGGTGCACTACATTCCTATCCCTATGGCATGTGGTAGTGCTTAGAGGATGAACTTACGCTCTTAATGGATTCATGCCCATTGTGGGGGTGCTAGTAAGAAGCACTTGATGAATTCACCGATTGATGATTGTAAGGTTGAGCTATATTATGCTCTTAATAATCCCATAGCCATTGTTATGAAGGTCTATGCTGAGATAGACTTGATGGGATTACCTACGTAAGTGTGAAGGTTTGACCGCCTTCTATGAGAGACCTAGGCTGTCTCTCTAGAGCACTTATGAGACCCAAGGTGTGCGGATGGCCATAAAAGCGCCAGTGTGTCTATCGTGGAGTATGTAGTATCTTAAGGGTTGATATGTGTTATGGGGGTCTCAATCAAAGTCTTTCTAGTTCAAGACTTAGTTCACTAGTCAGACTATTGGCTGTTGCTTCACACCACTAATGTGTCAATTCAAATCGAAAAATATTGACACTTAAGTATCTGACCCACTTTTTCCCAGAATGCCTTTCTTAAATCATCTTGCCTTGTATGCCATTAGTGGGGGACTGTTAGAATAATGGCAACAAGATAAACTTTTCTTCCCCCCTCTCTCTCTTTCACACTTGTTCCACATGGAACTGTTAGGTGGTAATTTGAAGGGTTCATATATCCCATTCTCCTTACCCATGTTGAATAACTTGAGACCAGGCTCTATGGGGTTGAGGGTGTCTGAGGCCAACACACGCGTGCATCGCCGCCGCCCGCCCGTCCGGCCCAGGCTGGGCGCGGGCCGCGGGTTGTGGGCCTAATCTATCTTTTTGGGAGGAATCTGCTTAGACATTTTCGTAACAGACTGCGCTAAATCCTCCATGAATCGCTCCCAACCATTATAGACTTCCTGATTTTCCTCCCCACCTTGAATGCTGCCAGATCTTCTGCCTCATTCTCTGCTCTTAATGGCCAGATCTTTTGCCTCAACTCACGCCATTTTAATGGCTGTGTAACAGTTTCTTTTCACCTATAAATAGAGGCTTCATCAGCAGGGCTAAATCACACCAGCTCTCACATTTCTCTCCTCTCTTCTTCTTCTTCTTCTTCTCTGCATTCTGGGTTTTTGTGTGTTGCATACTCCAAACTCTTGCCCGCGAAGTGCATGCGTTCAAGAGTGTGCTGAGTTAACCTTGGAGAGTAACCGGCTGAATCGATTTGCACCGTAGTAGAGCCGTAATTGCTTTCAAGGCAGTGGTTTATCCACGACTCAGTTTATTCTGTCTATCTTCCAACCATTGTTCTTCTTATTCTTCTAACAAACATATCACTACCTCAAACAGTCTAATACATTCATAATTATATTGTGGATTTGACCTTAATACATTGTGATAATAGAAAGAAAAAGTGTAATCATAAAAATAAGATTTTAAAGATATAAAGCAAACTAATTAAAATAAATTGACATATCTATCGTATAGCTTTTATAAGAGTAAATATAGTTAATATTAAAAATTTATGGTTAGAGGGTTTGATGCTTTTTTTGAAGTATGTTTCAGTTGCTCCTCAATGTCAAATAAATCATTTACTTTGTAATTCATACAAAATAATGTTTACCGAAAAAAAATAAGAATACAATTATGAAATCATAAAAAAAGATAAGTTCCCCTTCGCCCCCCTTTAACTTGGAATAAGCACCTATAATTTGAGGAAAACCTTTCATAAATTTACCAATAAATCTCAAACTCAGTGTTAAAGACGTTGATTTTTGTTAGAAATTAGAGCAAACTAATAGCAGAAGCGTTAGGATGAATAATGATAATCAAAAGTAAAACAATGATAATAAGAACAATAAAGAACACCAAGATTTATATGGAAACCCAAAACGGTAGAAAACCACGGATGGCGATGAGCGAAGAATTCACTATGAGATGCGAGAGTGCAAAGACTGATCTCATAGCGATGTGCTTTAGGAAGAGATCAGAAAACGATTACAAATAACTCAAAACGCTATCTCACAAAACAGGAATAGCAGAACTTAAACTCTTATGGAAGCTTGCGTTTATGTGTTATTGGGATGATTATTAGCGCCTAAGCTAGGCCCTTTTTATAGGGCTTAGAGATATAAGGATGCAAAAAACCGTAGGAGCAACCCTAGCCGCTAAGACGACGAAACCCTAGTCGCCATGGTCCGTAGCCCAAACTCGTTGAAACTCGCGGTGGATCTGCGGAGCTGATTTTTGATCATTAAACCCAACAATATTGTTAGGGAAAAGGTTTTAATATTTATAAACCCCAAGTGCAACGTGCATCATTGAGTATTTGGGGTATAGTTCGCAGAGAGTTGGGTTTTCAAGTACCAGAGCTAACTAAAGTGTCTCAAGTTAGGCAAAACTGAAAGAATAGAAAATAGAACTAAACTGCTAAAATAACCAAAGGACCGCGATTATGATTAAACCTGAGATAAACCAGCTGATCAAGTTAAACCCCCACCTTCCCAAATTATGGTAGTATTCGAGATTGATCGGTTGCGTCATTGAGGCCACCCAAGCCCTCTCTCAAGGGTCAATAGGCTAGTCTAGTCGTTCTAACCACATATTTTCATGGGATTCGTTTGACTAAACTACTAGGTTGACAACCCTAGACCTAGTTAGCGATGAGACTATTTTCATGTCTCAATCCCGGCCATTCACTCGACCCACACTAGACAATCAACCTCGCCTTTCAGTATAAGTCAATTGCCCAAAAACACGGATGAAAGCTCTTTCAAGCATTTCATTGAACACGTGGTGGGCGTGAGAAAAAACCTTAAATTCTAGCATGAACAAGAGGGGCAAAGGTCTAACAATAATCAATTGGCCATCACAAGGCTAATTACAATCCAAATTCACAACTATAATCTATAAATATTACAAAAGTATATTAACCAAAACATGAACATAAACATACGAAATAAAGAGAGGAAGAGATGAGAAAACTTATGTTGATTGAATGAACTTGAGAATCCACAAGTTTGAATACAAACAACTAGAGACAAATCCTAATCTAATTCCCTAATGAGATTTTTATTGGCTAATCCTAACCTAAAAACTCTCAAAAAGTCGCCAAAGGAGAGCCTAGGGAGGTCCCAAACAAAAAAGTCGAAGGAGGCTTAAATAGAAAATCGGGCGACGGTGGAGGGGCACGGTCGTGCCACGTGGGATGACCCCACCATGCCATTTTTCTGGCGCGGTGGTTTGGCACTCTGTCGTCCCTTCCATGTCTGTTTTCGTTGTTTTGTCTATTTTCGCTCATTTTCGTGCTACTTGCTCCATTTGGACTTATTTCCTACAAAACGTAAATAAAGCAAGTAAAAATCCTAAGGATTAAGTTATTATATGAGGTAAAAGTGGGTGAAAGAGGCACGTAAATGTAAAGCTTGTCGAGAGTTACAAATTTAACCACTACTTCGGTTATTAAACACTTTTTATAGCACAGGAAAGTAGGGATCGACCCGTGAGGAAAGATTGCTGTAAAAGGCTAGCTTAATCCTAAATGATTTTACTAATCCAATTGATTAATTCTAATCTTAATAATTCTAAAATAATTAAAATCAAATGAATAAAAATATGAAAAACACCCAATGATGCTCCTAAATATCTTGGATAATATTCTGGAAAGAAAACAATAAAAAGCTTTCCTAAATAATCTAGAAAAATAAAATCAGAATAGTAATGAAAATTCTAATTAAAAATCAAAACAGCAAATAATAATCAGAAAATAAATGTTAAAAATTTCAAACAGTAACCTAAAATATTATTCTTCAGTTATATATTCTTATAACTCCTCAATTGTATCCAAATAATTTCAAAAAAAAATCAAATCAGAAAATTACCACAGAATATCAATGCAGAATATTAGATCTGAAATTAGAAATAAAATAATCTACATAAATATAAATACGAAAATAACCAAGAAAATTGCCCTAATTCTAGGACACAATTTTATGGACTTAACAATACCTAATAATTGTGAATTAATAATTAAAATCGAAATTTTTAGAATTAACAACCTACAAACCTGCACATATTAATTTCTTAAAATAATGATGAAAAATTAGCAAATAACTTCCAAAAATTACGAAATTAAATATGGGCAGACTAGGAAACTATATAAGCCCTAGGACCTGATAAAAATCGAAAAAGAACAAAAATAAATATTTTTCATCTAATTTCTAACAAACCGGTAATTAAATACTAAAGCTGAATATAAATCAATCTAAAATTATAACCACTCTAAAAATCAAAATCTAAGCTATCTAAAATTACCTATACACTCCTAAAAGACTTATATTTCAGGGGGGGAGGGGTCGACTGAAATTATATGGTAACCAATAAAATGAAACAAAAATTACCAAACAAACCAAATTAACTATAAGCAACAAATAATTATCAAAGTTGTCAAATTTATCAAGGATAATTAGTATAATCTTAATCCACCATGAAAATTAATATTTATCATCAACACACAAGTTAATTTTATTTATGAGTTAAACTGTAGAAGACATCCACCAGCGGTTTTATCCCGTTTTTTCTTAGATTCTAGTTTACTTAGGCCCAACCCTAATATAAACCCTACTAATTTGATAATCTTTACACCAGCGCAAAAATTTAACCAAACTAGAGCATTAAGAATTAGAAAAACATCATTTAACACTTTGTAACCAATTTACCAGCAAATCGATTTAATAAAGATCTACAGCGATTACCTAATTAAAAGAGATGGGTTTGAGTCATCCATGATTAATTAGGGTGATACCTAAGCCTAAAAGACTATAACTTTTACGTATTATAGTCTTCTAAACTATCAATCGAAGTTGTGTTTAATGAACTAGCATGCATTCTAATTGATCTAACACAAATTTCATAAACGATAAACACTAATCGCTAAAGAATAATAAATATGAATAAACTAGGCAATAAAGCATAAGATTTATTTCAAAATAGTAAATTTAGCATCGCTTCAAGAAGATTATACTAAGCATAAAAAAAATTACTCACTCATATTAAAAATAACATCACAAAATTCACCAAAATAAATCATGTTTAATAATGAACTAAACAACTAAAAAAAAATTAAAATAAAGTGAAAACACAAAAAAAAAACAAAAAGAGATAAGGCTATACTACTTGGTGAGGAATGAAGAAGGCGTGAAGAGGAATTGTAGAGAGGTGAGCTGCCGTGAATTAGGCGTGTGATGATGATGATGAGAAGATGATGATGGTGATCGTGTGAGATGGAGTATGGTGAAGGGAAGAGGGATGCTGTGGCTTCTGTTTTTCCTTAAAGGAGCAGCCGTGATATTATATGGAGGAGGCGTGCGGAGGTGAGGGTGTAGATTGAAGGAAGGCAGCCGTGGGATGTGTTCGAAGATGGTGATTGTGTGGGAGATGAAGATGTGATGGAGGTTAAGAGTTTGATGGGAGGATGAGTATGGTGAGGCATGAGGTTGGATGGGAGTGTGCCTGTAAAATTCATCATTTTCTTTCTTCCCTAGACTTCTTATCTCCCAAGACTTCTAATTCTCTTCCAACTCTTGCAATCCTAGCTTAGACAATGGCTTCATAATCATCATTTTTGGACCGTCTTCTGCCCAAGCATGTAAAACCCGAGCCTCAACGACTCGTCTTCTCCTTTTTATTAAAACAATGCCTAACCTGAAAAATATATGAAAATAACGTAAATTAGATGCAATATTGTGTAAAATATAATTAAAATAATTAATAAAATGATGTATGCTTAATGACTTAACAGTAAAATATGACAATTTATCACATGACAAATACCCCCACACTTATCTTTTCCTCGTCCTCGAGCAAAACAAAAGAAAAACTAACTTAAGAACTTAACTCACTTTTGTAGGAATCACGGTTGAATTTAGTGTATGCAACAAGCCCTTTGAACCCCTTGGTTCTCCAAGTGAACGAGTAAGGTCTCATGAGGGTTTGCAGAAAATATATTCACAAAATCTTAAAAAAGGAAAACAAGTGGAAAAGGAGAAAGGAAAACAAAGAAAACAAAACAGATTTACAAATAAGGCACAAATATCTATACAAGGGGAAGACTGTACACATTCTCACCAACCGAATCACCAATGCACAAAGATATTAGCCTATATATAAACAGAGTGTACATATCAAGACTCTCTATCCACGTACATGACATCAAGGTACCAACTTTTTACCCCACTGTACATCAAAACTTGGAATCCATCATAGTGCTTGGTGTGTAAGTGTATCATCATCTTAGGACTTAAGCTTATCAAATCAAACCCGTTCCCACATGACCGACACATGATATATTATTGACTTGTTAACACAGGAAGCAAGCTTTTCCAGTAGCAGTATTACCTCAAAGGATAACACCCAGTAGCAGTATTGCCTCAAAGGGGAACACCCAATAGCGCATGTCTCAAGGGTAACGCCCAGTAGCGCATGCCTCAAAGAGATACTTGTCATTCCTTGTTTTATGTTTTTCTTTTTCTCCTTTTTTTCATTTTTTTTGAATGCAGAAAAATATTAAAGTAACCATGTCAAAAACAGGTGGAAGAGTCAATCACGAAAGACTAGGACCCTAAGATAATGATGAAGTGTACACAAGGATTGGATTACACAGCTATAGTAGACTGTTGGGGTCAGAATTTGAACCAAGAATGACACACATAGGACAAAGATCTATCATGAACAACTTACTTATGTACAAGCTAATAGCTAAGGTACAAGGGATCAAAGTCAGTCAAAATAGAACAAGACTCCCCCAAAACAAGTCCGACATATAAAATCTTTTTGTTTTTTTTTAAAAAAATTTCCTCTCTTTTCCTTTTTCAAAAGATTGAAGCGTAGCATCTCCTCCCCCCCACCTAGATCTCACAATGTCTTCATTGGGAGGCAAGGAATCACAAAAACACACAAAAACAAAATCACACATACAAGACACACAAAACAAAACAAAACCTACAAAAAGAATCAACGAATACATATATACACAAGCTAACACACTCAGCCAAAAACACAATCTCATCCAATCAACAACAAAACCACACATATATGCAAAACTAACACCATCAAAAACAAATATATACCAATCCGACAACACCACCAATCACAACACACAAATATCCACAAAAATACAAAAATGGTGATCATAACCATCAATGGCTCAACAACATCCCAAATTTCTCCTCAAGATGATCACCAGCAAAAACACAACCTAATATCCATAACTAAACAAAAAGAAAAAGAAAAAAAATAAAAAGAAGAGAGAAGACTTAGAATGAGTATACCAGGTCGGGCACTGAATGTACCCAAATTATGCCACAGGGGCTTAAGGAGCATCAACCACTCCTTGTCCCTCAAGACTCAAGTTGTCGACTCAGATGCAGTCAAAGCTCATAAGAGCTTATTGAACACCTGAGCATGCAACTCAGATGAATGTAAGTAAGAACACACAAATATGAATACACGCATAAGGATAAGTGCTCTCCTAAACATAGCAAATGCCTTGGAAAAATCAGAGGAATAATTGAATACACTAGTCAATATGATTTTTCCAAGCATGTCCTCTAGGTACAGATGATAAGGAGCAAGGGAGGGGTCCTACCCCCTAAAGGTACCTGGAGACTCAGAACAGTCAACCTCATTTGCCTCAAGTATGGCATAAGAATCAATAAGTAAGATATTATAACACCCAGGGGAAGGGGAGGGTGGTGAGCAGGAAGAAGAAGCATGGAATGTATCAAAAGGGTTAGGGGATATATTATCAACAAAATGAGGATTAGCTGGTCCCGCAACCATAACATCCACACATGAAGTCCCTATGGGAGTTTCATGAAGACCATACTCCGCAATAAAACCGTTGCCTAACTTAGACCAAGTATCATCCTCCTCAACACTAGCGGTTACACCAAAGGTCTCACCTACCTTGAACTTCGTCGACTTAGCTAAAGGGGAAGGTGTATCAAGAAAGGTCATGATAAATGCAGTGTTGTCCCTAAGGGTATTAGGAAAGGATGGAGCAACTGTGAGTAAAGTAGTCAAAGGAGGGTCGAGTACTTCCTCTAGTTCGGACTCTAGAGGAGGGAAAGGCGCACCATCATCACACAGATTGGCATTAAGTGTAGGAGAACTAGAACTAAGGTCAGTCTCAGGTGATAGGTCATACTCCCGCATTTTATTATCAAACTCAATTTTTTGCTCATTCATTGTCTCTATCATATTGTTAAGTCTAGCAAAGACCTCATCAGAAATATAACAGGGACAAGAATTACTTTCATGATCAGAGTAATGACAAATTTCACACACAGAAGGAGCATAATCAGGGATGCAAGGGGGTTGGACGTAAAAATTAGAACAACTAGTTTCAAATGCATAAGTATCCTAAGCCAACCAATAAAGAAAATTACATGCTTCATTAACATTTTTATCACAAAAATCCCAATGCTCTAAAAGAGCACGGGGCTCATAATTTACCCCCTCATATACTGTATTCAAAATTTCCCACTTCTCCAAGCAAAAATCACAATGAGTAAGAAAAGCATGTAATATATCATAGTATCTCCAAAACAATTCATACTCATATTGAGGAAAGTGGGAAAAAGACTTTTTTTTTCAATTTTTAATTTTTTTCTCAAAATAAAAGCCTAGTCTCGAATGCCCAAGTAAGTTCTAATATTGGAAAGCGCCAACTCCCCGGCAACGGCGCCAAAAACTTGTTAGGAAAAAAGTTTTAATATTTATAAACCCTAAGTGCAAGGTGCATCGTTGAATACTCGGGGTGTCGTCCGCAAAGAGTTGGGTTTCCAGGTATCAGAGCTAACTAAAGCGTTTCAAGTTAGGAAAAACTGAAGGAATAGAAACTAGAACTAAACTACTAAAATATCCAAAAGATTGCGATTATGATTAAACCTGAGATAAACTAGCTAATCAAGTTAAACCCTCACTTCCCAAGTTATGCTAGTATTCGAGGTTGATCGGTTGCGTCATTGAGGCCACCCAAGCCTTCTCTCAAAGGTCAATAGGCTAGTCTAGTTGTTCTAACCACCTATTTTCATGGGACTAGATCGACTAAACTACTAGGTTGACAACCCTTGACCTAGCTAGCGACGAGACTATTTTCATGTCCCAATCCCAGCCATTTACTCTACCCAGACTAGACAATCAACCCACATTTCAGCATAAGTCAATTGCCTCAAAACACGAATAAAAGCTCTTTCAAGCATTTTATCGAACACATGGTGGGCATGAGAGAAAACCTTAAATTCTAGCATGAACAAGACGGGCAAAGGTCTAACAACAATTAATTGACCATCAAAAGACTAATCACAATCCAAATTCACAACTATAATTTATAACATTACAAAAGCATATAAACCAAAACATGAATATAAACATACAAAATAAAGAGAGGAAGAGAAGAGAAAACTTATGTTGATTGAATAAACTTAAGAATCCACAAGTTTGAATCCAAACAACCAGAGACAAATCATAATATAATTCCCCAATAGGATTTTTATTGGCTAATCCTAACCTAAAAACACCCAAAAAGTCGCCAAAGGAGAGCCCAGGGAGGTCCCGAACAAAAACGCCGAAGGAATTAGAGCAAACTAATGGCAGAAGCGTTAGGATGAACAATGATAATCAAAAGTAAAATAATGATAATAAGAACAATAAAGAGCACCAAGATTTACGTGGAAACCCAAACCGGGAGAAAACCACGGACGGCGATGAGCGAAGAATCTACTATAAGATGGGAGAGTATAAAACTGATCTCAGACCGATGTGCCCTAGGAATTGAAGAGATCAGAAAGCTATTACAAATAACTCAGAACGCTCTCTCACAAAACAGGAATAGCAGACCTTAAGCTCTTTTGGGTGCTTGTGTTTATGTGTTATTGGGATGATTATTAGAGCTTAGGTTAGGCCCTTTATATAGGGTTTAGAGATATAAGGATGCAAAAAACCGTAGGAGCAACCCTAGCCGCCAAAAGGACGAAACCCTAATCGCCACGGTCTGTAACCCAAACTCTTTGAAGTCCGTGGTGGATCTTCAGAGCTGATTTTGGGTCATTAAACCCATCAATTTTAAATAGTATATGAAGAACTCAAGGCACGTTGTTAGTCTCAACCTCGTTATCTCTCTCCCCTATGAGTTAGCCATTTGCAAACGCCACTCAAGCTTTTCAACCCAAACAAAGAAAGGTGAAAAAGAAAGTGTCTTGGAATCAAAATAGATTGAAGCACCTTCTTTTGTTTTTGTTTTTGTTTTTTTTTTTGGTGTGGAGACGATGCATTTTTCTTCCTTAGTAGATATTTCAATTTCAGTGCATCACGCATAGCCACAGCTGCACTTTCTCTCCACAAATAGTGAATCAATATTGACTGTCTCCATTCATGAAAAGTCGTCAACATATACACAAATATCACTGATGATGATAGTCTTTCTACAGTGCATTGATAAATAATATCTAGGCGGACTAATATTATCTTGTTGTGTACAACCATTATATAACTTACGTAAAAAGTCTCTACAAATTAATACTAAGATTCTAATTAGTTTGATTTGACGTATATTCGGTATTTCCCTAATAGTTTGTATGGGGGGGGGGGAGATTTATGAACTTCACTACAATATAGCTAGATCTTCATAATTATATAGTAATAAGTAGTGCTAACACTCAAAATGTGCTTATATATTTGAAAGAATTTAGAGAAACACATGAAAATGGAGAAAGTTGATTAGAGTTTGATTCATTTCACTCTGTATTAGTTATTTCAGAATATCGTACATTGCTGGGCTAGTTGGCTTGCACTATTTTCCCTTCAGGTGAACTTGGAGATGGGCAACTAGAGATGCAAATGTGATAGCCGATGGGCTCTTGTTTTGAACAGAAGCGTACAAGGAAATGTAGTAATTGCTTAGAACAAAGTCTATATCATACACTAAGTGTACTTACTTTCATGTGACACATAAGCAATTGTATGTTAAAATATAGAATATATGACAAATACATCCCCAAAAAAATATATGTATGTAAAATAGATATGGGAGCACGTGCTCTCGAGTGTACATAATAATTATATAGCTTAGAATTATATATGTGGAATTAAATATACCAACAACAAGCATATTAGCTCGAGTGTTTATCTTGTTTTTCACCATGAAGACCACCAGAATTCAATTTTGGATGGCAACAAACAGTCTGTTTAAATTGTTAATGGAAGGTCGACGAGTCTTTGGAGATGAGATTTAACCTCTCTCCCTCGACCGTTGAGACCACTTCCTCGAATCTAACACTATACCAAGTAAGAAAAATTAGTTACAAATATAGGTTGGTTCAAGTAGTTTGATACTAGTTCCCTTCCATCAAGGTTTCAGGTTCAAATTTTGTAAATAGAGAAACTTTGTGATGGGAGAGTTCTATTCTATTATGGGCCAATAGTAACTCCACTCTACTAAGACAGATATCCAAAGACCAAAAAAGTAAGAAAAGCTAATTATCCTTATAGTGAGATTCCTTTACCCTAGAACCCCTATAACGCTATAATTGACACTATCCGTCATCCTTATTAACAGAGCTAACTAGGTGTTTTCTAGAGGTCTAAATCCCCACTCCACTGCCATCCCTACCTATAATTGACACTATGGCAGGGTTGTTGCTTCCGTCATCTTTATTAACAGAGCTAACTAGGTATTTTCTAGAGGTCCATGAACATATGATGCTTATAAATAGACGGTTGAACTTTCCTATGCCCTTCCATGTTTTCTACCGTAGTTCACATAATCACATATAGCTAGCAGTAAAAAGACCATGATTTGACGTGAAAAATACAATAGAAAAGTCACCTACAAGTTCAGGTTAGTTTGGCAAATATCAATTTCTGGGTTTCACGCCTTACCCATACACTTTATGTTGCAAGTTGTGGAAAAATTGTGATCTTGACACTGAAAGTGACCCCGGCAATATTATGCCACTTGACAAGTCTCATTCTATTTTTCAACCAATTTAGAAGTTCTCCAACAATTTTTGACGAATTTGAAAACATTTAATTTTTCAAACATTTCTGTTAGATTATCTTCTTATGCATTTATTGCTAGGTAATAATCCATGTTTTCAAATTATGTTACCATACATCAATATTTATAATCGATCTTCTATTGAAAATATGTTATATTCAAACCCAAGCTAAAACTAGGCTACTCAATGTTGACTGAATTTAAATTAGTCATATATAAATTTACCAAGTTTATATTTTTCTTTTTAAAAATAGTAAGTACGAGAATAGTTCAAATTCAAAATGATCTGAACAAAACGAGATCAAATTTAGGAAAACAAATATAGATCAAAGTTGAATGATTTATTTACCAAGTTTAGAGCTTTGTTCGTATATATA
>JACYFF010031956.1:95373222-95394107 GCA_017589665.1 Selenicereus undatus | reverse complement strand
CGAAATAGAACAGGCCCTTAGCAATTTTGCACCTAAAGGAAAATTATCTGTAGAATGGAACTTGATTTCATTACTTTTTTCTGCCAAAAACATAATTTTATGATTCAATTTTTAGTTCTGATTCCCAACCTCCGATGTCATTATGTGATTTCATACATTCCTTTTTGCTAACTTCTTATACTTAGGCCCTGTTCTTTTTGTTGGTAAATTCCAATTTATCAATCTCATCCAACTTCAATCCACTTTACGAACTTCAATAAAAAATACTTACTTCAATCAACTTCAACTCACTTCCTACTATTTTAACCAACGTCTACTCACCATACAAAAAAAAAAAAAAAATCAACCAACTTCAATCAACTTCCACCTATTTTAATTTACTTCAACCAACTTCAACTCATTTCAACAAAAAAATACCAACTTCAATCTACTTCAATCCACTTCTACTAATCTCAACCAAATTGATCCATTTACTAACCTATATTTTCCAAACAAAAAGAACATGCCATTAGACCAACAACTAGTGAAATAGTTAATTAACAACTTGTCAAACAATTATCCATAAAAAAAGTTAATCTTACCGAGGATTAGGCTTGGCAAATGGATCATTCGATTCGGGTACGGGTCGAGTCAACTTCGGGCCGGGTCATGTTCGGGTTAAGTGACATTTCATGTCGTTTTAGTTTGGGTCGGGTATGGTTCGGTTTGGGTCAATTTTGGGTCAACCAATTTTTGGTCAAATACACTCGTCATGGCAAAAGAAGCAACTTTGTAGAAAATTTCAGATCGGGTATGGTTCGGTTCGGGTCAATTCGGATTTCGTGTCAACTCTCGGGTGAGCATATTTCGGGTGTCGGATTGGGTATGAGTCCGGGTCCTTTGGTTCAGGTTTCGGATCTCAGGTCAGTTTTATCACGCCTACCGAGGATGCATGATAGACTTGTTATAGTACTCCTTGATCACATAATGTTGATCTACTTCTTGTGCTCCATCAGATGCACACTTTTCATCATCTTCGGTTACTTGCATTCTCCTTCATTTCCCTTGTCCAAAGATACTTGGTGAATGGGTGTGTTTGGCAAATAATTTTTTGAAGAGTTTTTTGATAAAAAAAAAAAGCTTTTTTGATCAAAATTAACTGTTTGATTAAGTAAAAAAGTTAATTGGAGTGTTTGGTGAAAGGGTTTTTTAGAAAAGTTTTTTGGGTCTAAAAAGCTAATTTGAAAATGCTAATTTCATGAGCTTTTTAGAAGAGTTTTTTGAAAAATTAATTTTTTGTATTATAACTTTATCAGAAATAGCTAATTTTATCAAATAATTTTTTAACAAATAGTCAATTTAAATAATTAACAGCTAATAACTAATATAAATAGCTAACAACTGTTTGTCAAATAGGACGAAAGTAAATAGCCAATGATATTAGTTGGTGTATACATCCGACGACGCGCGAAAACGCGGCAAAGGCGCGTCAAAACTTAACGGTCAACAATAGGAATTGGATAATGACAATAGGCCTTCTACTTCCCAAATTAAGCAAAAAAAATCCAGGAGAGAGAAAGTCTTGAATTCAAGATGATGATCAGGAACAAGAACAATTAAATTGGCAAGACCCATATCCACCGATCCAAAGATCAACAAATCCACAATTAAGTTCACTGAACGATCATTATTAATTCAGAAACCCAATTCAAAAATCAAAACCAGATCCCTAATTTCAAAAATCTCCCCCAGTCGAACAACATTTTACAAAATTACAGATTTGATTTTGGTGGGGGAGAGAGAAATTCAATTGAATTGAAGAAAATGGAGATTCAGAATTACAGGATGTTCATGTGCTTTACTCGGAAGTTCAAAGCGAACGAGAAGCAGCCGCCGTTCGACGTGGTGGAGGCATTCGCAATGTACACGGATAAAGGGACCCACATGAGCGCCCCCCAGTTCCGGCGGTTCCTGGTGGAGTTTCAGTCGGAGGATCCGGGGGTCGTCACGGATGCCCACGCCGTCCGCCTCCTTGAAGATATTGTCCAACGTCGCCGCCATCTTAGCCATCTTAGCAAGTCCACCAAGAAGGGTTTGACTTTGACCACTGATGATTTCTTCTACTTTCTCTTCAGTGATGATCTCAATGGCCCCCTCAACACTCAGGTAAATGGGATTTTTTTTTTTTTTTTAGTTTCAATGAATTGTATGAGAAATTTAAGACGTGGGTTCCTGGGGAATTTGTGATTTGATACATTTTTTTGGGACGATTTTAGGGTCAAACTGGAGGTCAAAAAAGGACATAGGGAAATGGGTATTGTTTTGATTAGTTGCTTGTGATTGAAATGAAAAAGTGGAGGGTGCCTGAGATTAATTGATTAAGTTGATTGAAATGGTACATTGCTAGTGTTCTTTTCTTGATTTTAAAGATAAAGCTACTAGAAAACAAGCTAAGGGATTGTTGTTTAAGTACCTCAAGTACGCAGAACATCTTTGTGATGTACACATGGGTGGAGCCAAGATTCAAACCAAGAAGGGGGAGGCGAAATTAAGAATACACATAATATAAACTTTAACAGTTCTAAAAATGAAATGCATAGCTACTACATTCAAGAAAGTTGTCATCGATGAAATTTCATATTTTGAAAGTAAAGTATTCGTTTGAGAGACTTTTAATATCAATCTCAAAATTTAACACAAATAAACAAACAGCAACCAACAAATTATCCCAATTCTAATTTCTAAATTCCCAATCAAGAAAGTCAAAACCTAATTTTTTACTTGATGAGTAAATCTCTAAATTAATCACTTATTCAACACAAATTCTATAAAAATTAGTAAACTAAACATAAATAAGGAAGCAATTACAAACAAAATTAGCCCAACTTTAAATTTTCAACCAAGAGGACAATTAGATTAAAATCCTCGTTTTTCAATTCATGAATCATGAGTAATTCACTAAGTTAATCAATTATTTAACATAAATCTAACTAAAATTAGTAAAATAAATACAATTATTTACAAAATAACAAATTTTAAAACAAAAATTGAGTATTTTTTAGAATTACCTCAAATTGGGATTTGGAATTTAGGAGTTAGGAGGAGAGCTGAGGAGGAGTGGAGGCGGCTGCCGGCACAAGTGGCGGGCCTGGCGGACGGCGGCTAACTGCAGAAAGTGAGAGAGAGAGAGTAAGTGGGCAGGGGTTGGCAAGAGTCGAAAGGCGAGCAAAAGACCAGAGAGAGTTGAGAGGCAACTGCATAAATTAGGAAAAATAAATGTCCAAAACTAAAAAAAAAAAAAAAAACATACAAGGGACCGTAGAAGCAGAGTGGCAACTGGCAAAAGTCGAACCCGCGACCACCTGAAATAGGGGGGGGAACCGTCCATCCTGCTAAGCACAAGTTTGCAAAATGTATTTGAACCAATTAATATATATCTATTCTTTTTATCTACAAAAATATCCCATATTTAATTTTTTCCTCCAAAAAGCTGGAAGGTCAATTGACCCCCCTTGCCCCAATGTAGCTCCTCCCATGGATGTACAAGCCGTCTTGTTGTGCATTGGATCAATTCTAGTGAATTCTTCATTGTATCTGTGATATGAAGTTAAAGAAAGGAAAATGTGGAACGTTTGTGCATGTTTTTCTGAGTGCCTTAGATTTCAGCACATTGTTTTATTAGCAAATAAAGAAGTTGCTGTATGCACTCAATAATGTATGGTACAAAATGCATGGACATGCCTTTCTATTTGCAGACAAAGAAGTTGTATGCAGATTAAATGCATAAAATGTAACTCGCTAGCAATCAAGCCCATGTATTTTTTTGTCACGAGTTTGACAATTTAGAACACTTTACTAACTGAACTAGGCAATAAACAGAACATGCAAAGCCAGAGTTTCACTTTTTTATATTTGTTGTTTCCTTTTTGCTTTTTCGGGAGAGGATCGGTGTGTAGGAGCCATGAGGTAAGAGAAGGTGCACTAATCAGGGTCAATAAAGTGTTGTTAATTTGTTGTTTTTGTTAGCAACCTGGTTTGGATTTGCATAGTTGATTGATACATGATTCTGAACAACAAGGTGGATTAAATTCTTGTCCTGCAAACATCTCCATGCTGCGGGTTAGGTTGTGTTCATTTGGATCTCCTCAAACCCTGCATTGACAAGATCCACATTGGCTATTGTTGTCACTGTACCAATTAGTATCTCCGAAAAGGAAAACCATCTTCCAAGATAATTTATTTACTATGGGCATCATCAAAATGTTTGGGTGTGCAAGGAACTTGATTTCTGCCGCTGCACAGTCCATAGTGTTTGAAAAATCGCGAGCCCACACACACCAAGAGAAGAAACAAATCCTTTCATTTGCCTATGTTTTTCCTACCGTCTTGATGTGAGATGTTACGAGTGATACTGTAGGCAGAACATCTTTGATTATTCCCTTGACATGATACATATCCTATCCTCAGGTGCACCATGATATGACTGCTCCAATGCAACATTATTTCATATATACAGGTCACAATTCCTACTTAACAGGGAACCAACTCAGCAGTGACTGCAGTGATGTACCGATAATCAGGGCTTTACAGAGAGGAGTCAGGGCGATCGAACTTGATGTGTGGCCCAATTCTTCAAAAGATGACATTAATGTCCTCCATGGAAGGTGTGTGCTTGTTTCTTCCCTATCTTGAATAAAGTGCTTGCTTCAAAATATTAATTCTGGTGTTATCCATTCTTCTCAAAAATGAACTAAAGTTTCAATGCAAGTACCCCTCAAACCAGGGGAGTATTAATTCCAATTTCTAATTTACTCATAAACATACAAGTTCCTATCGTCTTCAACTTGAGCATTTAACTCCTTCCAAGCTAGGGTGGTGTTCCTGCATAAGATTCAACGACGGATTGTTGCATCTAGGGTGCAACAGTGGCTGCGTACATTTCATTTGAGCTGGTTAGAGGACTTCTGTAGAGCTCTGAAACTGAATCTAAAAGTCTCATGAGATCTGAAACTCTCATGGAAGGGGAAATGATCATTGCCAACATGATTGTTTGAAGCTGTAATAAGTTAAGGAACCAAGCTTAATTTCTGTCAATGTGAACATTCTTAAACTTTGCATTTTGTTTTTGTGTCAGGACCTTGACGACTCCCGTGCAGCTCATCAAATGTCTGAAGTCTATAAAACAATATGCTTTTTTTGCGTCTCCATATCCTGTGATAATCACTTTAGAAGACCATCTTACTCCTGAACTTCAAGCTAAAGTTGCAAAGGTAGGTTCTCAAATACTCTCATATTTTCACGGTAAAATATGTTTCTTTTGTATCTATCATGATGACTAATACCTTTTTCCCAGATGGTGACTGAAGTATTTGGAGATATGTTATTCCACCCGGAGCCTCACCATTTTGAACAATTTCCTTCACCAGAAGAATTGAAGTACCATGTTATTCTTTCGACCAAGCCGCCAAAAGAATATCTGGAGGACAAGATGAAAACAAGCAAACAAAAAGGGAATACCTCACCCACAGATTCATCCGAATGTGACATGTCTTCAATAGATGAAAGTGATAGTGATCAGGAAAATGAAGATGGGGATGCTGCAGAGAGTAAATCTGGTCAGCAGGGCCCACCAGAATACAAGTGTCTGATTGCAATCTGTGCCGGGAAGCCAAAGAATGGATTGAGGGAAGCACTCAAAGTCAGTTCGGACAAAGTTAGACGTCTCAGTTTGAGTGAACAGTTACTTGAAAAGGCTGCATCAAATTATGGACCTGATGTTGTCAGGTGAGCATTGTAGATAGCTTCCTTTTTGTCAGAAATTTCTATCTTCTTTGCAATTGATTCCAATTTTTGCTTAATTCTAAAATGCAGGTTCACACAGAGAAACTTTCTTCGAGTATATCCCAAGGGAACGCGTATTAGATCTTCAAATTATGAACCATTGATTGGGTGGATGTATGGTGCTCAAATGATTGCATTTAATATGCAGGTTAGAATCCTTTGTTTATTTTCATGACTCCAAAGGCAAGTAACTTGAGTGTCATGAAAGCAGTGTTACTAGCTAGGAATCTTTTCCTTGTGATTTAGTCCCTTTGGCTATGAATTTGAAAAAGAATTGTATATCCTGAGGTGAGTGAAGCAATGTCAGTTCAATCCTCCAGCCTTACTTCCTTGTATAAGGTTGTGAAGAAAAGAATGTCATGATTCATTTTGATGGAAACTTTCTTTTTCCAAGAGACACAAAAACAGGGGAAGAACAGACATGATGGTTAGATAAAGAAGCAGAAATCTAAGCTGCTCTTGCTTCTGCAGGCATTATTTAGAACCTATGTTTGTTGCATATTTTTCAACCTGAAAAGTCCTTGTTCGATGCTTGACAATATGACATGATTATGGGAAAATCCACCATTCATTTTGGGTAAGAAGGCATGAAATTTAGGAAGTTTTTATGCCTGACATCAATGCCTATGTTGGACCCCGAACATAGAGGCATGGGTTTACTGGACTTGTAAGTGCCATCAATTTTTCTAACAAGATCTCTGTTGATTACCCATATTAATTTCATAGATGGCTTTGTTAATTTCAGTTGTATGAATAGAATGATGTCCTTTTTATTTGTTGCCGTTCTTTTCTGCCACTGGGCAATAATAGGCATAATTCCTTTTCCATTTCCATTCGCAGGGATACGGTAAAGCTCTTTGGTTAATGCACGGAATGTTCGGAGGCAATGGTGGGTGTGGTTATGTGAAAAAACCTGATATTCTTATGAAAAAAAGCCCAAATGATGACGTATTTGATCCTAAAAAGCAGTCAGAAATTAAGAAAACTTTGAAGGTAATTGATTGTTTCAGCTTCTGACTGAGCTACACTTTCCTGTTGAGGCTGCCCTGACCCTTGCATAACCTGCAGGTGAGGGTGTATATGGGGGATGGATGGCGCATGGATTTCAGCAAAACCCACTTTGATGCCTATTCTCCACCTGACTTCTATGTCAAGGTTCGTCCTTCCAGCCAAAACTTGTGCGTATCTTATTAGTGAAAGCAAATAAGCAATCGTGTGATTTTGTATCCCAGCCAAATATAATCTTGCAAATATATATTTTTTTCCCATGTCTTTAGAAACTAGCCTCTCTACTTGAAGAGGCAGGCTGCTGCGTACATCTTGATCTCCCTAGGTCCTACAGTAGCGGATTTAGACATATAGAATAAGAGTGTCCATCTACTAAATTACAAATTTTAGGAGTGTCTATGCATACCAATCTTACCCCCTTAAAAATATAGCTTACTAGATTTTTTTTTTGGTTAGGGATGTCCATGGACATCCCAATCATACACATAGATCCGCTTATGGATCCCATTGAGGCAGGATCCACATTGTGCTACCGGGCAATGGTTTTAGTGGTGTTGTACCAAATAAAAACTTGCTGTCTTTTAGAGACTAGGATTACACTTACACAGGTCTGATGCAACGTGTTTTGCTAGACTTTTATTTACCTTCTTTATCGTGCACAAGCCATGACTGTGGCTTGGTTTTGAAATTTATAAAAACTGGAAATTCGATATTCTTTTGGGATTGAATAGATTGATCTTCAAAAAGTGGTGCTCATTCTCAAAGAAATCTTGTCGACAGCTGTACATAATAGGTGTGCCAGCTGACTATGCAAAGCAGAGAACCAAGGTGAAGGAAGATGACTGGGAACCGGTTTGGGATCAAGAGTTTACATTCCGACTAGCAGTGCCAGAGTTGGCTCTACTTCGGATAGAAGTGAGAGAATACGACATGTCAGAAAAGGATGATTTTGGAGGGCAAACATGTTTGCCGGTCTCAGAGCTTAAAACTGGAATTAGAGCGATCCCACTTTACGATAAGAAGGGAGAGAAAATCCCATCAGTGAGGCTTCTGATGAAGTTTCAGTTTACTTGACAGCTAAGATTGCCGCCTTCAGTTGAGTTTAACATTTGACACTGGGACCAGCTTGGATAAGGGGATTCAATGCTCTGTTGTAAAGAGTTTTTCTTTGGTAATCAGATGATGAAGAAAGAGCATATTGCTCGTGAAATCAGAAAGGCCATTGCAGGAATTGTTTGTTGTCAGTGCATCTTCATTTCGGGTACATGATTTCAATATACCCTCTGGTGTTGAACCATCACCACCTATGTTTTCGCCTTTTATTTATTTGGGGGACAAAGTGAGAAGCCTCTTTCCTCACATATGCCAATGGTGGGCTTTGAGCTCCATAGCTTCTCGACGAAAGGTAGGTCAAGTCCCTTTGATGCTTTTTGACAATCTTGACATTATTGATTGTCCTCTGCAGCTCCTCAAAATATTTCTTGAGAATGGTAGTTTCATTTTTGTTTCAAGGCCTTTTTCTCCATTTTTTCATGGGTTCAGGTGGAGGTTAATTTTTTATACATAGGATACTTTGTGTTTCATAGGTGTATTCCCTTGAAATCTTATGGGAAATATTTTGCCATTATGGTTAACTAGAAAGAAGTGCCTATCTTAGGAATTAAGCTGTTGTATCCTTCTTGGTTCATCGCTTTATTTACCATCAACTTGAACAAACCGCGCTTCAAGATATAAAGTCATAACACGACACTTAATATGTGGTATTCAATATTTCGGTTTGATTATCATCCCTGTATATATGCAACGCTCCAAAATAAAAGTGAATGGCTTTTTATGACAATGATGACTCAAATCCTTGGATAATGTCATTTAAAACAGAACATATTTCGTTTCACGTATTATGCGTAGTATTGAAACATACCAGAATTGAACAACTACGGCAACAACAAACTTGGGGGTGAAAGGAAGACAAATTCATAGCCATCCAAGGAGTTTATTTCGTTTCATGTATTATGCGCAGGAGAAACAGGCACGATAAGTTAGAACTTCGCCATTCATCAAATCTGAAAATGGATTCCCAATCAACGGCCTTGAAAACATCGTATAAGTTTCAAGTAGGATCCTTTGATCTCACCTAGAAGCAGGAGTCAAAGGGGGGATCAATTGGCATAAGGGGTGCATAATGGCTAAAGCTAGGAAATGGATTGGTTCGGATCAGTTCATTTAATAAACGGATCAATTCTGTATTAGATTTGAAAATAATTTAGATTTACTTAAAGTTGAAAAGCTCACTTTCAAAATCAACCGCCCAAATTGTGTCTCGACTTCAGTTCTGTTCGCATTTCTCCCAATAACTTAGGTCAAATTCAGATTGTTTTATTGTATTATGTGGTGCTTCCCAACTCTAATGATCGCGAACTTAGACATGTAGTGGTCGAACTTTTTTATGTACCCATGTACTTCGGTAATGATGGGCTTGAAGAATGTACAGGTCCAACTGCTTTGATTTTCATTGGGCTCAAAAGCTGATGCAATCATCCAATGATGATTTGGAGACCACTTATAGCATGCTTTCTGTTTGATTTCGGATCCTCCATTTCGTTATTTATGTTATTGTTGGCCCAACAAGTACTAGTGCTCTCTTATTACCGATTTTCTCTATTCACAAGACTCGAATCTAAGACCTTACTTAAGAGAAACAAATATCAAACTATTTAAACCAACTTATGTTAGTATCTGTAGTATGTTTTTAACAACAAAGTAATCCAATTAGTGTGACTGTTTTTGCCGCATTTCAGCAACAAAATGCGAAAATATAACATCTGAAAAAGGATTTTCTTGCAATTGAATTGGTTGTAGTTAGGGATGGCAGTGTAGTCCGAGTTCGAGGCAAATCCGACCCGATCCGAGGATAAATAATCCGATTCAAATCCGATTTAAAAAAATCTGATCCGAATCCAATTTAAAAAAATCCGAATCCGAATCGGATCGGATCGGATTCGGAGTTGGATCCATCCGATCCGATAAAAAATCCGACCCGATTGATTGTTCAAATGACCTGTGACATGTGAGGCTTGTGGCCCATGACCGTGCGTCCGTGCGTGGCTACTGAGGTCCGATTGTGTTGAAGGCCCAGAAGCCAGAGAAAATTAGAAAACCCTAGACTCCCTAGTCATTCAACTATTCAAGGCTTCTCCAGTAGTCCTCCCACTCTCCCACTCTCTAGTCTCTACCCTCATCGCCTCATCAGTCATCGCCTACTCGCTCGCCTCATCTCCCAACCAGACTCCCACTCCTCCCACTTCTCTCTCTAGCCTCATCGCCGGCGCACGCTTCTCTGTCCTTCGATCTTCCTCTTCCATTGCTCGCTACATCTGTTCGTGGTGTCCACGCCGCTCGCTAGTCGCCATCGTGCCTCTCCGTCGTGCATCTCCGCTGTCCTCTGTGCTGCCTATGCTGTTGTAAGTGCCTCTTGCTCTTTCTCTCTCTAAACTTGCAGCTATTTTCTTATGCTCATTTTCACTCCCAAACCCCAGAATGCCCTGTTTGTAAAGCCCTCATTCAGGATTCAGGAAGAAAAATTGGTTCGATGCCCGAATTTTTTTGGGGGTTTCGAACTTTCGATGCCCTGTTTGGCTGTTTCATCAAAGGGCCCCATTCTCTGCTTCAAGCCCAGTCATTTAGGTAGAGTGCTTGACTTAAAAATGTCAGAGAAATAAAATATGAACATGTAATTACTACAGACTGCAAAACAGGATACATAAACATTAATTTCACAATCAGCAAGTTGCTAAAATCGTACTGATTTGTCCCCTCCTTCCCGTTTTCTACTGCAAAACATTAATCATTGATCATGCTTTCCAATTTCTTGGTTCGTAGGTAGGAAATATTCATACCCACATTGATCATGCTACTGCTAGTTTGGGAATTTATGAATTCATTAGTCATTAGTCATTGAGATTTAATTATATATGTTTGGTAAATTCATTAGTCATTGAGATTTAAAAATTTAGGATGTTCCAAGTTGCTAATCATATTAATTCATTTCTGAACAGTGCAAATTGAGATGATTCGTCATTGTGACTCTTCGGATCCTATTGATGTGGATTCAATGCATGGTGAATCCTGTACTCCTAGTGAAAGAGATAATGTTGCTGCAAAAAACAATCATGAGCATGGTAATTGTCAAACAATTGATGTTGACGTTGAGAGTGGGCATAAAAGAAAGCTAACATCCAGTGTGTGGGATCATTTTCAAAGGAAGATGATGAACGGTAAAATGAGGGCAATTTGTAGTGGATGTAAGAAGGATTTTGTAGGTGATAGCAAGAGCGGAACTACACATTTGAGGGACCATTTGAAAAGATGCTTTAAAGTGAAAAATCAAGTTGATGTTAGGCAAAGTATCTTGAGAGCAACTGTTAAAACGGATAGTTCATCCGTTTCAATGGGAAAATATAAGTTCAATCCCGATGTCACAAGGCATGAGTTGTGGAATATGATTGTATTGCATGGGTATCCTCTTTGTATAGTTGATCAAATTGGGTTTAGAAGATATTCAAATAGTTTGAATCTTGATTTTAAGGTAATCTCAAGAAATACTTTAAAATCAGACATCATGCGTGCTTATAAGGAGGAGAAGGAGAAGTTGAAAAAATTGATATCATCACATGAGGGACGAGTTGCCATTACTTCAGATATGTGGACTTCAACGCCTCAAAAGAAAGGGTACATGGCTGTGACTGCTCATTTCATCGATGATGATTGGACTTTACAAAGTCGTCTTATTCGGTAAGAATAATATTTAGTTGCTTTCTATTAATTCATTTTATGTTGCTAATTAATTTGATTTTGTATTTAATGTGATGCCATAAATCTTACACTTTGCATATTTCTATGTTTTATAAATTCCATTAGGTATGCATATGTACCATGTCCACATAATGCGGTGACAATATCCAAGGTGTTGCTTGAATGTTTGGTTGATTTTAACTTGGATGAGAGAATTTCTACTGTTACGGTTGATAATTGTACTACCAATGATGGTGTAATTGAGAATATGCTACAAAAGCTTGACCCCACTACCCTTATTTTGGATGGTAGATTCTTACATATGAGGTGTTGTGCTCATATATTGAATTTGATTGTTAGAGATGGTTTAGATATCATTGCTCATGCCATTGAAAAAGTTCGTGATGCCGTTGGTTTTTGGACTAACACTCCAAAAAGGTTTGAAAATTTTGAGGATGCTTGTAGGTATTACAAGATTGGTGGGGGTAAGAAGCTTCAATTAGACTGTAAGACGAGATGGAATTCAACATATGAGATGCTAGAGACTGCCATAATGTATAAAGATGCTTTTACTAGGTTGAAGAAAAACAGTAAAGGAAAAGTTGAAAAGTTTGCTTTACCTACTCCACAAGAATGGCTAATGGCTAAGGAAATTTGTGATAGGTTGGCATTGTTTAGCAGGACAACTGAAACTTTTTCAGGTAGATATTATCCAACGGCAAATTTGTATTTTCAGAAAGTTTGTGAAATTAGGCTTGCATTGAGAAAATGGTTATGTTGTGGGAATAATGTGATTGAGTCTATGGCGAGGAATATGATTGAAAAGTTTGACAAGTATTGGAATGTAATTAATGGCATGATGGCGGTAGCTTCAGTTTTGGATCCGAGAAGGAAGTTGGAATGTGTATCATTTTACTTTCATCTCATTTATGGTGATTCTTATGAGTTTGAATGTGAGAGAATCAAAGAATTATTGTTTGAATTAGTTGATTATTATAAGAGTAAGGTGCATTCTACACATGAGTCTCCTTCAAAGGACAAGGAGTCCAATGTTAGTTATGGGAAAAGACCATTAGATGAGATAGATGATTATGAGAATTTGTGGGACAAGCATGTGTTGGAGATACTGCGTAAAACTCCTTGTCAATCTGAAGTGGAGACTTATTTGGAGGAGGATAGAATTGTTCTAGATGAACAAAAATCTGGCCTTTTGGCTTGGTGGAGTGCAAATTCCGGCAAATATCCTATCCTCTCGAAGATAGCTCGGGATATCCTTGCAGTGCCAATTTCTACAGTTGCTTCAGAGAGTGCATTTAGCAAAGGTGGAAAACTAATTAGTGAGCATCGTAGTAGACTCCATCCATCAACAGTTGAAGCTATGATGTGTCTTCAAAGTTGGCGATTTGTGATATTTCAAGGTAAGTTATAAAGTATTTCTTTAAGTTTATATTGACTTGTGGCTATTACATATAATTCTTATACGTAATTTTATTGTTTGCTTTGTAGATGCTGTTAAAGATAACCCATTTGCATTAGGAACTATTGATGAGGATATGGATGCGGATGATGATTAAGTTGAATGAGTAAACATGAAGATAATTTTGGTCTCTTATTACTTTTATTTATTAAAATAAAGTTTAAGTTTTTACACTAATTGTGTATTAATTGTTTTATACATTGTAGGTCCAAAGTCAAAATAATTGACATTGATTGTTAGCATGGACATTGGAAAGCAAGAGGAATGGCGCTTTGGGAGAGCATTAGTAGCCTTGACTTTCAAGTTTCACCTTTGTTAAGTTGGATGAATTGATTGTTGAGACATTGTTAAAAGTGTGTAATTTGTATAATTTGTTGAGACATTGCTAAATATCCTAATTTTTTATCATGCAAAATGACAAACATAATTTGTTAGGAGTTTAATTGCTTTGAAGGAAATATCATGCAAAAATGACAAGAAAATTGGAAAAAAAGTTCAAAAATATCAAACAAACCAACATAATCGGATCGGATTCGGATTTCATCAGATCCGATCCGATTCGGATTCGGATGTTATATTGGACTCCGTCGGATCGGAGTCGGATCGGATTTTCGGATCCGAATATTAATCGGATCGGATTCGGATGTTTATACATCCGATCCGAATCTGACCCGTTGCCATCCCTAGTTGTAGTGAAGGCCCACATATGTATGCATCATTTTTTTTTAATGTATGCATCAATTTTTACTGAACAAAATTATAACAAGACCTAGCAAATGGGTCATTCGGTTCCGGTATGGGTCGTATTAAGTTTGGGTTGGGTCATAATTCGGGTCAAGCGACATTTCGGGTCTGTTCGGTTTGGATCGGGTAAACTTCGGTCTGTGTCGACTTCGGCTCAACTAAAGCTAGGTAATGGGTCGATTTGGGTTGACCCATTTAATAAATGGGCCGATTTCATGTCAGACTTGTAAATAATTTAGATCTACTCAAAATTGCAAAATAACATGTTTTCAAACTAAACGATTAAATCGTGTCAACTTCGGATCGAAATTGGTTTGGTTCGTGTCGGATTCGGGTTCCTCTTAGTAATTTTAGGTCGGGTTATCTTATCGGTTTAGACTTTTCCAACTCTATGGTCAACTGATTTTTTGTCTACTAACATTGTCATGTCAAAATAAGCAACTTTGTCGGATATTTCCGGTCGGAAATGGTTCGATTCGGGTGAGTCAATTCGAACTTCGAGTCCACTTTCGGGTAAGTCTATTTCGAATGTTTGGTTGGGGATAAGTCCAAGTCATTGAGTTCAGGTTTTAGATCCAAATCTCAAGTCAGTTCTACTAGATCTAATTATAACACCTCAAGTGTGTGCGGATGTGCAAAGGTCCCAGCGATTTTAGTATAACTCACTAGCCGCCTGTTTGGAGAATTTCTTCGAACCAATAACGTATGGATTGCTCTCTCTCTCTCTCTCTATAAATATATATTCAGTTATTCATGTCTTTCTTTCTGACGCCTCGGCACTTAGAATTGGAGCCGATAAATTGGTGCACCATAGATTCCTTGTGATCGCATTCGACGATTTCCCTCGATTGAATTGTTTTGGTAATTAGCAAGATCATTTCACATCAGGGAATTTAATTAGAATCATTTGAATTAAACCATGTTATAATGCTGCCTTTCAACTTTATCTAAAGAACAAGATCTTCAGCTTAATTTGTTACTGATGTACCGGGCTGATTGCTTTCCTTCACTTTCTCATGTTTTCCGGTAAAGTTGCCTACTTGCCCTCTGCTATCCACCAAAATAAAGTAAGAAAAAAAGAAGTTTTACAGTCACCCCTTTCTTAGAAGTCTTTAGTGTCAGTTTAGTGAAAAAAAAAGTCTTACGTAGTGTCTGTTAGAGAGAAAATAATTTTTCTGAAAAATCATTTTACGTAGACAATGTTTTTTAAGGAAAATTAATTTTCATGTCACATTTTTTGTTATTTAGTACAAGATAAATAATTTTTCATAAAAAAAAATGCCAACTGAATTATTTAAATGGCGAAAAATATCGAATAAATGATTGTAGTAGAGGTAAATGTTGATCAAATGAAAGAATTTTAAGCTTAGAATTCATATTTGAGTTTTTTTTCCAATACTTCATCTCAGATAATTAAGTTTTGATCTAAACCTTTGAAATTGTTTTAGTAACGAAAAACATCAATTGAATTATTTAAGTGATGAAAAATATCGATAGAATCGTCGTAGTGGAGAAAAATATTGACCAAATGAAGGAATGTCGTGCTCAAAATATAGATTTGAGCCTATTTTAATCTTTCCTATCCGGTTATCGAGTTTTGATCCAAATTGTTGAAATTGTTCTAGTGGTGAAAAATATTGACTGTACTGTTTAAGGGCAAAAAATATCAATTAAATTGTCATTGTGGAAAAAAATATTGACCAAACGAAAGAATGTCTATGTCAAAATCTGAATTTGAGCCTATTTTAATATTTTCTATCTGATGATCAAGTTTTATTCCAAATCGTTCAAATTGTTTTAGTGGCGAGTCAACTGAATTGTTTTATTGGTAAAAAAATATCGATTAAATTGTCATGGTGGAGATAAATCTTAATCAAACAAAAGAAATTTGAGTTCAAAATTTAGATTTGAGTTTATTTTAATCTTTCCTATCAGATAGTCAAGCTTCGATCCAAACTATTGAAATCGAATTGTGCATCTAAATTTCAACTGTCCATATTGTCGATGAGTTGAAGGAAAAAAATCAACTTCATGTCTTCTCAAAAAGGAAATCATTTTCCTCCATTGGGGCGAAAATCATTTTCCTTGGAAATAATTTTTCATCCTTTTTTGTGCCAAATAACGGAAAATTGAAAACCATTTTTCGAGAAAATCATTTTCCCCCGAACCAAACACTACCTTAGTGTGACTTTTTTCTTCTTTTTTTGTGGAAAAGTCTTAGCATCATTTTAATATGATTTGGATGTTTGTTAGGAGTTGGATGTTAAAAATAAAATTAAAAATAATAATCATCACCCACTTTTCAAGAGAGATTAATCTAGAAGCTATATGTGTGTGTGTAATTTTAGGAATGTAATATCTAGAGTTTTACCGAGAAAAAATCTAAGATATGTAACGATGGGCTTTGTAAGATTTTTGCCACTTCTCTCAAATCTCCACCATACCTTAAGGATGTGAAGATAAGACAAAATAGGGGGTGAGGTCTCCTAATTTAGACAACCCACAAAGAGGTGAGACATCACAGAGAGTGGAAAAGAGGAGTCTTAGAGAGTAAGAGAAAGGTCTCCCACATAATTTTCAAAAAGTGTGTGTAAGTCTTGTATCAAAGTCTAAGCCACTTTTTGTAAATTCTCGTGGAAGCTCATAATAAAAGTATTGTTTTTACCAGGCCTACTCTTTTCGTTGACAAATTGAGCTATGGGATGGAAGAAGTGGAACGAAGTGGAAAGGAGTAACATGGAACGGGAATGTGTGGTTTTTTTCTTGCAGGAGTGGAAGGAGTGGAATGGAATAGGACAGAGTGGGATGAAGTGGAATTGAGTAGGAAGAAATAGAATGGAGTGAGAAAAAGATAGAATTAATAATAACAAGGTGTGGGAATGAGTGGGTGGGAGTGGAAGTGAGTGGAAAAAAGTGAAAAGGAGACAAGGAGTGGAATGGAGTGGGAATGAATTGTATTTATCTTTAAGGAGCACGAAGGATTAGAAAGGAATGGGAGCCAATTATTTATCACAAAAAGAATAGCCCCCGACTTGGCGTCCTCTTTCTCAACATTGAATGCAAGTATGCAACTATTATATCATGGACTGAGTGATGATATATTTTAATGAGTGATGATATATGTCTTGCGGTAAGATACTTTTAAATGTCTTATCTCATCCGAAATTAATATATTTTATCATTTAAAATCACCAATTTTTAATGATTATGCTTAATTATGAATTTGCTAAGCTTAAATACTTGTCTGCTACGCTAATAAAATATTAAATGAGACGATATTTGGATCAACCATATCTGCGAGGGCATCTAATACATGTATTTTAGAAAGCACATAGATTATAGATAAAAAGATTATTCTAAACATTTTATAACTTATAGTGTGCTTTCACTGTTCAATTATACCATTTTTATCAATTTAAACATATGATAATATGATTTTTAAACAAAAACAAGACACTTAAGGCATGTTCTATTTCGCGTTTTAGATAGATAGATAGATAGATAGATGTAAGGAGATGTAAGGAGCTGTAAGCAGATGTAAGGAGCTGTAAAGAGATGTAAGGAGCTGTAAGGATAGATGTAAGGAGTTGTTGAATGTTATAGAAAATCTATATGGGATGTAAGGAAATGTAAGAAGATGTAAGGAGCGGTAAGACGATGTAAGAAGCTGTAAAGAGATGTAAACTCTTAGCTAAATATTAAAAAACGCGAAATGGAACAGAGCCTTAAAAAGTGTCTTATGATAAGACACTTTTTATTTTGCTATTTTAATAATTGTATTGAAAAAATAAATGAGAAAAAATTAGAAGTTAAATAAATGAATAGAGTCCAGTATATAAAAGAAAAGGCAACCCCCCCCCCAAAAAAAATTCGTAGAAAGCAACCCAAAAGGAATCGAAAAAAGGGTACCATGGATAAAATAAAACACCGTCCATTTGAGAACTTCAAAAACGAGTTAAAAATGGCCTCTGGAGAGTTCATTGTGTATGACAAGATGTGACCCTTAAAAATATAAAGGCTCATCGTACGTGGACTTGTCAATTTAGGCGTTAAATACGGATCAGATTTATTCACATTCGAATAAAATATGGGTCGAGTGTTGGATAGGTTAAGGGTCAAGTTATGAGAGTTGGCAGATAGATTTTTCTTGACCCTAACTCTCCCCAACCCTCAATATGGATAGCTCTAACCCTGACCGTGCGACTACCCTTGGATCATCGGTTTAGATCCGACCCCTAAACCTTTCTTATATATTAAATGTTATTTTCTCCTAAGTTTCTTTTTAATCATAAAACTCAACACTAAACAGTCTATTAAATGAAAGGTCGAGTTATAATAGACAATTTCAATGAAAAGTATTGTAATTAAGTACTTTCTAATATGTAATTTGATGACTATAACAACTATGTCAAACATTATAGAGGAAGAGTAAGAGGACAAAGTACAAGTGAGATGGAAAGAGGTTGCGTGAGAGGGGGCCTAAGTGCAGGCGAGAAAATATAAATCCAAAAGACTTTAAATAAATGCAATTAAAGTCTTTTATTTTGATTTTAAATTTTAAGTTTTTTAAATGTGAGGGTCAACGGATCGAGTAAGAGGGCCAAAACTTCTGGCCCGGTCGTGCAGCGCGGATTGTTTACCTTTGTTTAGACCTAATAAATGGGTCATTCGGTTCAGGTACGGGTCAGATCATGTTAGGATCGGGTCATGTTCGAGTTGAGTGATATTTCGGGTCATTTCGATTCGGGTTGGGTATGGCTCGGGTCGGGTCGATTTCGGGTCAACTAATTTTTGGTGAAATACTCTCGTCATGCCAAAATAAGTTACTTTGTTGAAATTTCGGGTCGAGTATGGTTCGGGTCGGGTCAATTCGGATTTCGGGTGAGCATATTTCGAATGTCGGGTCGGATATAAATTCGGATAATTCATCTCAGATCTCAGGTCAATTTTGCCAAATTTACCTTTGTTGTTGCTTCCCATATGTCGCTGGTTCAAAACCACTCACGTGCACTATTTTTAATTTTTTTAAAAACATTTCTGCCTTAGAAGTTGGGGAAAATTACCAACATGTGTTGGTTAAATTTAAATATTATCCAAATCCGCTTTTCAACATAGCACAGCGGCTTATCTGTCAGACATTAAAAAAATAATTAAAGCTACCTTGATTAATTTACTCCTCTATTTATTTTCCTCTTGTGTAGATGCTCGTTCTTTCCAAAATGTCTTTTTCAACTTAGTGTTTTCTTGTGTGGGCCTGTGTGTCAGACATTTCCAAAAAAAATTAAAATTACATTGACTAATTTACCCTTCAATTTATTTTCCTCTTGTTCAAATGCTCCGTCCTTTCCAAAATATCCTTTTCAAAAGTGCTTTCTTGTGTGGGCCTGTGTGTTAGACATTAAAAAAAATTAAAGCTACAATGACTAATTTACCTCTCTATTTATTTTCCTCTTGTTCAGATACTCCATTCTTCCCAAAATGTCCTTTAGTGCTTTCTTGTATGAGGCTGTGTGTCAGACATTAAAAAAAATTAAAACTACCTTGACTAATTTACCTCTATTTATTTTCCTCTTATTGAGATGCTCCGTCCTACCACTGTGGTCCTCCTCTTACACTGTTCATATCCTCTTCCTTGCTACTTTCTTTTTTTTTTAATAATATTTTTTCTTATTTTTGACCACTATGACTTTGAGTATCCCATTTTATTGAACAAGAAAATTAAATTACTTCATTTCAAAAAGAAAACTAAATTATTTTATGGTGTCATTTATACTATATGACAGTCATCTTACCATTTCCAATATAGATTTTAATCGAAATGTAAATTTAACAAAAAATAAATAAAATTGCGTCATATTTCTCATAAATAATTTAATTAATTATTTACAAATCAACTTATTGAATTAGTTACAACACCACACTTGAAAATTATGAATTTTGACACAATTTGACTTACAAATGATCAGTTGATCAAAATATAAATCGATAATTTTGACATAATTCAACCTAATCACAATTAATTGATCAAAACATAAATCAACAACTGAACCTAATATAAGAAATAAGTCATTGTTATATCTAATAATGACTAAAAAAATCAAAGTGCATTAATCTTTAAATTATTATTTCATTTTTTCATAGAATTTGAATAACTTTTTTCTAATAAATATGCTTTCTTTTAACATAATATAATAGATCTCCTTATTAATTTTAGGAAAGAATGCGATGCTTTGAGATTACAGAAAATCTAATTTTAAGGCTAACTTTTTTTTTTTTTGTAAGTTAGATATCTATTGGGATAAATGTTAATAAGTTTAAAACCTTTATATGCGCTTGGAGAAAACCTTAAGCGACATTTTTCGCCCTTAATTATCATTTGGGAGTTAGCATTGTAGATTTTTAATATTTAGAGTTTGGGAAAAACAAGTAACAATATGTGAAAAATAAGTTCGGTATTTGAAAAAATGAATGTTAGTTTACCTTCAAAAATAATTAACCAATGTTCTTTAAAATAAAGCCATACTAAATTTATCACATCATAGGTTCTAATAAATTATAAGGTTGCCAAACAACTAATCACCTATCTCATAACAAAACAACATTGACTTGTTAACCCGAAAAATGAGACATCACTACCAGGGATATCATTAAAGGAAGCAAGGTTAAAACCTTGTATCATTTTTTTTTATCTTTATTGATGTTGTACAAATTGTGTAGGCCAGAACAAAAAAATATTTACTGAGGGCCAAACACTCATATCATGTTAAATGATCAATTTATGTATATTTTCTTTAACCTATACCTTCAATGCTATAGTTTTTCCATTGGGATTGGATATTTGGTCAAGAATCAATATACTTTTTCATTGAAATTAATCTTAACGGACAATACTCTAATTTGCTTTTCAGCGAAAGTGTGGATAACATAGGATTATTTTATAATATCATTACTCTAAATTGCTAGAAATTTTTAAATACTATACATACTTGACAAAACTGAACTAGCATATGTATATATATACATACATACATACATACATACATAT
>JACYFF010031956.1:95356654-95368222 GCA_017589665.1 Selenicereus undatus | reverse complement strand
TATATATATATAATTAATATATATATATATATATATATATATATATATATATATATATGTTAGAGGTTACAAACGAGTTACTACATATATAAGGTTCAATCACAATTAGATTTTGGGAGGGAGGGGGTGCCTATGTATATCCCTTTATCTTTAGTCAAATTTACGCTTGGATTGAAAATAACATTGGAAAGGAAAATATAGTTGGAATGGATCTATCAATAAAGTATTTTAATTTTCATTCTTTTTTTTTAAAAAGAATACTATGTATTAGGTTGAATTATATCCAACTTATTCGTCTATATTTTGATCAATTGACTATTATGTATTATGTGGGATCATATCAAATTTATATTTTTAATTATATTATTTTAATTAATTTAATACATTGACTCATAAAATAATTAAGTAATTTATTCATAAAAAAATTCAATCAATTTCATTTGCCTTTAGTTTAATTACGTTTGGTTGAAAATGTTATTTAAATAATAACATGATCAAAATACATTAACTAAAAAATAAAGTTACATTTTTTTCGTGAATTAACTGACATGTGAAAAATTATATTAATTGTAAAACGACAAATGGAAAAAAGAGGAAAAGAACATATGCTCAATCATTTGAAAAAGAACACATGCTCAGGGAAACACTTGGGGCTGAAGGGAGAGAGAGAGTACATGGAAAAAAAGGAAAAGATCATATGCTCAGCTACCAAGGAGGGGAGAGAATAAATTACTAATGGGGGAGTGAGGGTAGTTCAGGAAGAGCAGCTGCCCACGCAGGCCAGCTCATTCATCTGTCTTTTCAATTACCATAGAGTCGTCCCTTGTGAAAGTGCCTCGGGGTAATTCATTAAAAAAATAAGGACGATCTGTTTCCCGTTTCTCTTTGACCGTCAACCTTCTGCTATTTGTTTCTGTCCTAGCCACCGCTTACTAGGAACCAGACCCACTTTCCCTCTATTTGTGAGTTTTTCTTTTTCTTAAATTAGTTTAAATACATTAATTGATTTAAATTTGTTACGTAATTTTTTAAATTGTAGATTGATTTAATTTTATTGTTTGATTTATGTATTTATTTACTAATTTTAATTCCAAATTTATTTAGTTTACAGGTTTAATTTCAATTTTAGTACAATTCTTCAATTTGTAGATTAATTTGTTTAATGTACATGTATAATTTTAATTCTGGGTTAATTCTTTAATTTGTAGATTAATTTGCTTTTATTGTTTAACTTGTCAGTTTATTTGCCAATTTTAGTTTCAAATTTGTTTAATTTATATGTTTAATTTCAATTCTAGATGAAAATGCATAGATATTTCCAATACTTGGTTAAGGAACCTTCATTAACTTTAGGTCCAAAATTGTGTACTGTTAATTTCGACACCCTTATCCGAATTTCCTAACTTCGCCACTGATTCTCACCATGATTGTCAAATTTGAAGGTCGGGGTGGGTTGGAGGCAAAAAAATTGACCACAAGCGGGGCCTCGACCATTGTTTAGGTCCAATAATGCATAAGACCGGGAAGATAATGACCAATGAGGCCTTAGGGCCTGTTCTTTTCATGAGTAAATGGGGGTGGGTAAAAGGTTGAAGTGGGTTGAGGTGGGTTGAAGTTGGTATTTTTTTTTTGAAGTGAGTTGAAGTTGGTTGAAGTGAGTTGAATTAGGATGACGTGGGTTGAAGTTGGTTGAAGTATGATGAAGTGGGTTGAAGTTGGTATATTTTTTTTTATGGTGGGTTGAAGTGAGTTAAAATAATGAGAATGTAATTATGTGTGATAATTTATGAAGTTATTGTAATTTTTAGTACATTTTTTCGCTGAATGGTAATTTCACAATTTTGTAACTATTTTTCTAGAAGTTGGAGGCCGGCACAACTTGTCAATTATTTTTAACGATTTGGGTTACAAAATTTATTGATGACAACTTTTTATATACGTGCTTTTTTTTTCATGGATAAATTTAAAAATACCAACATAAACCCACTTCAATCTACTTCAACCAATTTTCACTATCAACTAAAGTTCAATTTATGACATTAAAAAAATTCAACCTACTTCAACTCACCTCAATCTACTTCAACCCACCTCACCCTTTTACCCGTCCCAATTTACCGATGACAATAACAGGCCCGTATTGGAAAAATTTATCTGTAACAAAAGAAAATAGTATGATCGTAAGTGTTACAAAATATATCAGCAATATAGATTTGTTGTTAATTTTTAAATGTAGGAGTTGGTTGAAAATATAACATTAACTTTTTTCTAATTTTATAAAATACAAAAAATTAGCTTGTGAAAAATAATAAAAATATGATAAATATGATGTAATTTGAAAAGTATGTGACAACAAAATATGATGATGATAATTTGAAAATTAAAATAGAATTGTATCTAATCAATACTGTCTGATGCATCATGATCTTCAACAAAATAGAATCGTATCTAGTCAATGCAAAAATACCAACTGTAATCCACTTCAACCCCCTTTCATTAGTTTAACTAAGTTTAATTTATCACATCAACAAAATTCAACCCATTTCAATGTACTTCAATTCACCTCAACTTACTTCAACCTACCTCAACTTACTTCACCTTTTTATCCAACTCAAGTTACTTATAAATTTTTACCATTTTCAAATCATACTACTTTGCAAAAATAATTAAATCTCACATGATACTTTACAAATTATTAAATTTATGAAAGGGTGGATTGAAGTTGGTTGAAGTGGGTTGGGGTAAGTTGAGGTTGGTTGAAGTGGGTTAAAGTGAGTTGAGGTTGGTATTTTTTTTTTTAGGTGGGTTGAAGTAGGTTGAAGTGAGTTGAGATTGGTAAATCTAAAATGACATACAAAAAGAACAGAGTCTTAGCCCAGTAGTTAAGGCTGAGTTAATGGATATATTTGGTTATAGGTTCGGTTTTTTCTTCCTCATTGTATTGTAATATCTGCTGTGGCTCCTAAAAAAAAAAAAAAAAAAGGGAGGGCGATAATTAGTGCCAAAGATGGCCAAGGTCATTATAAATAGGGAAGCAAGCTGGCCGAGGCAAAGCACCAGTGCAAATACACAGAATACAAAACAGTAGAGTGACTGGATTGTAGAGAGATAAAGAATGGCTGCTTTTGCATTGCCCAGCTTAGTGTGTTTGAGATCAGTTTACAATGACAAATACTTGAGGTACAGGTATGAGAATGTTCAAACACGCGGGCTTCTCCAATTTGCTGGAGAGACTGTGATGGATCCCTATGCCCAATTTGAAGTGGAGAAAGCCAAGACTTGGGATGGCCTTGTTCATCTCAAATCTCGTTACACTAACAAGTACTTAGTCAGGTAATTACATTGTATTGTTTCTATTCAATTAAACCACTACATTTGTTTTGGGGATCTATAGCCACTGGATTAATTGTCCTATCTATTACCGAGCTTGATATATATTAAGTAATTTGCAAAAATATGACTTACAGGTGGTCACCTAATCACTACTGGATCACTGCGTCTGCTTATGCTCCGAACGAAGACCAGAGCAGCTGGACTTGCACCCTGTTCAAGCCCATCCTGGTCGAGGATTCTGATGGCACTAAAAAGGTCCGACTGTTGCATGTCCAGCTTGGCCATTACGCATGCCTTTGGAGGATTGCCGCCCCCTTTGACTCTTGCCTATTTGCGGGATCCAAGGATCCTGACGAAGACTCGTGCGACGTTTTAGCCATCATTGATTGGGAATCCATCTTCAGGCTCCCTAGACGTGTTGCCTTCAAGGGTGACAATGGCCTCTTCTTGGGGGCCAATATGTACAGTGGCCAGCCTGGCCTTGGATTTGCATTCAGTGATCCGAAGGATCCCCAGGTGGTGCAGCAAATCTTCCTAGCTCCGGATGGAACCATTTTCATAAAGTCAGAACATTATGGAAAGTTTTGGAGACTTGGTGAAAACGATTGGATCGTGGTTGATGCAGAAGACCCCCGCGGTACTCAGAATACTGATGTCATGTTTAGGCACTCTGTGCTTGACACCAACGTAGTTGCTCTCTTGAGCACGAAAACTACTACTTTTCTTAAAAGATATACTGCAGTGAATCGGGTGAGTTCTCTTAGAGCAGCTACCCAAGACATCGACGTACATGCTCGCCTGCTCATCGTAGATGTGGACGAATGAACAACAAACCAGTCTGCTGCTATGCGGGGAATTAATGACCTCATCTGCTTATGTTATGTGCTACAAATTTGATCGATCAGCATCCCTCGAGTCATAAAGGCCGGCAATTTCCAAACTTCATATTTTCCAATAAATCCAGTTAATTATTAGGATATAAGGCCATTTAGGTCTTTTAAATAAGGTCTTTCAATTAAAGTAGCATCGATGTCCTACTATTGAATCCAATAAAACATATTGCTTGGCACTCAGTGTACATGCTCTTCCCCTGTCCGCTGATGTAAAGCACATAAATGAGATCTTTGAATTAATGTCTCTCTCTGCAATTTGAAAAAATCATAAATTGAACAAAATATGGGTATGATTGTAAATCTTCAAAGGCAAGAACTTTGAAAAACCAACTTGCTCAAAGTTTGGTTGGAACAATTGTGGAAAGAATTTGATAGAGTCGGTAAGTGTGCGAAGAGGGTGGGACTATGATTGAAGATCAAAGTTCGGAATTAAAAGCAGTAACTTTTTACCTTTTTAACTCATCAAATGTTGGTGTTGATGGCAACGCTACAATTAAGTTAATGAGAGAAAAAGTTGAGAAGAAGACTGTAGAGGAAAAGATGTTTGTTTGTGTCAAAAATATAATATCTTTATGATATCTTTATTTTTTATTTGTGCTTATAATAATTATTATTTTTAGATTTTTATTTGATTTTATTTTATTTTGTAGGAGTTAAATAATTCAAAAAAAATGCGGAAAAATTATAAAGAAATATCGAAATAAATAATTGGACCAATCTAATTCAAGCCCAAACAATTTTACCCATTAACCCAAAAAAAGAAAAAAAAAGAAAAATTAAATAAAAACAAAGCCCAGGGTCCCAGACCCTCACGTATCCCCCCCTATTTTCCCTCCTCTCAGCTCTGTCCTCTCTCCTCTCTCAAGCCCAATGAGCCCCAAATCCCCTGACCCCCATTTTTCGGTCTGCTCTCCACCTTCGCCTCTTCTCTCTCCACCAACCTCCCCAATTCTCGGTTTCGCTTCCTACCCCCACGGTAGCAACATGGACGCTCCACCAATCTCCACTGAAACCCACACTTAACCACATCACGCACCACCATCTTCAACCTCCACCGAAATCGACGCTTACCCACATCACACCGCGATGAAAATCGGCCATGGCATCCGCAAATTGAATGTTCCACGGGGAAGAAATTGCATTATAAATAGGGGAGAGCTTGTAGTGGACCGGACATCTTGTTTATCATCTTGTTTATTCAAATTAGTAACATTGTTGGTTCAAGGGCTTGAAAGCCATTGTTGGTAACTTCGAACAGTGAATAACAATCTCTTTCTCCTATTCTTGAGCTTTTGTTGAGAGTTCTGACATCATATTGAATTAAGTTGCAAATTTTTGATAGTGTTAGAAGACTTAGGGTTTTAGGACGTACCTAAAACGGCGGAAGCGAACTGATATCTTTTGATGTCTTTTACTCTACGAACTATATCTCGGTGGCTACTAGAGTTCTGGTAATGCGACCACATCTCAAACCCGACCAAGTGACACACACGTTTTTGACAAGGAGAGGGAGAGCAATGAGAGTAAATAGCACGGTAATGTTGTATGCTTGTTCTGTATTCATCTGACAAACAGGTTGGGCTATTTATATGGCACATAGTCATAACCACTTACTAAAAATGGCTCCCTAAAATCCCTCAAGGTTCCTGTTTTTTAGCTTAGTGGCCATTGGCCACTCTGACTCACTAACATCTCCCGCTCGGCCACTTAAACCATAACAATGTTTCTAAACATTGTTTCCTCTTTTAAACGCGTCATATCAGGAATGAGACGTGTGACCATAAAAAGCAAGTAATGCTTTTGTTAAGACATCATCAGTCTAACAAAAACACTTTCAAGGCAGACAACTCCCTAAACCATTCAATATATCACCTGAGGCACACGCTGTCCCTTTATACCTGCTGATATATCATGATTATATTCCGAAATATAATCGCCCGAGCTGATATGGTGAATATGCAATGGTTTTCCTTAGCAACTCATTGACATTACAACTCAATAAGATTGCTTTCCTAATGCGTTCCACTGAGCTGCATAGGTCTATAGCTCTTGGAGTGCGCATTAAAGTAGCAACATCTCATTAGGAATTCATGCCATAGCCCTAAGTCCAAGGGAATCGTTATATGAAACACCAATGTTTCAGGTATCACACAGTGATAAGGAAAGGAATCAGTTGTCACTCCACGAGGTCGACTTAAGCACACACAGTATAAAAATGTGTGTCATGGTATAACTCCCACTGAGGTGAGTCTATCACTATTTATACCATGCGAATTATAAGTCCAGTTCCTCCTCAGAACTGATTCGAGTTACTCGGTTAACGTACTAAACGTAACCTCAATACTCAAAATTCGGCTTCAGGCTTTGATACAAGGTTGTGTTATATCCAATTCACTCAGAATCTCATCTTAGACTTACTAAGGCGATTATTTCTCCACATCACTCGTACCAACCAAGGTATGATGGTAATCAATATTGCATACCTAGTGCCAATATGATCAAGTCTTATCCTACCCGCTACTTAAGCGTCAGGATTGATTATCCGTGTGACAGGATAATCAAAAGCCTAGTGATATTTAGATATGCCCAATCACACAACCAGAGTAAGATAATGACCATTTTATATAAAAGAAAATATCAATAAAGTGTTCATTACATACTTGTCCAAACCAAAAAACAGGATAGTCCAATTAACTAAACTCTACGGAGACCAAGACTCATCATATGAGTTTTGAACACATCTCTTGGAGTAGGTTTAGTTAATGGATCCGCTATCATCTTAACAGTAGATAAGTATTTTACGATAACTTCTTTCGACTTTATGGCGTCTCTTACAAAATAATAACGCCTTTTAATATGCTTGGCCTTCCTATAGAATTTAGGATCCTTAGCATATTGGATAGCAGCAGTATTATCGCACCAAATTTCTACAGGATCATTAACTCGTGGAGTAAGATCAAGATCCTAGAGAAAACTCCTTAGCCAAACCGCCTCCTGAGTGGCGAGGCAACAAGCAACATATTCTGCTTCCATAGTCGATAGAGCTATGCAATCTTGCTTCTTGCTGCACCAAGATATGGCCCCCCCACCCAGGGTGAAGACATATCCAGAGGTGGACTTGGACTCATCCAAGTCTTCACCCCAATCAGCATCAGTGTACCCCCTCAACTTTAGGTCTCCTCCTTGGTAGCAAAGTACCAAGTCAGTAGTTCCTCGAAGATAACGCATTATCCTCCTGACGGTTTGCCAATGAGCGTTCCCCGGGTTGCTTTGGTAACAACTTACTAAACCAATCGCGAAGCAAATGTCAGGCTGCGTACATAACATGGCATACATTAGGCTTCCAACTGTACTAGCATAAGAGACACTACTCATTTTCTGTTTTTCATCATCTGTTGTTGGACACTGTTCTAAACTCAAGGTCAAGCCCTTGTTGATCGGAGTATCAACGAGTTTGGAATAATGCATCCGAAATCGTTCCAAGACTTTCTCAATATATGCCTTCTGACATAAATCGAGAAGTTTCCTAGAACGATCTCTGATTATTTCCACCCCTAGGACATACCTAACTTCACCCATGTCCTTCATCTCAAAGACAGAGGACAGCCACCGCTTGGTGGCATTGATCATTTCCAAGTCACTCCCAGCTAGTAGAATGTCATCGACATACAAAGTAAGAAACATAATTCCTACTTTTGTGTTCTTGACATATACGCAGTGGTCTTCTGAGACCATAGTTAAGCCAAACGCATTAATGGAATCTGAAGTGCCACGCTCTTGAAGACTGCTTGAGGCCATATATGGACTTTTTAAGACGACAAACTTTATCTTCTCGCCCTTTTGATACGAAACCAAAAGGTTGTACCATATATATCTCTTCCTCAAGGGTCCCATTTAGGAAAGCAGTCTTCACATCCCTCTGGAACAATTCTAAGTCCAGATGGGCAACTAGTGCTAGAAGTAGGCGAATAGAGGCTAATCTCACCACAGGAGAAAAGGTTTCCTCATAGTCTACTCCCTCAACTTGGGTGTAGCCTTTCGCCACCAAACGGGCTTTGAACTTATCAATTGACCCATCCGCCCGACGTTTTACTTTGAAAACCCACTTGTTTCCAATGGCTTTACGTCCAAGAGGAAGGTTGACTAGGTCCCAAACTTCATTCCTAGCCATTGAGTCCAACTCATCCCTCATGGCATCAATCCATTCTTCCTTATTTGGTGAGTCAACAGCCTCTACATAAGAGGTGGGCTCTTGTATTTCCGAAGGCATGCAGAAGAAAATGTTCTCTTCGATTTGGAAAAATCAGCGAGGAACTCTTCTGCGCTCACTCCTTCGGGTTATGCTAGGACCTGGTTGCATTGTCTGTTCAGGTTCCGACTCTTCTCTCCCCCTTTTCCTTCGAGGTACCAAACCTTGAGTAGGAGAAGTCCCTCGAGGCACAGAACCTCGAATAGGAGAGATGCCACTCCCACTACCCCCTTGGGGTGTGGGCTGGTGAGTACGAGGACTATCCTCATTTCCGTTAACGGGAGATTGAGGGTCTTCCTCGTTCTCGGGTTTAGTATCCTGAGCAGACAAGCTCCATTAAGCAGGAATAATGGGTATACTCCCACTATCTCCAGCATCAGGGAAAGATTCCTTATCCTCAGTGATACTGTTAGTGTACATATCCTCCCATTCACCGAGAGATATGGTTGGTTGTAACTCATACAACTGTAAGTCCTGTTTGACTTCACCAATAGTTGGGAACTCATCCTCAAGAAATTCGACATTTCAGGAATCAATTTCCTTCATGCCGCCACTAGGATGTTCTCCGTACATCACATAACCTTTTGAATGTTCAGGGTATCTAATAAAGACCATCTTGGTGGCTCTTGGACCAAGTTTGCCATATTTATGAGTCGGGTTATGCACATAGCTTGCCGACCCCTTTGGTCGTAGATGGTCCAAAAGAAGTTTCCTACCGTTCCACAACTCATATGGAGTAGTCGAAACGCTCTTATTGGGTACTCGGTTTAAGATGTAAGTTGCTGAAAGCAACGCATCACCCCAAAAGCTAATTGGGATATTTGCTTGAGCCATCATGGACCTGACCATGTCAAGTAATGTACGATTCCTACGCTCGGCAACACCATTTTGTGGTGGCGTGTAAGGAATCGTAAGATGTCTAACTATACCATTTTCCTCACAGAAACCCTTGAACATATCAAAGAGGTACTCTCGACCACGGTCGGTCCGAAGAGTCTGAACTCTTCGATCCAACTTAGTCTCCACCTCTGATACAAAGCGTTTGAACACATCTAAAGCTTCATGATGATGTGATAACAGATAAACATATCCGTATCTTGAGTAATCGTCAATTAAAGTGAGGAAGTAAATGGCACCATTACGTGCCTTTACATTCATAGGTCCGCAAATGTCGGAGTAAATGATATCTAAGGTACCAAGCGCCCTAGAAGCCTTACCAAAAGGTTTCTTGGTTGCCTTGCCAGCTAAACAAGGTTCACATTTAGGTAGCCTAACTTTAGTAAGCGATCCTAATAGACCTTCTTTAGCTAGTCTAGTCATTCTTTCTTGGCCAATATGGTCAAGTCTAGCATGCCAAACAACAGAATAATCATGGTCTGAATCAACAGATGACACAAAAACAGAAGACGTATTATTTCTATAATACTCATTATCCAAGTCCAAAACAAGGAAATCATCTACCAAAGATGCGTGACCAAACAAATTGCCACTATAAAAAATATCTAAACCGTCAATACAAGAAATAAACCGGAAACCTAATTTCGTTAAAGAGACAAAAGACACTAAGGAACATCGGACTCCAGGTGCATAGAGAGTGTCGTGAAGAAGTAACGAATTCCTTCCACGCAACTTAAGCCGATATGTTCCAACTCCTAGAACGTCCTCTGCAATGCCATTTCCAAGAGTCACAGTTTGCAACCCCACCGGACAAGGGTAAAAGTCTACAAACCCAACTCGATCTCGAACTACGTGCTTATTTGCTCCCGAATCTGCAATCCAATTAGGAAAGGATTTAGCAACGAATGCATGGGAACATACAAGTAGTTCAATAGTGGGAAATGAAGAAGGTACCTGAGCAGGCTCGGGACATTCCCGAGCAAAATGGCCCTTCTTCCTGCAGTTATAGCACGTCACTCGTGCCATTTTATCCGTCACCTTACCTTTGGCCTTTGATTGCTTCTTAGCAATACCGCCTCTAGGGCCAAGTTTCTTGGAGGGATGAAGATTCTTCTTCTTCCCTCGTCTAAACTTGTTGCCCTTAGGCCTGTCCACCCTGGCACCTAAAGCTACAGGGGGAGGAGCGCAGGCCTTCAAGCGCTCATCTTCCAGCTTAAGGTGTTTGGTGATGTCGGCGAAAGTTTTGATGCTCTCGTTGTGAGTCATCATGGCGATGAACGGTTTCCATTTTTCGTCCCCAGCGGGAAGTGCATGGAGCACATTCGTCCGCTGTTTGCGTTCGGAAATGTCCACACCAGCAGCTTTTAGGTCGCGCAGCATGGCCTGTAAAGTTCGCACATGCTCGGTTATACTTTGGCTCGAGTCTATTGTGTATGTCATCCACTTAAGATGCAACGCACGAAGTCTCATTTCCGAAGTTTGACCATACCTGAAGTGGATATTATCCCTCATTTCCTTAGCAGTGGGATAAATTTCAAACTCACCTATAAGGTCGTTATGCATGCAGAAAAACATAGTATAATGTGCTTTATGGTCCTTTTTGCACCAATCTTGGTACGCAACCAAGTTGGCTTTATACTCATCAGTATGAGTAATATCCTTATCGTCCTTGTCTTTAGTCAAGGGTGCGGACATTGTGGTTGTGAGGTGCTCTAACACCTCACATTCTTCCAGAAGAAACTGAATCTTCCGGCGCCACATGTCATAGTTGGACCCATCTAACTTCTCATTAGTGGTTAACTCACCAATCATAGAGGTCTTAGAAGCCATATCTACAATTTAAGAAAAGTGGACATTAGGCATATCTTGTACGTAATCAAAGAAAACTCAAGATTATAACTCATGTTATATGTTCGAAAATTTCGCTAAGCTCATAATCATCACATATTCCATGAATCCAAAAATGAGATACTTTGATTATTAATAATCCATAATAAACACATTCTCATGGACACAATGTTTAATCACATTAACATTCCATACTTTATCATCACATAGACGTTTTAGAATTTATGCAAAACATATTTGTACAAACACAACATAAAACACATTTATTTATGTTTAAAAAGAGAAAGAACTAATCTTTCATATATTAATCGAACACATAGCGATATATATATATATATATATATATATATA
>JACYFF010031956.1:95341546-95356254 GCA_017589665.1 Selenicereus undatus | reverse complement strand
TATTATTATTATTATTATTATTATTATTATTATTATTATTATTATTACTACTACTACTACTACTACTACCATTATTATTTTGCTTGCTAATGACATTTGTAGTTTAGCTAATTAAGCAGTAAAGTTGATTCTATCATCTTCGTCGGAATGATTCGTATTCGCTGGATCATACTACTATTTGACACTTTGCTCTTGCGGACACTTTTTATATTAACAAGTTTTTGGTGCCGTTGTCGGGGATGATACGTATTCAAGTTATGGCTTTTCACTTGAGTATTTTTGTTTATATTTGAATCTTTTGCCAATTTTGTGGTTCATTTCCTTTTTAGTTAAGTAGTTATGCTTAGATCGCTTTTAGTTATTTCTTTTATTTCTTGTTAAAAAAAAGCCTAAAAAAAAACTGAAAATTTTAAAAGTTGAAAGAAAAAATGCCAGTTTTCAACTTCCCTCAGTTTGAGCATGAGCCTTTTTGGAGATATTTTTGAAGACTCAATGATTACCGCACTCAATTGAATCAAACTTTTGAAAAATATAAAATTTGTGAGGTTATTTGTGTGGGTTTAAATGCTGAATTTAGATGTCATATTAAGTCCATGTGTGTTTGGAGGTTTTCGAGGCTTGCTGTCTAAAACTCTAGATGAGGTTTGGGATTTCTTTGAATACTTGGCTCGGGAAACTTGGGAGTTTGAGCAAGCTAAAGAAGCTCTTGTTCACTCTTCTTCAAATCCTTATGCTTATCGTTTTCAACTTTACCATCAAGATCAATTTATAGACCCGTGTTTTCAACAAGCTTATGTGCCTCCTGTTTTATGCGATTATTGTCAATCTTCTAGTCATGAACTGTGTTCTTGTCCATTATCTACTGGTATAGATGTACTAGAACATTGTATTAAGGACATGATGGGGGAATTTTTTGCTATTCAATATAGGGAATGTTATAATAACTTGCCTGTGACTAACCCTAATCTAGGATATCCTATGCCTAATGTTAGTCCAGTTGATGATTTTGAGTCTTTTCTGCCTCAAATGTGTAATATACATGGTGATATACCTTTTGCTGATCTTAGGGAAAAGAATGACACCCCTATATCCCTACATGTGTCCCCTCTTGAACCTATGCACACCTAGGGAAGAAAATTACTCATTCCTTTTTTTCCCAGGTTTTCATTATGACAGGTAGAAGTCAATTTACAAGTGCCAAGTGAGTCTACCATTGCTTGATAAGGTGCCACGTATGCACGTACAGAAGTGAATTTACGTGTTAAAAATGACGTAACATGATATATTTCTAGCTTGTAATTGTATGTAAACAAGTACTCTAGTTCATATAATGCATATTATTTATAAGTCGCTATATATGGTCATGGGAGGCAACCATCTTATTAGTCAGTAGTCTTTTTAACTGAAGTTGTCTATATTTTGGGATGCAAACGCCTATTACTTCGGTTGTGTGAATCGTTGAATTGTATCTTTTATTTTTTCTTTATTAATGAACTATATTGTTTGATGTACTCTGAGCGAGTTGCTCGTTGAGTTATGAACTCCGACGTGTAGCCATTGACCATATTTTAGAGTTCCTTATGCTTCCGTTGATGGCAGAGGTTTATTGTAAGGCTTTTAGTATGAAAATGCTCAGTTTTTAGGAAAAATTCTGTCCGTTTCGTCCTAGAAATTAAGTAGAAAGTAAGAAAACGTAATACTCCTCGCCTTAGGGGTTGGGGGTGTTACATATATGTATATATATTTTATGTTTTATGTTTTGACTTTTCTCTTGTGTATATAATTTTATTTTATTTTTGCTATTTTATTTTTGATTTTTGAGTCTTGTCCTCTTTCTTTATTTTTGAGTTTTTTCTTTTCTTCAATATATATGCTTCTCCTTTTAGTTTCTTTCTACTTTTAGTTTTTGCATTTTTCACTCTCAATGAGGACGTTGCATTGTTTAAGTGTGGGGATATTTATTTATGTGAAAAATACAATATTTTTACGATACCTTTATACTTGATTTATGCTCGTAATAATTGTTATTTTTAAATTTTTATTTGATTTTATGTCGTTTTGTAGGAGTTGAATAATTCGAAAAAAATGCAGAAAAAAGATAAAAAAATGTTGAAATGAAGAGTTGAGCCAAGCAAATTGAAGTCCAAATCATTTTATCCATTAACCCCCCCAAAAAAAAGAAAATTAAATAAATACAAAACCCAGACCCTCACGTATCCCCCCCTTTATTTTCTCTCTCCTCTCAGCTCTCTCCAGCCCAGAGAACCCCAAATCCCCCGACCCCCATTTTTCGGTCTGCTCTCCACCTTCGCCTCTTCTCTCTCCACCAACCCCCCCCCCTCCAATTCTCGGTTCCGCTTCCTACCCCCACGGCAGCAATATGGACGCTCCACCAATCTCCACCGAAACCCACGCTTAACCACAGCACACCACCATGAAAATTAAATCGGCCATGGCATCCACAAATTGAAGGTTCCAGAGGGAAGAAATTGCTGTATAAATAGGGGAGAGATTGTAGAGGACCGGGCATCTTGTCTATCATCTTGTTTGTTCATCATGTTTTTCATCTTCCGGATTCATCTTAGTGGCATACAAATTAGATTTTAGGTTGTTGAATCCATTGTCTATTTATGATTTTAGTAATTTATGGGTCCTTTCCATTGTTGGTTCAAGGGCTTGGAAGCCATTGTTGGCAATTTCGAACAGTGAATAACAATCTCTTTCTCCTATTCTTGAGCTTTTGTTGAGAATTTTGGCATGAATTAAGTCGCAGATTTTTGATACAAATTTGGACTGTTTGACTGCTCTTTTTTCATTTTCAAACACTAGGGCTTTGCTTTCGTTGCTCTGTTTTTGCTCTTTTTGGTGTTGTGTCCTTCTGCCCCTCTATCTTCTTTTCTTCTGTTAGCATTGCTTCTCCTCCGACGCTTTGTAGCTTTTATCTCTTACCTTGTGACCCCTATATTAATTTCCGTCATTTAGATACCTAGCTGCTCTTTTTCCTATTATTATTTATTTATTTGTGAAACCTACAAGAATAAATTACACATTGACACTAAGTTGGCTGGAATTTGTTGCTAGATGGCTAAAAGAATATAATTTTTGTTTTATTTTAGTAGGCTTATTATTGTTTTTTTATTTTAGTTTACTTACTTAGCTAGGCATTAACTATTATTATTATTATTATTATTATTATTATTATTATTATTATTATTATTTTGCTTGCTAGTGACATTTGTAGTTTACCTGATTAAGCGGTAAAATTGATTCTATCATCTTTGTGGGAATGACCCGTATTCGCTGGATAATACTACAAGTTGATGCCGTGTACTTACGAACACTTTTTGTATCAACAATGTTTCTGTTTTTAAGAATTTTGTTCAATTTACTCTAACAATTTTCAAAGTAAAAGGCCAAAGGAGGGATAGAATTGAGGCAATTGAAGGATGCTTTGCTTACTATGTCATAAACTCATCAGAAAATGGTCCTATATTAAACTTTAGCGCTACAATTTTGTTCAATTTACTCCAACAATTTTTAACTCGTCAAATGTTGGTGTTGATGGCCACGCTAGCTACAGTTTTGTTCAATTTGCGCCAAAATTTTTCAAAGCTAGTGTTGAATGAGTACTAATCAGTGCTAATGAGTGTTGATCAATACTGAATGATGATGATAAGTATTTATAATAAGTTGAAGAGAAAAGACCTTGAATGAAGCGAGTTCCCTCTTTAACCTCCCAAAATCTCCCGCCCCCCCCAAAAAAAACGACTGAGACATTGAAGTATGCTCATTATATGTTGTGTTTTATGAGCCAACTGGAATCAATCATCATGGAACTTGTTATCTTTAGGGAAAGGGATTTGCTTCAATGTTTTGGTTTTAAGCTTTGTTTTGCAATAAAAAGGATAAATTTCATGAAACAATAATAAACCATTCGACATATATATACAATGTAAATCCGACACAAGGAAATATGATCATGAATGTTAGAACAAAATATGACTCCAAAAAATCTTACTTGAAATCTATTAATTAAGTGCTTATCTTCTCTTCTGGAGCTGTTTTCCATCATTATAACATGAGAAAGAGACCCACACATCTACCATGCGCTTCTTCAAACGAGAGATCTATATATTGATATATTGTAGGTTTTGTGGAGGAGGTTAACGACTAACAAGGAGGATTGCACCCAAATATTGAAAACCATTGGAGATTCGAATTGGTGTTTTGAGATGATTCATCCCCCAAACACCATACAAAAGCACAATATACCTAATTAAACAAAATAGACATAAATTCCTACGCAATTGTAGAGATAAATAAAATGATTAATAAATCTCACAACTGGGGAGATAATACTTACAAATTATGATATTATAGAAAAGTACTTAACATAGTAGAATAATAGAGCCGGAAACTTTAATTTGAAAATTTTATTTATTCCTAGTCTATGTATTTTAATGGCATAGGATCGGAGTGCATGCAATAAAAAGTATTTTTCAAAGTAAAATGATAAATGTCTTGCTACAGGATATTTTATAAGTATCTTATTTTAACTTAAAAATCATATTATCATGTTCCAAGGTTGAAAAAAATGTTATCATCGAATAATAAAATGATAGTACAACTAATAAATTGTATAAAATTATCTTTTTATTTGTGATTTATCATATTTTTAAAATATGTGTATCATATGCTCTCACAGGTACAGTTCTGATTAGAGTGTTATTTAATACTTTTTTTTGTCACAGCTAACGAATATTTAAGCTTAACAATCCATAATTAAGCATAACCATTAAAAATTGGTCATTTTAAGTCATAAAACATTTAAAATGTAGATTGATTCAAGACATTGAAAAATATAACATTACCCTTTTTGAAATGCTCTAAGCACAAGTGCACAACTAGCACCGAGCACATTTTACGGACGTACCTTCTCAAGTTTCAATCCAAGGTGCAAGATTTGTCCGTTGTGTGGAATTTCTTGTGGTGGGCAACAAAGCTTCAACTTTTAGTCATCTAAGTGTTCCCCTTTTCCTCTGACCTGATTGACAATTTTTTTTTTTTTTGGGTCTTGGATCCTCAATTTCATTGGAAGTCGAGTCATTGTTGGTTCAAAAAGGGATAAAACTTCCATAACATATTTTCTTCATTCATAAAACTCGAATTCGAAATCTTATCTAAAGGGAATAAGTGCCAAACTATTTAAACCAACTTATGTTGGTATCTAATTGAGAACTTTGGATAAAGGATGTCTCTCCAGACTTACTGAAAAAATTTAATAAAAGTTTTTGTAAAGTAATATCAAAAGTTTGAAAGGAATCAATCCATATATGTCACCAGTTGTATGTCACTTTGTGCTATTTTTTAAAGCACCGACATGAGTCAGATAAGATGATACATGCATTCATCTAACTTTAATTTATTACAAAAGATAAATTAATAGTTACAAACAAATTACAAGATCCACCTGAACAGATAAACCTCTTTTTCCAATTGCCCCCCGCCCCTTCCCAGTACATCAAGGCAAACAAATATTGAAGATATAGAGGCTAGGTAATACATTCACTCAAAAGACACTAAAAGTTCGATAGTGTGAACTACTTAACAAATTCTATCTGATTTTATTCTCCCCCCCCCCCCCCCCCGAAAAAAAGTCCATGGATGTTGATCCTATGAAAACTAAACAACAGTAAATAAACTTAGTATATTGTTCAATTGTCAAGGTCAGTCACTTGCAACTTAGCCCACATGTCAATGTATGGGGTATTGGCACACAAGAAACTGTCCCTATCTCCTATTGAATATCTTTTAACAAATTGTATACGGGTCATGTTCATTAGAGCAATAACGTTCACGTCCACCATGGTTATCCTAAACAACACTGAACCATCCTTTTTACTACCTGTGGGTTCATCCGCATCTACTGTCATGTAATCCTGCTCTCCTACTCTCCAATACTTTCCGTAATAATCGGACTTAACATAGGCACTTCCATCCGGAAAATGAATGATTTGTTGACCTACCTTAGGATCCGTAGGATCTTTGTATAAAAATGCAAGGCATGGCTTGTCGTCGTCCAACAGTTTCGCACCCAAATATAACCCGTTGTCACCCTTTAATGCGACGTGTTTGGGGACTTTGTAGATCGAGTCCCAATCGATGACAGTGAAGACATCGCAGGGTGATGAAGAGTCTGTATCGATTTCCTTTGATCCCGCAAGCAAGCAATCATCAAATGGATAGCGATCAATCTTCTTTAGGAGTACGTAATGCTCAAGCTGGACATGCAAAAGCCTAATCTTTTTGGCTTTGCCTGCCTCTTCTTCAACTATGGTAGGCTTATACAAGGTACAACCCCAGCTACTTTTGTCTTCGTTGGCTTCCCATGATGACCCCGTTATCCACTGATGATTACGCGACCACCTGCAAAATCCATGCAAATGAAAAACTACGCGTCATGCATATTACCTCGATTTTAATTTATCTAGATTTCTCCAGATTTTACCAAATCTGTTAGAGGACGATGATAAAGCGTTTTCTCTAGGTATCATCCATATTCCACTCTGTAGCGATGTCCTCACACTTGAGGATCGATCCCTGGGGGAGGTAAATCTTGCTCTCCTTTGTTTTTTTTTTTTTTTTTGGGGTGGGGGGGGGGGGGGGGTTGTGGTCTGCTAGGGCTTGAACGGGCTGCTCAACCCGGTTCTCCCGCTCCCCCTCCTTATGCTGGTTGACCTACTAGGTGCCCCCTAAGATATTAGGTACAGTGGGTTGTCCAATGTAGCATACTAAAAAAATAAAATAAAAAAACTCACAAAAAAGCTTCATGTTGTAGCCTAAATTAGTGCATTGTATGATTTCAAATTATCAAATTTGTAATAATTACAATGACTCATCAATTGTGAGTATTTGTTAGTCATGCCAATGGATATAGATAACACCCTAGTTGGATTTACTCGGGTATTATATATGTAATCTTATACTGTAATCATGAAAAAATTGTTCATAGAATTGTGATCTTACACCATCTGTCAATAGCACCCTCTAATATTCAGTCATCACCTATTTTTGTCAATTTAGTACATAATATAATAGTTGTTAAGCTAAAAGATATTTTTATGTTAGTCTTATAGTAAAACATTTATCATTTTTATTTGTTTTAAAATTTGAAATTGGAAGTACCTGACCCAATACTTGTCATTCCAACGGCATTTGAGGTGGATAAGACCATCCTCACACTTGGCCTTCTCAACCTGAAACTGAGTGTAAGCATCCAAAGCATGTTGTGATGAGAACTGTAGAACACCGTGTGTTTGACAGTCGTCATGCTTGTACCTCAAATACTGGTTGTTGTTTTCTGATTTCAAACAAAATACACTTGGGAATGCCTCCATTCTCTCTCTCTCTCTCTCTCTCTCTCTCTCTCTCTCTCCACACAGACATTCAAAGGTTTCCTCGCTCCATTATCTTGTGGTAATTAATCTAAATTAGAATAATCATTTCAAAATAAAAGAAAATCTTTATATATATTTTCCCTTTTTTTTTGGATTTTAAATTCGTGGCGTAGTCAATGCCTATTTTATTGTTGTGGAATTACATCCTATTTCGGACAATGGATGTGGCTGAGATGATTAATCAAGCCCGAGAAATTTGCATTGTGATTTCCGTTAGTTTCACCTCCAATTAGTTTCTAAACAAGGTAGTCTTTCTTTTTCTCATCGCTGTCTTTTCAAAAATTCTATTGAGAGAAACATCAATAAAATATAATGGGATGAAAAATAATGAGATTTAATAAACCAATTGACCTTATTCTTAATCATTAGACAGAAACCTCTAGAATTGGGAACAAAGTGATCTTCTTTCGAAAAAACAAAAAACAATTCTATTGTTGATGCCAACTATAACAAATTTCAAAAGTTGTTATCAAATATTTAAATTTGAATTTCATTGATTTAAATATTTGATAACAAGTTTTGGAGTTTGAATTACAGAAGCTCCTTTGATGCAGGTGGAGAGTGCAGGGAATTAATTGTGATAGAAATTCCCAGCTGTTTCGGCGATGCGCAACCGGCAAAACAAGGAAGACTACAGTCTTAAGTCTTAGGGATTAATTTGGAGTTTGAATTACAGAAGCTCCTTTGATCTAGCAACGCCTTATAGATGAATGTAATCATCGATTTACATCTTCGAGACGCTAAATCAATCATTTAGATCATTCGAATGTTGTTAGGTTTGTAACATATGACGAAAACCTGAGCTAATTATGCCAATAACTAATGTTGAAGTTAAAGATGTTGTCTTTTAAATGAATCCTTATAAAGCTCTAGGACCGGATTGTTTTGGAGTATTGTTTTATCAACATTGGCACATTGTTTGCGACCAAGTTGTTGTCCTATTATGGAGTTCTTTAATTATGGGAAACTTTTGAAGGAAATTAACCACACATGGTTGCTCAGATTATGGTAAATATATATTTAATCTCCACCAGCTAGTAGCGTTATAGAATCAAACAACATTTTGATGAAAATTATTGACTGTGTTATGTTAGCATGTCTCAACAAGCAAGGGGACAAGAGAAAAGAGAAACCACAAGACCATTGGAACCAACAACCCTAGCATAATAGGCCACAATAGGATGGGACAAAAGATATCTTGACAGGATGGTATCATCAAAGGAGTGATATGTCAAGCATACGGAAAGCTTGGTTGCTACACCCGCAACAATAGGGCCCCTCAAAGAAGGGGTGGATGTTTTAGATGTGGGAGTCAGCAATATCAAGTGAGGGATTGCTCTCTACCACCACTAGTAACAAACCAAGGAAGAGCTGACAATCGAGGTGAAGCCCAACCTCCCAACCAGGGCCGAGCGAGAACCCAGGAAAACTAGTTAAACCGCACTCGACCACCTCAACAGAGCCAGCAACGACCATCCAACCCGCCACCCTGTAACATGGGAGGTAGGGTGTACGTGATGAAGAGGGATGAGGTCGGGGGCATTCCTGACGTGGTTACGGGTACCTTCTCTATTCACTTTTACCCAATAACTTTGTTATTTGACTATGAGGCTAGCCACTCTTTTGTTGTATTTGATATTATTGATAAGTTAAAGTTAGTTCCTTCCCTTGGATCATCTATTGTATTTGTCACCATATACCTACGAGAGACACAATGAGGGGCTTAAGAGTTTAGAGATTAATGTCGCTGTGAGGAAAGGGAATTCTCTATTATTTGCAATGGAAGTGCAACCCTCACCGAGGAGATTCCAGCCGCTTAGAAAATCGACTCGTAGATAGTGAGGTTTAAAGATGGATCTGCTAGAAGGCAAGGCTCTAGGATTCGTGATCCATGAGGATGGGACCCTGAGGTTCCATAACCAAGTGTGTGTCCCTCTAGTGGATACAATTAAAAATAAGATTCTAGATGAGGGACACAATACCCCATATTCGGTGTATCATGGTGGGAATAAACTGTACAAAGACCTTAAGCAAGCCTTCTGGTAAAGCAATATGAAGCAGGAAGTAGCGGATTACGTATCTAAACGCTTAACATGCTAATGGGTAAAAGCGAAGCATCAACACCCTAGAGGACTCTTACAATCCTTGGAGATCCCAGAGTGAAAATGAGACTCTGTTTCCATGGATTTTGTGATGGAGCTATCGAAAATGAGGAGTCAAAATAACGTTATGTGGGTGATTGGTAATAGGTGGACCAAGTCTGCACATTTTTTAGATCAATTCGATCGTGCTTACCTGAATGAGATTGTTCACTTACATGGGTGCCTAGCTCTATATTTTCTAATAGAGACATGAGGTTCCAAGCCGAGTTTTGGCAAAAACTGCGGGAAGCATTCGGGATCAAGCTGAAGTTTAGCGCAACGTTTCACCCTGCTACAAATAGATATACCTAACTTAATATCCAGACACTAGAGGATATGTTATGAGCCTGCGTTTTGGACTTTAGAAAGGCATGGGATGAGGAACTGATTAAGTCACGACAACAATAGCTACCACTCTAGCATATGAATGTCTCCATTTGAAGCTTTGCCTGGTAGAAGGTACAAAACTCCCTTATACTGGCAAGAAATTGACAAGGCACTCACTATTAGACTTGAACCCATCCAGGCCACCACATAGAAGGTACGAATCATCCAAGAAAAGATGAGGGTGGCCCAGAGCCACCACCAAAGTTATGCGAACAAGTGGCGAAGACCCTTGGAGTTCTAGGTTGGAGACTAAGTCTTCTTACGAGTCTCACCTACCAGGGGCATCATGCGTTTTAGGCAATCAGGAAACTCACCCGAAGATATATCGGTTCTTACTCTATCATTAAGCGGGAAATAGGCATAGCATATTGGTTACAACTACCAGAGGAACTTTCTAGAGTCCACAATGTATTTTTGTTGAGTTAAAAATACCGCAAGTGTACGACGTAGCTGTAACTAGCAACCGGCAAGTACGGGTCATGTCCACGAGGAACTTACTTTCGACTACCAAAACTAATCAACTAACCCAATCTAGGCCAAATCAAAATATGAGTTTATGACTAAACTAATGAAAACAATAACAACTAAGAATCGAATGAGGGAACAGAATATTAAAGCACTCGGGTTGGAATTAACAACATGATTATGCTAACTGAACCAATTATTAACCCCGCCGAACAATCCTAAAGATGCGTCATGAGTGAATAGATTGCCAATTAAGCCCATCTCCTCCCTCTTTCAAGGGTCGAAGGCTAATCTTAGAACTACAGTCACCTATTTTCATGGGACTAAAGGTCACAGGATTACAACATCTACAATCTCTAATCCCAACTAGAACCTTGATTATTTTCATATCAAAATCCTAATTGTCTACTAATTCACGCTAAGTGAAGGTTCCGTCTGTCAAAGCTCCCCTAAACCCAAGTAATAATGGATGAATGCCCTCTCAGGGATTTCATCGAGCATGTGGCGTGCATAGTAGAAATCATGAACGGAAAAGCAAAGAAAGTAAGGGATTGAGGCTACAATTGATTCAACTAAACATAATTGGCTTTAATCCCAACCCAAGTTGGGAATTTAGCCACACATCACTTCACAATAACCAACCATAATTTCAATTCTACCAAACAAAATTCAATTCACAAAAACCTAAAATAACAATAAAGAGAAGAGAAGGAATTGGGAAAACGAATTGAATTGATTGTTGTGAAAGGTAGATCGAACTTTGATGCCAATGAATTCAATACAAAACAATGGAAATCGAAAGCCAGAACGTAAAACCTAAAAATCGCCTAATAACGTCTATGAAAAGAGAAAACTGAATACAAACTGAATTCCCCCCCAAAATAAACCTGAAGAAAAATTTAAGTCGCAACGCGGAATGAGGTTGGCATGGTCGTGCCCCGAGGCACGGTGTTATCATGCCAAAAGTGTGGAAAACACGGCCCAGTCGGGCACAAGTGGCACAGGCGTGCCACTTGGCACGGTCGTGCCACGTGGCACAGCCAGGCCATGCCACTTAGCTGCCTCAGCCAATTGTGCCAGTCTTTGGGGCTCGGTAGTGCTACGTGGGTTCGATGCCGTGGGACTTCTGTGCAACGCTTTTTCGCAGCTTTTCTCGCCTCTTGGCACTCCTTTCTGCTAAATGTTGTTCATCTTTCCGTTTCTTCAATAAAGTTCATGAAAATATCGAAAGATGTTATATGAGTAAAAAGTACGCTAAATAAGGTCGATTTAACTCTTGCTTAACAAGATCGAACGTGAAAACGCGGGAGAAAATGAGTCAAATAGGGGCTAAAAATGGGACTAAATAGAGGTTCATCAATTTCACGTATATCAACTACGTAAATACAATCCTAACCTGACTCACATGATCAAGCTGGAACCCTTACAGCTTCTGGAACACTTTACTTATGAGAAGTAACCAATCGAGATTTTGGACCGTCGAGAGAAGCAGCTTTGCAACAAAGTGGTTCCACTTGCGGAAGTCCTTTAGGATAACCACACCACAACTAAGGTAACATAGGAGCCGGAAGAAGGTATGCGATCTAAATACCCTCATCTGTTCATAAGACCAAGTCTGAATAAGTTTTAGGGAAGAAACTTCTTTTAAGAGGGGTGAGATGTAAAACCCTGGGAATTTAGATATTTATTTATTGAATTGTTTATGGAATTTCAATTAGAAACTTCTTTTAAGGAGGTAGAATGTAAAACCCTGAAAATTCATATTTATCAAAGAATAGTAAGCTGGCTTTAGTCGATTGAGCTTGTAGGTAGTGTTTTAACATAGGCCTTCGCGTAATTGGAATCTTGGACCAAGTCATCACACAGTCACCCAATCCAAACGTTAATGAAGAAATTATGAATTTCAAGTTCCATTTTAATATTCCATGCTTATAAAATAAAATTAGGTTTCAAAATATTGATTTTATTTGGTAAAGTTCTGGTTAGTCATGAAAAACTTCCTCTTAAATTTAAAATTCAAAAGATGAATTTTATTTTTGGAAGGGGACAATAAAACCCTAAATTCTCTCCCTTTTGCCCCCTCTTTGGCAGCCAACCCCTTTACCTTACTTTTTCTCTCACCTTACCCTCTCTCCCTCTCAGCTTACGTCTCTTTCTCCCCCACAACTCACACCCTCATGCTCCCTCGTTTCTCTGCTGATCACTACCACCACCAGTAGCTACACCATCAGCCGTCACCGTGCCACCAAGCCTCCTTTCTCTTTCCTTGGTTGGGTTAGTAGTTTAGCATTTTGTTTGTATGAGTTAAATATTCTTTTTGTGCTCATAAAACACTAATCTTTATATCAAGTTCATTTATTTTCTATATTCTAAACACTTCTTTTTCATGTTTGCATTATGATTTTTGGAATGTGCGGGTAGTTAAGAGCACTCATTTAAGCCTCTTGCCTCCACTCTTATCTTAAAGTTAAAACTGGATTATTTTTTTTTGTTTAAAAATGTTTGTTGTAAAGAGCTTAGATAAGCTTTCTTGATTTTTAGGGTTAGTATGGATGCGTAGAAGCGGTTTTAGAGTGATTTTGGTGAGTTTGCTTGAGTGGATAGCATAATCTTATGCTAGAATTATAGGGTTAGTTGAGACCAGAAATTGCATCTACAAAGGTCTAAATTTTCATAATAAACTATTTTTATCCACCAAGCCAAAATCGTGCAAAACACTAGGTAGATAGATCGACGAGTACTATAGTATTATAGGAATTTTGAATAACTAATTTTGGGCCTAGAACGAGTGAGAAATAAATTTTCTTCCATGACTGCGCAATTCTGATCTAAAATTGGTTGGGTGGAAAGATGTGAATTTTTAGGCAGTTGTGGTGGTTCTCGCGGATGCTTATAAATTGAAAGTTGCAGTAGACAAACAAACCTTTCTAGATTGGGTTAAATAATCTCAATATGAGATTTCTAGGGGAAGTTACGGTCTTTGAAAGTGAGGTAAGAAACTGACCTGAAATTGTTTCAAAACCGTAATGGGTTAAATTTCAATAATTGATTTATTTGAGGAAATGAGCTTTTATAAATTGCTTGGGTTTCAAAAATGAGTATCTATGAGATACTAGTCATATTCACGTGGTCTTAGTAGTTGGGTTGACTTTTGAGTTGGAAAGATTGGTTTTTTGTGTGTAAGGACACCCTTAAGTTAGTGCATGCTGTAGCTTTTTATTTTTATATTTAGGCCCAATACTGTAGTTCGAGCTGAAACTAGGTACTTATAGTTCTTCGAGGTAATGTCTATGCCCTAACTCCCCTTGGTTGCTCTTTTGAAATGGTTTTGTTCATAAATTGTTATGTGACATTGTATGCCAAAGGGATCTTATGTGTAAAATGTGAACTGCAACTTGTGATTTTATGGATTTTTGAATATGGAATACGGTGTTGTGATTGAATATTTCACTTAAGCGGTTCATGTTTTGTATGGTTTTGCTAAGTTAATAGAAGATTGATAAAGATGGGTTGGGCTTGCGGGAAGCTAACAAACGTATTCATAATATATAAAATCCTAAAGTCGAAGGCTAAGGTGAATTTGCGGGAGGGTACCTCTTGAGATTAAAGCAGGTTTACCCTAATATATAGTCAAGTTAGTCTCCCCGAATTATAGTATGCGATTTTCGGGTATTTGTCACTGTAGATGGACATATCCCGAAATGGGTTCTAGTAATCCCTAAAGTAATTCGGCGAAAACCCATGAGACCGTCTGGTAGGATCGCTTGCCAATAGTATTTTTGAAATGTTAATATTCCTCTCACACCTAAGTGATTGAGATGAATTTAAGTGAAATGAATTTAAGTTTTGTTTTCAGGTATAGATGTGCTACATGGGACGTGATTTGAGTGAGGCTGCATACAACTTTTAGAGGAACGTTTCTTAGTAATAATAATGTCGGACCTATAGTCGATTAACTTTTGACCATTAATTGATTGTTGACTTTTGATTATATTTTAAGTTTTTAACAAATTTTCGATTTGCCTTGTAATTCATAGCGAATTACAGAAGTGATGCATATTAAGTTATTATTCGCTGGATTAAACAGGCTCAAGATTAGTAAAAAAATAAATTAGAATTTTCAGGGCGTCGCAATGCATGTATGCTTACATACATATAAATATATACATATATATATACATACATACATACATACATACATACATACATACATATATATATATATATATATATATATATATATATATATATATATATA
>JACYFF010031956.1:95259340-95311546 GCA_017589665.1 Selenicereus undatus | reverse complement strand
TAGCTACAATGTCATTGTGGATGCTATAGACCTAGAAAACTTGGGAGAAGCACTAGTGGTATATAGTATGGACTTATCAATTTTGCTGAGAAGCAAGAGGGTAAATAATAATAATAATAATAACAACAATAACTATAACAGTAACAGTAATAGTAATAATAATAATATTATCATTATTACTATTATTATTATTGTCATTATTATTATTATCAATGTTATAAGCCATTGAGCCTAGAATTATATTATTGGAAGCATCAACCTAGATGTTTTTCGGACAAGGTTTCAAAGCAGGTAGCATCTAAAATGAATTGGAAGCTCAATTAATGTAGACAAGAAAAAGAAAGTTTGGAGATGGATTTCCTCGAAATCTTCTGTTGCAATATATAATATGCCATTAAATCATGTGGAGAATAAAGATAAACAAGTGGCTATTGTGTAACAAGCAAAAGTTGAGTCCAGAGGCCTCAAGCTCATGGTGTCATTTTACTAATATTCTTTCTCCCTCGCATTATTAACTAAATTTAATTGAAATGCAGATGTTCACTGAAAAACAAATTTTATTACTTACAACATAGTGGTAAACTTGTTTGGCTTCATTTAATTCTTCAAATATTTTTGCATTTTCTGTTTTCAGGGACTGCATGTGGAAAGCTTACACATCCAGCCAGACAAAGGAAAACAAGGGAATCGGCAAGGGTTAACTTGGGTCATATTCATGTATTTTTGTAGGTTTGTGACTATCACTTGAGTTTGGACATATATAAATTGTACTGCATTTGAGTTCCATGTGTTTACATTAAGTGAATTAACTAAACCTGATCCTCTTTAGATGGCGGTAACATACTAACCTTGATTCTTTCATTGTATTCTCTACTAATGTTTTGTTGATTATTGCTAATTAGGTGATTATGAGTTGAGGCATTACATTGCTAAACTAATATGGGGTACAGGTATCAAAGCTTTGTTTATGGGTTACATGCATATGGGTGCACCATTTTTACTTAAAAGGAAAATCCACATGGCAATGAAAACTGGCTACTTAATCCGGTCGTTATGGGGATGTTGGATGGGCCTAATGAGATTAGGTCCGACGGCCACTTAAGTCGTCTAGGGCGACAACCCTTGCTACCCCCTAACCTATATAAAGAGGTTTAAGGGGGTTAGCCTTGAGAGACGCTATGACGTGAATATCATATCTCCCATATTCTCCTACCTCTCTCTCATGGCCGAACTACCATCTATCAAGTTCTCGGATTTAGGACGTGAAACCCTAAAGCGACTCTAGTAGCTACTTGGTATTCTTATTGGTGTGATTGGTATTCTTTATACGCATGGACAATTACCGACAGTATATTTCCGCATCCAAGTTAGTCTTATTTCTTCCTACAGTGGTATCAGAGCCTAAGTTGTTCGGATTAGTCCCGATTCTTAGGTTAATAATCTGTCAAACCTAATTTATTAAAAAGCATGCTTGTTCATATGATTAATTGCTTAATTTTCGTAATTATGCAATCCTACTGTTCTGGTAGCATGCTTTTGAGATTATGATGACCAGATCCTACAAAAAGGTTGTATCTTTAGTTGTATTAACAGTTGAATCATTCTGCTTCGTGAACTTAGTGTACCCAGAATAATTATCACCGAGATTAATTATAAAAAAAACCCATCCTTTTACGACTGATGATATGTTCATCCCAATCGGCCCATTAAATCGATGTATGAGTTATAAAAGCATGACTAGTATGCAACCAGTGAATGAAAATGTTCCGGTTTTGATTATGATTATTGAAAGAAACAGAAGAAATTGTGCTTTTCATAAACATCAATGAAATTCATGATTGTCTGGCAGCCCTAATCGCCCATGCCCCAAACTAAGCAACCAGAACGGGTTGGTGTTAAAACCCGAAACCCTAATCGTAACCCTAACAGTCTCTCTGTCACTAAACAGCCCCCACCACTCACGCCTTTATGTCAGTTGGGGCGGCGAGGCCTCGGTGGCTCACCGAATTATAAACCGGTGATTAACACACACACACAAAAGGGGGGGGGGAGACAAGGTAGAAGAGAAAAAGAAAACTGGGTTTACCCATCAGAAAACACTGTGGAGGGGTGGCGCGTGACCGTCACTCGCCGTCGACGAAGGTCGTTTTCACGATCTTCTTCCTCCCAAAGCCCTTCTTCCTCCCAAAGCCCTTCTTCATCGCTGATCTACGTAGCCATCGAAAGAAAACTGGAAAGCGCACCATTTTTGGAAGTGCGTGTATCCACGCACCACCGCCTCAGTGGCGCGTCGGGGGCGTGGGACACTTCCTCAGACTCGTTTCCGGATGATCTACACCATAGCACCCTCGATTCTCATCGTGCTAGTGTAGTTTGAAGGCTGATGGCTTTCCAATGTGGTGGTGTGGCGGTGGACATCATTTGGGCACCGTTGAAACAAACCGAAAAAGGGTCGTGGGGACTGCCATGGTCACGACGACCAGAGGCTAGAAAGGAGCTTCGTGCCCTTGGCCATGGCATTGTGGAAGTCCAACGAGCAGAGGGGTCGAGGAAGGTGGAGAGAGTTCAAAGGCAGAGAGACACCGAGAAGAAGAGAGAGAGAGAGAGAAACTTAGCTTCGGGTTTGAGGGAGGGGATAAAGAATGCAACTCACTCAAACCCCCCCCCCCTCGGTTGCTTTGACCGGCCCTCATCATTTTTTTGGGCCAATTTTATTTTTGGAACCCAAAATCTGTTTCATAAATACTAGCACTCTCCTAGCTTTTGGGCCCAAATTATTTTTCCGGCCATTACTGTTTAATTATTATCATTAGTCACAGCATGATTTTTAGTTGAATTATGATGATATTTAAGTTGATAAAATTTCATGCAGTTAATTCATTTGTTGAATTAAGGTTTCGATTTAGTTTTAATTCTGGATGCATGATTTCGTTATAAAAACATTAATATGTTTAAAGTCATATATAAATTCATTTTATATATGCATCAACTTGACATTTGCTTGACCGAGTTACTTGTTACCGATTCATTGGGTTGAACTTATATGAATTTGTTTCATATATGAAATTAGTATGTATGACGTAAATTTGTTTTACTCGAGTTCAATAAATATCTGTGTAATATGAAGATCCCACTTGGTCGACAAATGAATATGTTTTATAAGTTACATTATATAAATACGTTTTATATAATATCTCGTTACATGAATTTGTTTCATGATTCAATATTTTTATGTAAAATGTGAGCAATTATGAATAAGTTCATTGTTCTGTCACTCTTGTAGTTATCTCATGTTATTATTTGGATATGTAAGGCATTTGATCTATTTATGAATTTGTTTCATAAATTTTAAGTTTGCAATATTATGAATACATTTTATATAATTTGCAAGCCTTATTATGTACTCGTTTAATCCAAATTCTAATATTATATGGATCTGTTCTATATATAATTAATTACGATTATTATTTGGATATATAAGATATTTGATCTTCTTATGGATTTGTTTCATAAATTTTAAATTTGCAATATTATATGAATACGTTTTATATAATTTGCGAGTCTTACTATGAATTCGTTTCATCAAAACTTTACTGTTATATAGATCTGTTCTATATATAGTTAATTGCAATTACTATTTGAATATATTTCATGTTACAAAAATATGTTACATTCGATTACATGAATATGTTTCATACCAATCACCAGTTAGTAGTATTATATAAATGCGTATTATATATACAAACTACATGAGTTGTAGTAAATTTGCTAATTGTTTTAGCATTTTTTTTTATCCTTGCTCAAATTAATAAATGTGGATTCGTTTCAATTACTTGCTAATTATGCAATTTAGCGGTATTTTATGAATTGGTTTCATGAAATTCAAATTCGTAACATTATAAATGTGTTTCATAATTTGTGAATAACATTTGGATAAGTTTCATTTCATATATAATTATATAAATGTGTTTTATATAATGCTATTTGGGCCTTTTATGAACTTCTTTTGTAACATGTTATATTTCGAATATGTTTCGCATTATAGATTCATTTTATTATACTAATGCGTTTTATATAATAATCTAAATTTCATGTTTGAGATGTCATTGATAGAGTTCTAAATGACATATTAGTAGTTATATATAATGAGATAACTTCATGTGAATTTGATTTACATAAAGTTGGATATCTTTGTGATATTTCTAAAACGTTAATTAGTTTAACCATAATGTTGTCCATAAATTTTGTTTTATGGAAAATTGTGATAAATAAGTTATAAAAATTTTCGATCATACGACATGGATAATGGAGTTTTTGATAATTTATTTATTTGAAAATATGCCTAATGTCCACTTTACAAAATATATACCTTTAGATATGACAATTAAAATAAGGTTGGTAATTCGTTTACCAATAAAAGAGCTTGATAGCGCTGACTGTGATATATAATGTCAGAAGATTCAGTTTCTTCTGAATGAACGTGAAATTTTAGGACACTCATTAGATTCTAGGTCTCATAGGATGGCAAAGATGTTACTATTAGTGAACGGTATCCAGAAAACTTAAAAGCATACCAAAAAGTGGTTCAAGAATGGATTGACCAACATGTTGTACTTTGTAGTACCGCATGAATGACAGTCTAGTGAGGGATTGAAAATTACCCCACTGTTAAGTACGCGTGGGATTAGCTTAACATCAGGTTCGTTTGGATCTATTCCCTCATAAAGTTCTAGACCTAAGATTGGTACTGTAAAAGGGAAAAAGACTAAGGGAAATAAAGAGGGCATATAGCACGTGTGAGTGCTATGACTGTGGAAATTAGGGATCTTATACTTAGGATGATCTTATACTTAGGATCGCCCTGGGTCGATTAAGTTACCTTTTTTTCACAGCCTAGATAATATGTGCGCTCTCAAGCATTTGTTGCTAACTGTGATCCTTAGTGGATTACAGATACGGGAGGAACCAAGCACATAGTTTGGGAACGAGTTGATTTTTATGAACTTTCACCACTACACGATGGGTTCACAAATTGTCGTTTTAGGTTACGACGATGAAAAAGATGTTCTAGAATTAAGGACAAATCATTTGAGGCACCTTGAAGGGGCTACGTTGTCTCTTTCCGATGCTTTTTATGCACCTGAGGTGCGATGTTCCCTTGTGTCTTCTGTCCCTGAGGTTAGTTTTCTTTAATTTTCGTCTAGATGTCTTAGACATCATATGGCATGGTGATTTGTTTGGCCATGTCACATTGAAAGATGTTTTCAAAGGACGAAAAAGAACATCTTCCATCCTTGTCTCATTTTCGACTCTGTTTTACGCATGCTCGACTTGACCATGAGGGTGAAGATAGAGTTAATAGACTAGCTAAAGATGGCTTCTTTTAAAGGTGCAAAATGTGAGTTATGTTTAGAGAATCCTTTTTGTAAGCTTTCAAGGGCATCAAGCCCCGTAGCGTTCGTTCACTTTAGATATCTGCGGGTCCATGAATATGAAAGCACATCATGGAGCCATATATATTCATGATATAGGTTTGTGTACCTACTATCTCACCATTATTAAGTACTCGATGTGTTCATATACTTCATAGCGGTAGTAGGACTCAATTGGTGTAACACCCGAGATTTCATCCCCTCCGTTAAGCCGAACTATATCGTTATAATATACCATTAACGATTCCCGAATACAACTAGAACATCGAACCTTGGGAATGATCCTGCGATTTATTGAATCGAACCTTAATATAATCAAAAGGCGACTAAATCGACCGATGATTATATTAATGATTATGGTTTAAGATTTTAAAGGTCGTAAAATTGGATTTATGGTATAGTGGGTTGGTGTTTATCAGTAGACAAAAAAAAAATGAAAAAGGGCCGAAGCCCTTCGTTTTTTGGGAGGCAGAAACGCGAAGGGAAGGAGGAGGAGAAGAACGGTGAAAAGACGGGTCGGCTCCTCAACCCCCAGCCCTGGCGACGCCACACCCGAGAGAGAGAGAGAAAGAGAGAGAGAGAGAGAGAGAGAGAGAGAGACGACCGGTGGGGAGGCTCACCGGTGGCCGGCCTTGCGCCCTGGCCGTCCCCCACCGCGCAACCCGGGCCAGACCCACACGCACAGCAAGAGAGCCAGAGAGGGGGAAAAGGGGCCGCGGGAGCTTCCAGCCGGCAACGCGGCGGCTCCTTCGTGGTCCGTCGGCGGTGGTAGAGGAGCGGTGGCTAGCAGATTGGGGAGCAAAGGAATAAACCCACACCGAATCAACCCGAATCAAACCCTAAAACGGGTCCTTTAGCTTGAATTCGAGGTGAGTTTCCTCATCCTCCTACTTATGATTAATTGTTAATTTCAATAAAGTTTAATGATTCTTGATTATAGTTCGTTCAGGTTGAATTCAATGGTTATTGATTATAGTTCGTTCAGGTTGAATTCAATGGTTATTGATTATAGTTCGTTCAGGTTGAATTCGAATCAATTATCAGTGATATGACGAAATTGTTGCGTAAATTGAACAATACCCCATATGTGTGTGTGTGTGTGTGTGTGTGTGTGTGTGTGGTACTGAACGAAAGTTTATCGACGACTAAAGTCTATCGTTTATATACGTATAGTTTATTAATTATATGTCATATACAGTTATCGATTATAGGAAATTTATACATAAGTTTATCGAATATATACTTGGAGAAATTATCGAGGCTAAGAAATTACTGATTATATGAGGGCTTCGGTTTATAAAGTTCATTGAATATATATAATGTTCATCGCCGGTTTATAACGTTAAGTTCATTGAATATATAATGCTCATCGATTATTAATTATATAACGTTCACTAATTATGTATTTTATCGATTATATATAATGTTCATCGTTATTAATTTTATAACGTCCATTGATTATACATATTTATCGAATTATATATAATGTTCATCGATTATACATGCTTACTTAAAGTTTATCCACTATATAACGCTCACTGATTATACATGATTATCGATTATATAGAATTTATCGAGTATACAATGTTTCTTGTTTGCATAATGATTATTGATTTCATGTGAAAATCTCGATGATACGTAGTTCTTGGTCACATTAAGTCTATTGCCTCTATATGTTTATCGATCGTATACAACGTATCTATTGTATAGTTTATCGACTGCATAGTTCATAGTTTATCAATTTATTGTTAATCCATGGATTATATGAAGGGTATTGAGTATATTTGTATCGTATGTTGATTACATGATGTTTGTCAATTGTATCTTATAGTCAAGGTCCATAAATGCTTAATTACATGATTGCTAAGTGCTCCTAATTGTTTTATCAGTCGCCTGTTTTCATCGACAAGTCATTAGTAACGAAATAACCTAAAACCATCGGAGTGATCAACCGAGCGAGTCAGGTGACCAGTAAATAGGTCGAGGGATAAGGGATCTTTAAAGGTTATTTGCGTCTTTAGCTTAACCAACCCAGTACCTCCCTGGAAGTTTACGTGTAACTTCAACTTATATGTTTCAAAGCTCATTATTTGGCAGAGAATTCAAAGCACAATATTTCATTTCTCTGCTAGAAGGCGGAGACAAAGCTCAGTTTTTCATTTCTCTGCCAGTAGGCAGGGAATTCAAAGCTCAATATTTCATTTCTCTGCTAGAAGGCAGAGACAAAGCGCAGTATTTCATTTCTTTGCCAGTAAGGAGAGTATTCAAAGTTCAATGTTCACAATTTTTCCAGTAGGCATAAGTTGAAGTTACATGTTTTGTAACTCTGTTAATATGCAGTAGAGTCAAGAGGAACATGGTCGAAGGAGACTCCCTATTTCCTATGATAGCTTACGAAACGATATACGTTAATAAACAAGCATGTGAGGTCCAAAGGTCATTTTGTTACGTTAATAACAACCATGTGAGGTTCAAAGGTCATTTTGCTACATTAATAGTAAATAGTTACCAATCACATGATGTAATTATATGCCTCATTTTATGGTCATCGTTCTATGTTTTCTTACGTTTCTTGCAGAAATCTATTATTGCATATGACCAACTATTATGTGGTATAGTAAGGATTGTATCACATGGAACATGATGGTTGTTTTTAGTGGCATTGCTAACTTCATATAGTTTACTACCTGACGGCATCTTTAACGACATTTTAACGACTATGTACAATTTATATTATATGAACTAACACCAGCTTCGCTAATGTATTAAGCATCATGTATAAGGTTTTAGCAATAGGAGAGCCTTTCAAAAGTGGAGAAATTATGAACGACAGTCGTAAGTTATTATTGAATTGAAAATATTCTTTTAGGGGAGGGGGTTATCCACTGTATGCTTTTCGCTCACTCCATATGTCATTGTTGCCCTCCAGGTTCCTGAAGTAAGCTGAAATGAAGTCATTGCTACCCTAAAAGTGAAGCGATGTGCTTGTACGTGAGTTGCAAAGTGTATTATGGTGTAATGATTGTAAATTAAGTTCTTGTGTGCCTGGTTTGCATATCATTTAGAGTCGCTCTGTATGGCCGTATGAGCCACCATCTAAGTTGCCAGGGCTGTACCCTTCGTTGTTCATTTGTTTAAACACTGAACTGCATTGATTGTGGTGCTCCGGGTGGGTAGCCCGTTGAGTTGTGAACTCCGGCGGGTGGCTGTTGAGTTAGTTTTACTGATATTTTCAGTGCCGGGAATTAATTGTAAGGCTGTAAGCCTGGGAAAATGATCAAGTTTTAGGGAAAACTCTGTCCGTTTTGTCCCAAGATTTAAGAAAAAAATGGTAACACTTCTGGCTTTAGGGTTGGGGGCGTTACAATTGGGACGAAATATTAAAACTCTTCGAACCAATTGAGATAATGAATATTTTCTTCGTGAAACAAAATCCCGCAATGTTGATTTTCTTAAAGATGAGTTCCCTAGCATTTGGTGACATTTAAAAGGACCTTAATTTGTATACGTTACAACAATACCTTCAACCACCTCTCGGTGAGGGGGAGGATTTGAATTCTCACGAAGTCACCGAGGATGGTACACATTCCTTACTTGGTAAGAATGGTAAAGGTTTGTCTGTTGAGGAGAATGAAATTCTTCCTCAATCTCCAAATGTTGAGGAGAGTTATTCTTGAACATGTAGTTAGTCCCCATGTTCAGGATCCCATCTCCAATGGATAGTGGGAGTAATCTTCTCTCCATAATCAGGGTTCTATACCTCTTAGAGAAAGGCGGAGAAACTCCTGGTCCCATACCTCTTAGAGAGAGAGGGAGAGATTTCTCACCAAGGCAGACAAATAATGAAGGTCCCAGGATTCCAAGGACTAAGCGGGGATGAATTCTTCGATGATATTTTCAAATCGAAGAGGAAATATTCCTATGCACTCCCTTGGGAGTTGAGGGATCTACCTCTTATCAAGAGGCGGTTGGTTCACCAAATTACAAAAAGTGATTGGTTGCTATAAAGGATGAGATGGACTCACTGACAAGGTTTTGAGAACTCGTTGAAACTTCACCCTGATGTAAGTCTTCAAGATAAAAACATCGGGTGGATAGTTCAATTGATAAGTTCAGGCCTGGATACTCCTAGCACTGGTTGCCCATTTAGACTTTGAGTTGTTCGAAATGGACATAAAGGTTGCCTTTCTCAATTGTGATCTTGAGAAAGAGATTTATATGGACTAATCCATTGATTTTGTATCAAAGGGATAAGAGAACAATGTGTGTCGTCTTAAAAGGTCTATATGTGATCTTAAGCAATCTTCCGGTTCTTGGTACTCTAGATTCCATAAAGCCATCTTGGCTTATCTATGGTTTCAGAAGGGCATTGTGTATGTCAAAAGATCAACATAGGGATTGTGTTCCTCACGTTGATGACATACCGTTGACTAGGAACAACTTGGAGATGATTAAAGCTACTAAAATGTAGCCATTCCATGTCTTTGAAACGAAGGACATATGTGAAACCAGGTATGTCTTGGGAGTGAAAATAATCCAAAGTCGTCCCAAGAAGCATACATCAAAAATACCTTAGAATGATTTTGGGTTTATAATTCCTAATCCATAGATACTCCAGTTGAGAAGGGTTTAATCTTGAGTCTTGCTCAATATTCTAAAACAGATGACAAAATAGAGATAATGAACAATGTCCTTAACCCTAGTATCATAGTAAGCTTAATGAAAGCCATGTTATGTACATGACTTGATATTGCTTTGCGGATAATTTGATAAGTCGTTATCAAAGTAACCCAAGACTTCCTGATTGACAAGTCATCAGGAGAATCAAATGCTACCTTCGTGGTATTGATAACTCAGCATTTTGCTATCAAGGAGCAGGCCTCAAGTTGAGAGGATGTTCAAATCTTGATTGGGGTGGTAACTCAGATGAGTCTAAGTTAACGTCAGGACATGTCTTCACCTTAAGTGGGATAGCCATGTCATGGTGCAGCAAAGAAGCACAGCTGCACAACAATGTCGGCTATGGAGGTACATTGTGTATCTTGTACCATAGAGACAAAAAGCATTGCCATTGAGTATATATATATAGACTAACAAGGTGATTGTGTTCCCTTAACTAAACCCATTCCTAGTGATATGTCCAAAACTCATTAGTTGAGTCTTAGATTTCATAAGGTTTGGTATCTAAATATGTTCTGTTACGTGATGGACACATTTCTTTTATGGGCAAGATGCTCATTGTTGTACGTTAGGCATATCGAAATGTCATAGGCTTCTGATTGGCCTAGTCACACAGGCAATCACCCTGATGCTTGAGTAGCGGGTAGGATGAGACTGAATCATATTAGCACTAGGTGTGCAATATTGATTACTCACACTGGAAGTGTGTGAGTGGAATGAATATAGTCGCCTTAGTAAGACTTAGATGAGACTCGAGGGAGTCGAGTATGAAATTAGTTTTCATATTGAAGCCTTAAAAGCCGAATCTTGAGTGTCAAGACCAACATTCAGTATGTTGATCTAGTGACTCGAGTTAGATTTTTGGGTGAAAATCTAGACTGACGATTCGCATGACATGAAGAGTGACGAACCTAACTAAGTGGGAGCTATGCCGTGACGCACATCTCATACTGTGTGTGCTTATAAGACGACCTATATGTGGGGTGACAATTGAATTTCCTATCACTTGTCACTAGGGGTGTTCATTATTCGGTCCAAACCCGGACCGGACCGAAGACCGACCTAGACCGGACCGGACCGGACCGAACCGAATGAATTCGGTCCGGTCCACGGTCCACAAATTTTTTTTATTCGGTCTTCGGTCCGGTCCACCGGTCCGGACCGAGGACCGAATAAAAAAATTTAAAAACCGATTTTTTACTTACTAAATTTTAATTTTCTTTTGCAACTTATAATTTTTCAAACATTCAAGAATATTGATTTGTTTTTCATGGTGAAAATATGTAGAAATTGTTCATATTGAAATAAATATAAGATGTTCATATTGTAAAAATTTGATAACTTTATAATTCGGTCCGGTCCGGTCCGGTCCTACTTTTTTCGGTCCGGTCCCGGTCCGGTCCTTGACTTAGTCGGTCCGGTCCACGGTCCGTAAATTTCCTCTTATTCGGTCTTCGGTCCAACCCGGTCCAGTCCGGTCCGGTCCGGGTTTGGACCGATGAACACCCCTACTTGTCACTGTGTGACCCTAAGGACGACAACCCTTTGACTTAAAACTATGATATTAAGTCGAAACTTAATGATGCTACTTTAATGTGATTCTCAAGAACCACGATGTATACGGTTAAGCGAGAACACGTCAGGAAAGCAATTAAGCTAAGATGAGATTTCATGAGTGTTTAAGAAAAAATCTATCCACCATCACCATAACAGCCCGGACGATTATGTTGAGAAAATATTTATATGATATATCAGGCATAAGGGATTAGAGATGCCACTGGTGATGTCTTGGGATATTTTTGGGGTATCGTATTTCGTGAAAGTGTTATCTTAGTTGGATGGTAACTTAAAATAACACTACTTGTTATTTTTGGTCGCACATCCTATTCCTGGTATGAAGCGTGAGGAGTTGTGATACATGGAAAAATACGTGTTTTACGGCCTAAGTGGCCGAGTGGGAGCTGTTGGACGAGCCTAATGAGATTTGGCCTGACGGCCACTTAAGTCGTCTAGGACGACAACCCTTGCTACCCCCTAACCTATATAAAGAGGTTTAAGGGGGTTGGCCTTGAGAGACGCTATGACGCGAACATTATATCTCCCATATTCTCCTACTTCTCTCTCATGGCCGAACTACCATCTATCGAGTTCTCGGGTTTAGGACGTGAAACCCTAAAGCGACTCTAATAGCCGCTTGGTATTCTTATTGGTGTGATTGATAGTTTTTATACAGGTGGACTATTACCGACAGTATATTTCCGCATTCAGGTTAGTCCTATTTCTTCTTACAGGGGAAAAAAAACTTTGAATGTAAGGGAATTTCCAAAAGGTGGGTATGATGAAGTGTCAAACATATTGATGCAAGATTCTACTGAGGGGTACACTTCAAAAGCTGGAAATGAAATTATTAGAGACAGAGCTAATATGCTTGGTCGGTAGCTAGAGATAGGCGACATTGACCTGAACCGATTACCAACTTGAAACCGACACAAAGCTAAGCAGGGACGGGTACAGATTGTCAACCAATTTGTTAAAATGACTTGACACCTTCATTCCATTTAATTAAATTAGCTAGATTCACATCAAGATTCTCGACACGCATGAAAAAAAAACCCTATTTAAGCCTTTAGAGTAAATAGGTTAAATAAGTTAATCCGTTTACCAGTTTATTATTTGCCCGTTTATTCTTTATTTGATAATTAAGTATACGACAATTTAAATTAAATATAAAAATGTGAATTATGATGAATTCGGGAGTTTCATATGGTAATTGTTTGATATGGTATGCAAACATAGTTTTTAATGTTATATAATTACGTACTAGTTCAAAGCATGAGTAATTAGATGACTCGAGCATGACCCATTCATTTTAACAGGGTCAAAATTAGTGCAGCCTGATTAAAAATTAAATGAATATAGGTCAAGATTTTCCGATCTATGTAATAAACAAGTTAGGTTGAGGTCAAGAAATTTTCAACTCATTTAAGTTCGGCAGAAACAGGAACCGGACCCGACCTGCCTAATTGTTTGGCTTTATTGGAAGCCCTTGGTTTGGCATAATGCTAAAATTCAAAGTGTGGATTTGTGAAATGGTTGATTGGTGCTTCATCAAAGCCAGACGTGCTGCTGATGATGGGAATAATACATGATCAACCTTGTTTTTGGTCTACTGAATAATGAGACACATGGCCACTTGTTTTGCGAGTGTGAACTCACTGTCCTTGGTTGTCGACAGACTCTGTAGAAACATTGCACACATGCAGATTGAGATAAGGAAACAGGAGGGTTGACCGAACCTAGTGTTGCAATCTAAGAGCTATAGGAGACAGGTAGAAATCAAGCATTACATTGCAATGAATGTCACTATACATGTACTTGCTGGTTAAAAAGAAATAGGAGATTGTTCGAACTTCCAAGAGACTTACACTGGTTGTTTTCAATTGATTCAAGGTTGTTGTAGTATGACCTTAAGCAGGTATAGAAGTTCTTGATAATTATTATTTTCACATATGATAAGAAGAGAGAAATATTTTAGAGTAATATGTGACATTTCTAAAATAATTAATGATATATTTAAAGATAACTTTATTTACAAATTGAAAAAAAAAATTCACCTCTCTTGCGTTTCATTTTATTCATGGTTTGAGCCTACTCAGTTAGTAAACCTGCATCGTGTCTTTGTCAGTATCATAGTCTTCCAACCCCCATTGTTCAAATTTGGAAACTTGCCGACTATATACACACTTTACTAGTTATAAGTAGGTGGGGATAGTTCAATTGGGAGAGCTTCAAACTGAAGCTATGAGGGTCGCGTGTTCGATCCACGCTCACTGCAACTTTCGGTTTTAATTTTTTTAGCTTCTTTTTTTGCGCAGACAAACCAGGACAACGGAAGGGAAAAGAAAAAATAATCGCCGGGGATCGAATCTGGGTCACCTGCGTGACAGGTGGGAATACTCACCACTATACTACAACGACTTTGCATTAGTTTAGCTCCATTTGTTTGAACCCATATTCACTTATATTCACTTTGGAATGTGATGCATCCATTATTTGTTTATTTACGTTGCACAAGAAGTGGTGATTATTAACTTTACATGCAATCCAGGAGCTATGAGCTCAGAAGCAATATGTTTGTATCTGGCAGCGAGAACAGAAACGGGCATTTGAAAACAGAGATACATTGGTGGGAAGATGTGGAAATTGGAAGACCTACCAATCTTATTAGCTCATGTGTGTGTGTGGATATATGGCTACACATTGTTTTGCCGACAAATGAAGTGGTGGAGCTGCCATGAGTTTATATTTTAAAGCACCCCAGATCATCTGGGACGATTTCATGACTTTGTATTTCATATTATGTTGCTATTTTGGAAGCTTTGGGTACTATAATTAAATCAGGCCTTGTTGCCTTGGTCAATGGACAAACTTGTGATAATTGGTGTGGGATAAGTGGGCAACAACTGAGGGTGTGCAACGTGGTGTCGGATACTATGTGGGTTGAGTAAAGATGGTGTTACACAACAATTTGAATCGTTGTCCAGGCATTCTGACATCTTTCTCACCTTCCTCTGTCTGCCACTGTCGTGTCCAAGTCCCTACTGGAGGATACATCAAGCACTGGAGCAGTCAGAGGCCACAACGTGCTATGGAGAAGTAGAAGATTGCTGAGCATTCGAAGCCCCTGCTGAGAATTGGGAACCCAAGTACCAATGGCAATGGCCGAATTTTTTCAATTTCCTGTGATAATTTATATGTTGAAATGGACAACTTGAGCCTTAAAAATTCTTTCTGTAGCTACGACGTCATTGTGGATGCTATAGACCTAGAAAACTTGGGAGAAGTACTAGTGGTATATTGGATGGACTTATCAATTTTGCTGAGAAGCAAGAGGATAATAATAATAATAAGAATAATAATAATAATAATAATAATAATAATAATAATAATAATAATAATAATAATAACAACTATAATGATAATAGTAACAGTACTAGTAATTACAATACTATTATTATTATTATTATTGTTATTATTATTATCATCATTAGAAGCCATTGAGCCTAGAATTGTATTATTGGAAGCTTCAACCTGGATGTTGTTTGGATAAGGTGTCAAAGGAAGCAGCATCTAAAATGAATTGGAAGCCGAATGTAGACAAGAAAAAGAAAGTTTGGAAATGGATTTCCTCGAAAAGTTCTGGAGCAATGTACAATATGGCATTAAATCATGTGGAGGATAAAGATAAACAAGTGGTTCTTGTGCAATAAGCAAAAGTTGAGTCTAGGGGCCTGAAGCTCACACTGGCATTTACTAATATTCTTTCTCCCTTGCATTATTAACTAAATTGAATTGAAATGCAAACGCTTACTGAAAAATAAATTTTATTACTTACACTATAGGGATAAACGTGTTGCACTTCATTCAATTCTTCAAATATTTTTGCTTTTTTTTGTTTTTGGGGACCGCATGTGGAAAGTTTACACATTTAGCAAGACAAGTGAAAATAACAGAATCGGCAAGGGTTTGATAAGCTCACGATGACATTTGATGAAGTCTTATGTCATATTCACATATTTTTATAGGTTTATATAAATTGTACTGCATTTAAATTACACGTGTTTACATCAAGTGAATTAATTAATCCTGATCCTCTTTAGATGAACCTTGATTCTTTCACTAAATTTTCTACTAATCTTCAGTTGATTATAGCTAATTAGGTTATTATGAGTTAAGGGATTACAGCGCTAAACTAATATGGGATACAGCTGCCAAAGCTGGATTGTTTATGGATTACGTGGGTGCACCATTATTACTTAAAAGGCAATTCCATATGGCAATGCAAACCTGCTGCTTAATCCAGTTGTCATGGGGGAAAAAAACTTTGAAGCTAAGGGACATTATAAGGGGTGGGTATGATGAAGACTCCAACATGTGGATGCAAGATCTACTAAAGTGCACACATCAAAAGTTGGAAATGAAATTATTAGAGATAGAGCTAATGTGGTTGGATGGTAGCTAAAGATAGGCGACATTGACCTAAATTAATTACCAACTTGAAACTGACACAAAGCTAAGTGGGGGCGGATACAGATAATCACCTATTTATTAAAACGACTTGACACCTTCATTCCATTTTACTAAATTGGTTAGATTTACATCTAGATTCTCGACACACAAAAAAAAAAACCTATTTAAGCCATTTGAGTAAATAGGTTAAATAAGTTAATCTGTTTACCTATTTATCATTTACCCGTTTATTCTTTGTTTAATAATTAAGAATACGACAATTTAAAATAAGTATAAAAATGTGAATTATGATTACCTGGGGAGTTTCATACGGTAATGGTTTGATATGGTATGCAAACATATTTTTATTGTTATATAATTACGCACTGGTTGAAAGCTTGGATAATTAGGTGACTCAAACATGACCCATTCATTTTAACAGGGTCAAAATTAGTGCAACCCCATTAAATATTAAATGAATTTAGGTCAAGGTATTCCGACCTGTAGGCCGGGCCCATTAGTTGAGGCCCGACGGCCACTAAGAGGCCTCCTTAAACCCTAGATGCTAACCCCCCAATACCTATATAAGGAGGTTTGGGAGGGTCAGCTTAATACACAGAAATATATAGCGATATTATTTCTCTCTCCTCCTAAAGACTCTACCATCAACTCGGAGTAATCGGGTTTAGAACGTGACGTTATAAGGCGACTCTAGTAGTCGTTGGGATTTGGGATCTGGTATTCTATTATTCGTGGGCTATTACCGACAGTTCAATTCCGCATCCAGGTTAGTCCTAATTATTTCCAACAGTGGTATCAGAGCCAAAACTGTTCGGTTTAGTTCCCAGAAATTAGATTGACAAAATCTGAATTTTTATTCAAAGCATGCTCGTCTATTCGTTCAAATTTGCTTAATTTATGTAATTATGCAACCCTAACAACATGCGTACATGCTTTTCACGATTAAAGTCTGAATCTTTTATCTAAATCAAAGCATGCCCTTTTACATGATTAGTTGCCTAATTTCTGTAATCTTGCATATACATAGCATGCTTATGTGTCTACGTCAAGAATCAAAGAACAAATAGAGTTTCAATAAATCAGGTTCTGAAAATTTATGCCTTTATGAAACTAATAGCATGTTTCTACAATAACAATGCCCTGAACTGACTAAAAGGTTGAGAATTCTAGTCAAGGACATTAACAGAAGCTCTGTTTCAATATCCTATTATTTACTGATGATAATTATGCATCCAGAACGCAAGATACCACAGGCACATATATAACTGTTCTCAACATAATCACGGCAGAATTTGTCAAACCTGATTTGTTAAAGCATGCTACTTGTTTTATTCGTTTAATTTGCTTAATTTTCGTGATTATGCAAACTATTGAAATTCGAAGCATGCCCATGTTATTCTGATGCCTATAACATGTAAGAAACTGCATACCGAGACAAAAGATTATCTTAATATCACAGTGATTCTTGAAACTATTTCTGTTTGCAAGCCACAAAATGCGAATTTTTTTTTGGAAAAGGACCGAAAATCGCAAGCCCAAAGCAAAGAGGAACCTGATAAAAACCCGGAACCCGAAACCCTCACAATCACAAGAACCCGAAACCCTAACCCTAGTTTGCCTCTGCCAACGATCTCGACCTCGACTCCAATAAACACAAAAAAAAAAAAAAACGGGGGAGGTAAACGGAAATAAGGAAACCGAACCATACCATCAGAAACCTCCCGGAGGGGTGGCGCGTGTATGTGACGCGCCGCCGACAGAGGTCGCTTTGGCTTCCTCTTTCCTCCAAATCACCGATGTAGCCTCCGATCTACCCAACGCCGACCAAAAAGGAGCAAAAAAACCCATCGTTTGAAGGCGCGTGGCCCCACGCACCACCACCTTAGTGGCGCGTTGGCGGCGTGGGGAGTGCCGTTAGACTCGGTTTTGGCCGATCTATACAATGATGTCACGCATTTTGGTCAGGAGAGGTAGGATCGAAGGTTAGAACGGGAGATTAGTCATCATTTTGGGGGGTTCTCATCATCTGGTGGTGGGAAGACCTCCACGGCGGCCATGGCTACCCAGAAGGGAAAGGGCAATCGTGGCAGTGAAGCAAACCGAGAAGCAAGCCGAGAAAGGATAGGAATTCTGGGCTCCATCTCGGTAACACTGAACCGAAGAGAGAGAGAGGGGTCGAAAGTTAAATCAAGAGGCAGAGGGAGGGGGGCTGGGGTTAGGGAAGGGGGCTGGGAATTAGATGAGGGTTAAATTTTGAACGGTTTAGGTCGTTTATTTTTTGGGCCGGTTTTCTCCCTCCCTCCCCGGTTCATCATTATTTTTTTTTAAGTGGCCAAATTTTATTTTTGTTTTGTTTATGGAATATATGTTTCCATGTTAATATGAATTTATTTTGGCCATTATTTTTGTTATAAATTGCAAATTTATTTGTTTATCTTTGCTTTTATTTTCATATTATCATTAATTATGTTATGATAATTTGAGATTGATTATATAACTTTGTGCTATATAAATATATATATGAATTAGTTTCATAAACCTTAACTGAAAACATATTAACATAATAAAAGTGAATATTTTTGTGATATTCATTAAAAATGTTAATTAAGTTTAACAAAACTTCTAAATATTTTGTGAAATTAATAATTAAATTAAAGAAACTCCAAATTCACAACTGTACGTGATGATTATGAGCTTAGCAAAATTTTCGAACGTACATAGTAAATTATGGGGCTTTCTAGGAAATTTAATTATTAAACAATATGTCTAACAGATAAAATATACTTCCAGATATGGCAGCTAGAAACACGATAGGTTGTATGCAATCTGATGACAAGTTGGATGGCACGAACTATGACGTTTGGCATCTAAAGGTTCAGTTTTATCTCAACAACGATGATATGCTGGACCACTTGACTGCCTCCATGGTTCCTCCGGCTGAAAAAGATGAACAAGGCAGAGATATTACTGCAACTGAGCAGTACAAAGAAAACCTGAAAACGTACCAAGCATGGTTCAAACGCGATCGTTCCGCGCGTTATACCATGCTGTCTTGCATGCGGGACGATCTCCTAGGAGAGTTTGAACGTTTCCGCACTGCTAAGGACATGTGGATACAACTTAAGGTTAGGTTCGGGCAGACGTCTGCTACAAGGTTGCGTACCTTGCAGCTGAGATGGATGCAATATACTATAGACTCCAGTCGTAGTATCCCCGAACACCTTCGGACCATGAGTGCTATGGTTCGAGACCTTAAGGCCGCAGGGCAAGAGGTTTCTGAGCAGGAGCAAGTCCTGAATGTGATTAGGGCTCTTCCCAATGATAATGGACATTGGAAGAGTTTTAAAACGTTCATGGCTCACAACGATCATATCAACACTTTCGAGGCAATCTCCAAACACCTCGAAATGGAGGAAGAGCGTTTAAAGCAATATGCGCCTTCCAGTATGGCATTTGTTGCCAAAGGATCGGGGCCCAGGAACAGGAAACCTTACCGTGGTAAGAAACCTGTGAAAGGCCCTCGCCCTCCTCAGAACTCTCGCTCTAATGCTGGTACTGCTAAGAAGCACAAGACCAAGGGCAACGGAGCTAAGGATATGGCACGTGTGAAGTGCTATAACTGTGGGAAGAAGGGTCATTTCGCTCGGGATTGTCCTGAGCCAGCTAAGGTACCTACTTCCACTAATAATCCTGAATTATATGTTTGTTCCCATGCATTCGTTGCTAACTCTCTTCCTCAATGGATTGTAGATACGGGGGCAACAAAGCACATAGTTCAAGATAGGGCTGGATTCGTGGAGTACCATCGCTACCCGGTGGGTTCACGGACTGTCGTACTGGGGAACTGCAGCGAAGAAGATGTCCTTGGAGTAGGAACATACCAGCTCAAACTCCGTGGAGGAAACAAGTTGCTTCTTCATGACGCCCTCTATGCACCTGGGGTGCGATGCTCCTTAGTCTCTTATGTTTCTTTAGTTAGATTAGGTTTTGTTTTTGGTTTTCGTCCAGACGGTTTAGATTTTTTCTATAATGGCAATTTGTTTGGCCAAGCAACTTTGAAAGGAGATTTCATTGTTTTAGATTTGGATGATAACTGCAATAATATATCTTCTGCTTATGTTTCTTTTTTCGACTCTAATTCTGAATCTGTTAAGTGGCATGCTAGACTTGGCCATGTGGGTCAAGATAGAATAAATAGGCTAGCTAAAGAAGGTCTCCTAGACCGACTCACTAGGGTTAAGTTACCTAGGTGTGAGTCATGTTTAGCTGGAAAGGCAACTATGAAGTCTTTCGGTAAAGCCATGAGAGCATCTAGTCCCTTAGAATTAATCCACTCAGACATATGCGGACCCATGAACGTTAAAGCACGACATGGAGCTATCTATTTCATTACCCTCATAGACGATTATTCACGATATGGGTATGTGTACCTGTTATCTCACCGCCACGAAGCACTTGATATATTCAAACGCTTCGTAGCCGAAGTAGAGACTCAGTTGGAACGAAGGGTTAAGATCCTTCGAACTGATCGAGGTCGTGAATACCTCTCTGATATGTTCAAAGAGTTTTGTGAGGAAAAAGGTATACAAAGACAGTTAACAATTCCTCGCACTCCACAACAAAACGGTGTTGCGGAACGCAGGAATCGTACATTGCTTGACATGGTCAGGTCAATGATGGCACATGCTAGTCTCCCTATCAGTTTCTGGGGAGATGCACTGCTTACGGCAGCCTACATACTTAATCGTGTGCCAAGCAAGAGTGTACCTGCCACACCATATGAGTTATGGTTTGGTAAGAAACCTTCCTTGGACCATCTACGCCCATGGGGTTCGGCCGGCTATGTGCATAACCCAACCCATAAACATGGGAAACTTGGTCCAAGAGCCACCAAAATGGTGTTCATTAGGTACCCCGCACAATCAAAAGGATATGTGATGTACGGGGAACATCCAAATGGTGGCATGAAAGAAATAGACTCCCGCAACGTCGATTTTCTCGAGGATGAGTTCCCGACCATTGGTGAAGTCAAAAAGGATGTCGAACTATTTGAGCTACAGCCAGACATCCAACCATCATTCGGTGAGGGGGAGAATTTGGATTCTAACCAAGTCACCGAAGATGGTATGCCTCCCCTATCCAGAGGGAATGGGGGAGAACTGCCTAACCAGGAAATTGAGATTCGTCCTCAATCTCCTGTACATGAGGAAAGTCAACTTGCGAGTGAGGTCCGTCCTCAATCTCCAGTTGTCGAACATGTAGTAAGTCCGCATGTTCAGGATCCCACACCCCAGAGGGATAGTGGGAGTAACTTTCCACATGTTCAGAATCCCACACCCCCTAGAGATAGGGGGAGGGACACTACAACCAGGCAGACGAACAATGAAGGCCCTAGGCTCCGAATGAGTGAACGTGGAAGAATTCCTCGACGATATTTTCAAATCGAAGGGGAAATATTCCTATGTACTCCCTTGGAAGTCGAGGAACCTACCTCTTACCAAGAAGCAATTGACTCACCAAACCACAAAGAGTGGATGGATGCCATGAGGGATGAGATGGACTCGATGGCAAGAAACAAGGTTTGGGAACTTGTTGATCTTCCACCCCAACGTAAGTCTATTGGAAACAAGTGGGTTTTCAAGATAAAACGTCGGGCAGATGGATCGATCGACAAGTTCAAAGCCCGTTTAGTGGCGAAAGGGTTTACACAAATTGAGGGTGTAGATTTTGAAGAGACATTTTCTCCTGTGGTGAGATTCGCCTCTATTCGCCTACTCCTAGCCTTGGTTGCCCATTTGGACTTAGAGTTGTTTCAAATGGACGTAAAAACTGCTTTCCTCAATGGCAGCCTTGAGGAAGAGATCTACATGGACCAACCCTTTGGTTTTGTATCAAAGGGGCAAGAGGACAAAGTGTGTCGTCTTAAAAGGTCTATATATGGTCTTAAGCAGTCTTCCAGGTCTTGGTACTTAAGATTCCATGAAGCCATAACCTCTTTTGGCTTATCCATGGTTTCAGAGGACCATTGTGTGTATGTCAAAAGATCAACCAGAGGGATTATGTTTCTCACCTTATATGTTGATGACATACTATTGGCTGGGAATAATTTGGAGATGATCGAAGCTACTAAAAAGTGGCTATCCTCTGTCTTTGAGATGAAGGATATGGGTGAAGTCAGGTATGTCCTAGGTGTGGAAATAGTGAGGAATCGTCCCAAGAAACTCTTAGGTATGAGCCAAGAGGCATATATCAAAAAGGTCTTGGAACGGTTCCGCATGCATTATTCCAAACCCGTAGACACTCCAGTTGAGAAGGGTTTAACCTTAAGCCTTGACCAATGCCCAAAAACAGACAAAGAGAAAGATGCTATGAGTAATGTCCCCTACGCTAGTGCCGTAGGAAGCCTAATGTACGCCATGTTATGTACACGGCCGGACATTTGCTTTGCGGTTGGTCTGGTAAGTCGTTACCAAAGCAATCCTGGACATGCTCATTGGCAAGCTGTTAAGAGAGTCATGCGCTACCTTCGTGGTACAACCGACTTGATCCTATGCTTTCAGGGCGGGGATCTTAAGTTGAGAGGATACTCAGACGCTGATTGGGGTGGTGACCCGGACGAGTCCAGGTCAACCTCAGGATATGTGTTCACCCTGGGTGGGGGGGCCATATCATGGTGCAGTAAGAAGCAAGACTGCATAGCTCTGTCAACCATGGAAGCAGAATATGTCGCATGCAGCCTAGCCACGCAGGAGGCAATATGGCTTAGGAGCTTCCTCCAGGATCTTAATCTCACCCCGAGAAACGATGATCCTGTAGAGATGTTATGTGACAATACAGCTGCCATCCAATTTGCCAAGGATCCGAAGTTTCATCGGAAGACCAAGCACATCAAGAGGCGTTATCACTTCGTGCGAGATGCCGTAAAGATGAAGGAAATTGCCATCAAGTATATACCCACTAACAAGATGATCGCCGATCCATTAACTAAGCCAATTCCTAGAGATGCTTTCAAAGCACATTCGTTGAGTCTAGGACTCCGCAGGGTTTAGTTTTGGATGGAATCTTGTTATGTATGATAGATACGTTCTTCATGTAAAAGGCATTTATGAAATAAAGGTTAAAGTGTTCTTTTTCTAAATGTTTTGTAATTTATCTGTTAGACATGTTGAAAAGTCACAGGCTTCTGATTGGCCTAGTCACACAGGCAATCACCTTGACGCTTGAGTAGCGGGCAGGATGAGACGTAATCATATTGGCACTAGGTGTGCAATATCGATAACTCATACTGAAGATGTATAAATGAGGAATAGTCGCCTTAGTAAGACTAAGATGAGACTCAAAGGAGTCGAATATGAGATGAGTTTTCATATTGAAGCCCTAAAAGCCGAATCTTGAGTGCCAAGGTCAAACATTGAGTATGTTGATCTAGTGGCTCAGGTTAGATTTTATTAGTAAAAATCTAGACCGACGATTCGCATGACATAAAGAGTGACGAACCCAGCTAAGTGGGAGCTATGCCGTGACACACATCTCATACTGTGTGTGCTTATAAGACGACCCATATGAGGGGTGACGATTGAATTCCCTGTCACTTGTCACTGTGTGACCCCATGGACGATGACCCTTTGACTTAAAGCTATGATATTAAGTCGAAACTTAATGATGCTACTTTAATGTGATTCTCAAGAGCCACGATGTATACGGTTCAGCGGGAACACATTAGGAAAGCAATTAAGTTAAGATGAGATTTCATAAGTGTTTAAGGAAAATCTATCCACCATCACCATATCAAGCCCGGGCGATTATGTTGAGAACATAATCATATGATATATCAGGCATAAGGGACTAAAGATGCCACTGGTGATGACCTGGGATATTTTTGGGGTATCGTATTTCCTGAAAGTGTTATGTTAGTTGGATGGTAACTTAATATAACACTACTTGTTATTTTTGGTCGCACGTTCTATTCCCAGTATGGAATGTGAGGAGATATGATTCATAGGGATCATGTGTTGTAACGGCCTTTTGTGGCCGAGTGGGAGCTGTAGGCCGGGCCCATTAGTTGAGGCTCGACGGCCACTAAGAGGCCTTCTTAAACCCTAGATGCTAACCCCCCAATACCTATATAAGGAGGTTTGGGAGGGTCAGCTTAATACACAGAAATATATAGCGATATTATTTCTCTCTCCTCCTAAAGACTCTACCATCAACTCGGAGTAATCGGGTTTAGAACGTGACGTTATAAGGCGACTCTAGTAGTCGTTGGGATTTGGGATCTGGTATTCTATTATTCGTGGGCTATTACCGACAGTTCAATTCCGCATCCAGGTTAGTCCTAATTATTTCCAACAGCATGTAATAGACAAGTTAGTTTGAGGTCAAGAAATTTTTAACTCATTTAAGTTTGACATGAACAAGAATCGGACTTGACCTACCTAATTTTTAGCTCTATTTGTAGCCCTTGGTTTGGCATAATGCCAAATTTTCAAAGTGTGGATTTGTGAAACGGTTGATTAGTGCTACATCAAAGCCAGACATGGTGCTGATAATGGGAATAATACGTGATCAACCTTGTTTTTAGTAAACTGAATAATGAGACACATAGCCACTTGTTTTACGAGTGTGAATTCACTTTTCTTGTATGTCGACAGAGTCTCTAGGTACATTGCAGACATGTAGATTGAGATAAGGAATCGGGAGGGATGACTGAACCTACTATTGCATTCTAAGAGTAGTAGGCGGCATGCACAAACCAAGCATTACATTACAATGAATGTAACTTTACGTGTACTTGCTAGTTAAAAAGACAATAAGTTGTTCTTAGGTGCCTAAGTTTTTTGGTAACTATTTTTAGGCCCCTGTAATTTGAGCTCTAATTATGAGGTGCCTTATGTTTTTAGGTAACCAATTTTTAGGTCCTTTTTCTTATTATTTTAGTCCCAGAACTTTTAGAAATTGCAAAAAATTCTATGGAATAAGAAAACTATGCAAATAAGCTGTTTTTTAGGGGTTTTTCAGGAAATATGCTTGTTTTAAATGACTAAACTTCTTATAATAACTTTACTAGTACTAGTTATCACAATCTACTACTTATACGTTAGATGTTATACTTTCTGTGGTTATAGACCCACCATGCTTACCAAATAATTAAAACTTAATTAGAGAGTTTCAACCGTTACCTGAACTTAGTCGGCACTGGACTCTCGTGTTCCTCTAGCTTTTTGTTTACAGAGATTGCTAATCTCAATCCCACCTTCCTTAGATCAAGCGCAACACAGATCTGTTTTGTTTCCTATCTCAAACCATGGTCACTAATCAAGTTTTAAGTATTTTAAAAGATAGTGAGACTTTAATTAAGAAATTATAATATTTAAGACATAAGGTTCAATTGAATGACATTCCTAACTAGGAAACTTCTTTTATTGAAAACTTAAAAGTGAAAATATTATAATGGAAAGCTTTGAAGAGAGACTTAAGTTAAGATCATCAGAGAAGCTTGCCCATAGAGAAATGGAGAATCCTAACTTCTTTTGTGCTGAAGAACGCTCAAATAACTGTGTCCCTTTTCAGCACTAAACCTCTCCGTTTATAGAGGGTTGGGGGTACATAGGATGCCCTAATGGCTACAGTACACACTGATTTTTCACATAGCTGCAATACACACTTATGGCTACAATACCCTGCTTTATTTTATAGACCTGAAACTTGTCAAAATAGTACATTAATGGAGCAACCACTTTTCAGAGCTTTTAATGATCACAAGACTAGTCATCTTTATTGTGATTCTGCATGCCTTCATCTCTATTGAACCAATCATGTGTAAGGTTTTGATGATAACAACCCAAATGTAAGTCAAAAATACTATTATGCTATGCTTGAGCTGTGTGCTAGAATTATGTATTGAGATATGTTCCAAACACCCTGGAGAACAGTTTGAAGAATTGCATGTTTGAGTTCAGGTTGCAAACACCCTGGAGATCAGTTCGAAAGAGCTTAGAACATCAAAAGTGGAATATGTGCACAACATCAACAAAGTACAGGAATCTTAAATTCTTAGGTTAATTACTGATTGTATTCATCTAGATTCTTGTTAATATGCCAAAGAAGAACTTGACTTAACACTCACCTTGAAGGAATTATTTAAGCTGACTCAGAACACTGCTCAGAACAATTGTGCAAACAAATCTATAGTGCTCTAAGGGCAGCGAGTGCAAAAATCGATATTCAAATATTTTCAAGAGTTTTCCTACTGCTAAAATTCCTAATATATTTAGGATTGATTTTCTGATATATTTTATCTTACAAAGAGTTCTTCACTGAATAATATTGTTTTCCTAAAAAGATATTTTCAAAAGATTCTATCTTATCTTTTAAGATATGAGTTCCTAAAAAGATATTGTTGGGAAATTTAATTCCTATTATTTGCTGAGTATTTTTTTGGGAGTTATCACAAAAATCAAATACCTTTTTGTGGGTATAAAATCTCTCACCTCTCAACACTATTCTCACGGTTTTTCAAGGCTAAAAATCGAGTTTTTGTTAGCTTATTTTTCAGAGTGAAAAGCCTTCAAGAAATGTGCTAAATTGAGTCATCTATATTGGCATAATAGGGATTGTATTGTACCTTACATTTAACTTATTTAGAAGCATTCAAAGTAAGGTGTTTTTCTATTCTTCTCTGTCATAAGTGAGATTAGAGTGTGTCCAAGTCATGGGAGACTTTGGACGTGGTGTGTGACTAGTTCTCAAGTGGAGGCTAGTTACGTGTTTGTAACGAGGGTCTCAAGGGAGACTAAGTTACGTGTGCGACGTAGACACATGTGAGTTACATGTGTAACAAATTCGGCCCGTATTAGTGAAAGTGTTGCTGAAATTCTACTAAGGTAGGTCGTGGTATTTACACCTCAATTAGGCCAGAGGTGGTTTTCCACGTAAAAGTATTGTGTATCCTTTATTATTTCCACAATTAGTTTCGGTTTTGCCTCACTGCAAACACGTCTCCAAACAGTTCTTACAAGTGTTTTGAAACGAACAGAAAAAGTGGAGGACATAATTCATCCCCCTCTTGTGTCCTTGTGTGAGTAAATCCAACAAGTGGTATCAGAGCAGAGTTCTCATAGTTAGGTTAACACCTTGAGAGATCCTGAAAAGATGAATGCTCCACAAGGAATCTTAGAAGGTCAATATGTGACCAGACCTCCATATTTCAATGGACAACACTACAACTGGTGGAAAAATCGAATGGAAAACTATATCCAAGCTGAGGATTATGAGTTATGGATGTTCATTGTGAATGGTCCTTATATTCCAGTGAAAGTCACAACTAAAGGGAAGACTGTTCATAAGGAGCCAAAGGAATTCAACTCAGAAGACTTCAGGAAGATGGAGAAGAATGCCAAGGCCAAGAAACTGCTGTATTTTGGACTCGAACCCGACGAGTACACTTGCTTGTCAAAGTGTGAATCCACAAAGGAGATATGGAATGGTCTTCAGATAGCTCACGAAGGAACAAATCAAGTCAAGCAATCCAGAATCGAGCTATTGGTAAGGAAGTATGAGCTATTCGAGATGAGCAATAAAGAGGCAGTCATGGACATGTATACTCGGTTTACCCATATCACTAACGAGTTAAAATCGTTGGGAAATTCCTTTACCACTGAATAGTTGGTAAGGAAGATCCTACGAATTTTACCTCAATCATGGGAATCAAAAGTCACTGCTATCCAAGAAGTCAGGAAGACGAATGAGATCTCCTTGGATGAGCTTATTGGGAATCTACAAACGTATGAACTAAGAAAGAATTCCCAGATGAAGGAAGAACTGAAGAAAGACCGAGGACTGGCACTAAAAGCTAAAGAAAGTGATAGCTCAGATTTTGATGAAGAAGGGATGGCCATGATCGCTCGAAAGTTCAAAAATTTCTTCAAAGAGACCGAAAGCAAATACAAGAATGGCAATACTAGCAAGGCCAAGAATAGTGATCGAGATCAGTTCTCAGGATACTTTAAGTGTGGAAGACAAGATCATGTTGTGAAGAATTGCCCTTTGCTGAAGGAATCACAGGGGTCAGAACAGGTCCAAACCAGAGGCAAAAAAACATAGTTAACTAATGCTGAAAAACGGTTCACCAAGGCAATGATGGCAGCCTGGGGTGATACCTCAGAAGAAGAAAAGGACTCTCAAGATGGAGAGGAAGTAGTAGCTCTTATGGCTCAAAGAGAATCTGATTCAAATTGTGATTCAATCAAGAGTTTGTCCCAACTCAAGGAAGAGGTACGTAATCTTAGCAAGATGAAACTTGAAAAATTAGTTTTTACATTGATGAAAGAATGTAAGATAGTAAATTCTAAAAATTGGATGCTTAAAAATACCTGCTTAGGATTAGAAAATGATGTTAAAAGATTGGAAAGAAAGAAGCAAGAGCTTGGGCATATGAATGAGGTTCTCACTTGTGAAAAACTCAAAAGTGCTGAAAACGTTCTTGTTTTATGTAATGAACTAGAGACCCTTAAGGAACTAATGAACAAGAGAGAAAAAGTGTTTCACACTTATCTCTCAAAGCTAGAAGAAGAGTCCCGAGAACTGGAACTTAAGATAGAATTATTAGTGAGTGAAAACAATCAGTTGGTTGAAAAGGTTCATAAGGCTGAATCTGACCTCGTTCAGAACAGGCACAGGAACAGTTCCTCTGAAGCACTCAGGATAGAAGCCCTGATAAATGAAAACAGTCAGTTGCTTGAAAAGCTCCATAAGGTTGAATCTGACCTTGTTCAGAACAGGCGCTGGAACAGTTCCTCAGAAGTACTTAATTGGCTAAATACTCACCATAGCTGAAATAAAAGGGGATTAGGCTTTGTGAATAGGCGTGTTACTAAGCCAATGGACAGGAAATATGTTGGTCTGCCAGAGAATATGATCTGTTTTCATTGTAGAAAAACTCGTCATTATCGTTATGCTTGTTCTTTGAGAAAAAGGGTCATGGAAATAAACTCATTATATGTTAAATAAATATGGATCAAAAAATATGAATAAAATTCCATGAAAAGAACGGGACCCAAGTGGATCTGGGTTCCCAAGACAAACACTTAGCGGCTTTGCAGGCTAAAGTGAGAGAAGGCAACCAACTATGGCACTTGGATAGTGGTTGCTCAAAGCACATGATGGGAGACATATCAAACTTCCTATCACTTAAACCCTTCGATGGAGATAGTGGCATTCGAAAACGGCAAATCTGAGAAAATTGTCGATGTAGGTAAAATAGATAAATCACTATCTCACTCTATTGATAATGTATACTTGGTTGATGGGTTATAACATAATTTGCTAAGTGTGTCTCAAATTGTGTGATAGAGGTAATCATGTTGAATTCTCATCAGATCAATGCTTGATTACCAATGTCAATTTTAGTAGTGTTGTGTTGAGGGGGAAGCGACATAACAATGTGTATAAAGTGTGTGTTCTTTCACTTCCCCAAAATTATTTGACTTGTTTAAATGCTCTTGATGATGATGTTATGCTTTGGCACAAGATGCTAGGTCATGCAAGCCTTTATCTCTTGAATAGACTTGTTTCTAAGGACCTAGTAGTTGGACTACCTTCCATTAAGTACAATGATGACATGGTGTGTGACGCTTGTGCTAGAGGAAAGTAAGTTAGAGCTTCTTTCAAGTCAAAGAACGGTGTTAGTACTTCCCGACCTCTTGAACTACTACATGTTGATTTGTGTGGTCCTGTGAGGATCACAAGGAGAGGAGGAAAGATGTATGTATTGTTTGATCAAACTAACTCCATGATTGAGCACGATATGCAAGATAAAGAGTTCGAACTTGGTCTTGTAAGAAAAGACCTCACGCTCACTCAAAACTCCATGGCGGATAATGGTAAGTTTCCTAAAGGTGAAACAAGTCCTGGATTTGGAAATATGGAAGGCGGGGTAAGGAGCAAGCCAGTCAGGGGGAAGCTTTGTTGAACCTGATTTGGGACAGAATTGACCCACTCAACCTGATCATTCCCGAATAGTTGTGGGAACAGGCTCTAGAATAGTTCCAGAACCTATTTCATCAAGTGTTCTGGAAAGATTGGAAAACATGTCTGTAGATTCATTTGCTCCATGACTCTGGAAGCACCAAAGCTCACAGCCCCTTGACCAGATCCTGTCTGACATTAATACATGGGTGCAAACTAGATCCAAACTTAGAAACTTATGTGCTTTCTATGGTTTTATCTAACGTTGAGCCAAAGAATGTTTATGAAGCCCTTGTAGGTTCTGACTGTTTTACTGCTATGCAAGAAGAGTTTCATCAGTTTGAAAGGAACAAGGTATGGCACCTTGAACCAAGGCCTAAGGACAGATCAATAATTAATTGGCACCAAGTGAGTGTTCAAGAATTAACTGGATGAGTTCATAACAGTCACTCAGAACAGGGCCAGGCTGATGGTTCAGGGTTACACATAAGAAGAGAAGGTATGGATCATTTTCTTAGACCCTGTTTGGTCTCTTTGTCTACAAAGAAATAGCACACGGTTGCTATGTCTATAGCAAAAGTCGAGCATGTAGCGGCTGCTTCTTGTTGTGCTCAATTGCTGTGGATACGGCAATAACTCAAGGACTTTGGTGTTGACACGGGATGCATTCCTGTATTTTGTGATAACACAAGGGCAATTAACATTGCCAAGAACCCGTGTCAACATAAAAGGACTAAGCATATTGACGTTCGTCACCACTTTTTAAGAGACAATGTAGAAAAGGGCTTGATTTCAATAAATTTTTGTGCCACTGACAAACAAATTGCTGATATTTTTACCAAGGCACTGAGTAGAGAACAGTTTGAGAGGAATAGACTTGAATTAAGTATGATTAAGAGAACGTGAGAGTACTTCATCAACTCCCAATTATTGACTAGTAAGGTTTTGAGACCAAATAAATTGATTCAATGGACGCATTCAATTTTCTATGCTGTTGTTAGCATACGTGTGGAATGTGACATGTTGACAATCATTGAGGTCTAATGATATTGCCCTTATTGTCCTTTGTTACCAAACATATAGCAGTCATAACAGGCGCTAAGAACAGGTTTGACCATTGTTTGTATCATGTGCTAAAAAAGTGTATTGGAAATTGGATTTATTACGCATAATCTATAATCTGCATCTTTTCCCAAGGTGTAATAATATCCTTCATGCAAAATCCTCTTTCTCTCCAAAAATCAATGGCCGAAAAGATCATTCTAGATCTTTACTGTATTTTTTGGTCAATTCATTTCAAACCCTCCCTATCTTCTCAAACCACCTTCCCTCATTCCCTCAAGAACCCGATCTTCATCTTCTTCCTAAAACCCACTAAACCCTAACCTCTTCCTCCACTAGCTCTTCCAATGGCACGCACCCATTACAGCGGCGCATCCTCTGGTCGCAAGGCGCGTCACCCAAGCTCACTTTAGGCTAAGAAATCAAGAACAAGGGGAGGAAAATTACAAGACATACTCACGGCATCATCAACATCGCCGGCGGAAGCTACCCCTGTGCCCACTTATGGTATTTCTCTCTTCATCTTTCAGTTCTTAAAAAGTATCGATTTGAGAGAAGTAGAAGTCAATCTTGATGATATACCCCCTGTCAAACCAGTCTTGGGATGGGAATTGGTATTATATGAACTCGGTGTAACCAAGTAAAAATCAACTGACAAGATTGAGGAGTCTGTGTTTGTTGAAGATTGGGTTGATGAGCTCTTCTTGAATGATGCTCCCGTGTGTGACGTTGATGAGGATGAACCCCTTATACGGTTCAAGCGAACCATGAAAACAATCCACCAAGCATCAACCAAACCGGTTATTAAGCGTCGAATGAAAACCATAACCACACCCAATGTGCCTCTCACCACATCTATACGGCAGCCTCGAACTCAAAGTTTAGGTCTTGCCATCTCACCAAGCCTACCCGAGGACAAGATTGAAAGGTCTGTAAAGAAACCCAAACCAACTCCTCAAACTATCAAACCACTCTTCAAAACACCTGTCAAACCAACAGCCAAAACACCTCCCACACCTGTTTCCACCAAGAAACCTGCCCTGAAACGAGGATCTCCATAACAGGCACTCGATCTGGTTGAAGAAAGTGATGAACCATAGAAAAAGAAAGTTAGAAAAACCATGACACTGGGGGAAAGGTATAGACATTTTCTTCAGAAAATTGTGGTTAGAGAAAAAATGATTAAGGTATCATACTTTCAGGAACAGGGGTTGGGAGTGATCCTAGAAAAATTGAAGGCCCATGGTTGGTTAGATTTGTTTACAAACACTAAACGGGGTTGTTCTGTACCTGAATTGGCTGAATTCTATGCCAATGGTGTTGTCACTAGTGGGATAGTGACAAGCTCGGTTCATAAGCATGAGCTATACTTCGATGTTGATAACTTAGGAGATTGGATTAGGGTGCCATCCGAGGGGTTTTATGTGTATGTGCGTGAGGATAAGAGCGTACTAGGTGATGAACGCCTGTTGGAACTGACTCGAAAGCTAGTCCAACAACCTGATTTCACTGCCCCCTGGTTTGCGCAAAAGGGGAAAATAATGCCTTTGCATAGGCTATTATTCTGGTTTGTGATTAAGAATGTGATTCCACGGGGTCAGGGACGCAATCTTGTAGACCCCATGGATAGGTGTTATATAGACCTACTAGATCGAGGGGAGCAAATTAATCCACCCGCCATCATGATTAGTCATATTACACATATTGCAAACACCTCTAAGAGTTATGATATAGGCTATGGCTTCCTTCTGACTTCCGTTTTTGAGACACTTGGGATTCCTTTGCAAAAGAGAGTGGGATTTTAGGTCACAGACGAGTTAGGGCGCAACACTTTGCTTGGGTGTAGGTTCACAGTAAAGAAGAGTAATGGTATAGTGTCAGAACAAGGACCCAAAACACCCTTTGGCCCTGTTCCCAGTGAGCCTGCCTCTTCCAGCACATCCATGATTGAGGCACTAGTACAGGACCAGCTCCATCTGAAGGAAGAGATTGCTGAAGTGAATCACGCACTCAGTGAAGAAAAGGCCTTAAATACACAGCGCCATGAGGATATGCTACGTGCTCTTTCTGCCCTCACGGCCAAATTTGCTCATCCCTCTCCTTCTCTCTGATTCACCCTGTTCTCAGCCTTGATCCTTGTCTTGTTTTCAACAACCTGTTTTCTTCTTTGTTTGGCTAAACTTGATTTTGCTTGTGATTGACAATGGTTATGTCTGATTTTAGTTGGGTTTGGTTTCTGCTATGCCTTTGCCAGCTAATGCTGTTGTGTGTTTGTGCGTGGCTGGGATGGTCAGTATCATGATGTACCATATACTTGACTTGTATCGCTGTTATTTTCTCTCATTACCCGTGGTGGTAGGTGCATCTCTACTGAATTTATGCAGATGGTTCCCTCGACCTTTTCGATGATGTCAAAAGGGGGAAGATGAGTATGATCATGTTCTGATTATAACTGCCTATTTTAAGCTGACTTCCTATTCTCATTATTCTCTCTTATGTGAATTGGCTTCTTGAACTATCTTAGCACTAATATTTTGTCCTTTGCCCTATCTCATTTTTTAATGGCCATTTGGTTTGTCATCATCAAAAGGGGGGAATTTTTTGCACCAACCATGTGTAAGGTTTTGATGATAACAACCCAACTGTACCAAGTCAAAATACTATTATGCTATGCTTAAGCTGTGTGCTAGAATTGTGTGTTAAGATACGTTCCAAACACCTTGTGGAACGGTTTGAAGAATTGCATGTTTGAGTTCAGGTTGCAAACACCCTAGAGATCAGTTCGAAGGAGCTTGGAACATAAAAAGTGGAATATGTGCACAACATCAACAAAGTACAGGAGTCTTAGAGTCTTAGGTTAATTACTAGTTGTATTCATCTAGATTCTTGTTAATATACCAAAGAAGAACTTGACTTAACACTCACCTTGAAGGAATTATTTAAGCTGACTCAGAACACTACTCAGAACAATTGTGCAAACAAGTCTGCAGTGCTCTGAGGGCAGCGAGTGCAAAAATCGGTGTTCAAAGATTTTCAAAAGTTTTCCTACTGCCAAAATTTCTAATATATTTAGGATTCATTTTCTGATAATATTTTGTCTTACAAAGAGTTCTTCACTAAATAATATTGTTTTCCTAGAAAGATATTTTTAAAAGATTCTATCTTATCTTTTAAGATATGGTTTCCTAAAAAGATGTTGGAAAATTTAATTCCTATTATTTGCTGAGTATTTTTTTTGGAGTTATCACAAAAATCAAATACCTTTTTGTGGGTATAAAATCTCTCACCTCTCAACACTATTCTCACCGTTTTTCAAGGCTAAAAATTGAGTTTTTGTTAGCTTATTTTTCTGAGTGAAAGGCCTTCAAGAAGTGTGCTAAATTGGGTCATCTATATTGACATAATAGAGATTGTATTGTACCTTACATTCAGCTTATTTAGAAGCATTCAAAGTAAGGTGTTTTTCTATTCTTTTCTATCATCAGTGAGATTAGAGTGTGTCCAAGTCTTGGGAGACTTTGGACATGGGGTGTGACGAGTTCTCAAGTGGAGGCTAGTTACGTGTTTGTAACGAGGGTCTCAGGGGAGACTAAGTTACGTGTGTGACGTAGTCATGTGTGAGTTACATGTGTAATGAATTCGGCCCATGTTAGTGAAAGTGTTGCTGAAATCCTACTGAAGTAGGTCGTGGTTTTTACACCTCAATTGGGCAAGAGGTGGTTTTTCACATAAAAATATTGTGTCTCCTTTATTATTTCCGCAATTAGTTTCGCTTCTGCCTCACTGCAAACACGTTTCCAAACAGTTCTCACGAGTGTTTTGAAACAAACAGAAAAATCGGAGGACACAATTCACCCCCATCTTGTGTCCTTGTGTGAGTAAATCCAACAATCTCCAATTATATCTTCCAGACCATCATTCTTAGGATAATCATCAAGATAATCATTATCAGGATAATCATCAAGATCCTGATCATATTGAAGATGCTTTGGATCCTATTTCTCAAATAATTCAAGATGATATTTCTTTCTTTTTTCTGATAAGAACTTTCCAGCTCCAACATCAAAGAGATAATCAAAAACATCTTCTGAAGTCGCTCCGTCTACCTTCATATATTCGTTAAACTTATTATGATAAGCGAATGTAGTATTCCCACAAGGCATTAGTGTTTTTCCTCGTTTAATTAATCTCTAACTTTGTTAGTAAATGTTGAAAAATCCAATGGCTCTTGCTAAAGTAGGTTCAGTAACTAATTCTCTATGTTCTGGATTCCATTCTTGTCGTCGATCTTCAGAGTCGTTGAAATCAACTATCTGAATAAGATAATGAGCCGATTTGGCTTTTCCATTTTCATACTCGATTAGTACATAATGTACATCTACATATAGATGTATGTTATTTGAGATTTTTGTTGGACCATCAAGAGATGTAAGAATCTAATGGATCTTCTTGAACATGCATTGTTGGAATTTAGTTAGTGTTGAGAAAAATGAGAACTTCATATCTGGGAACTCCATAAAGTAAACTACCATCCCATACTCACAGGCTTTCATGACAGGGTCGATTGGAGAGATTGAATTTGTTGGGAAATAACACTGCCAATTCTAGACCTATCAGGAAAGCAGATTGTGGCACTCTAAGACTCTCAAATATCATAGGAATAATGATGATAACGATGCAAGCTGCATACAATTCATTGAGCCATTTTTCTTGGATATAGAAAATTATTTTTTCTTGGATATCATAAGGATATCCAAGGTAATTAACTTGTAACTCTAGAAGGGAAAATCTTTGAGCTATTAGGTAGGCAGAAGATAGCAGACCAAAGGGTGTTCTACATTTTGGAATTCCATATTATTAATAAGAACTTTACTAAAAGGAGTAACCCGTTCTAGTAGTAAAGACATGTTGTATAGATTTTCTCCTTTTCTGGCAGGAGTTCTGCTCGGATGATCGCCATTGATGAGTTCTTGAGCTAAACTATCTGCCAGAGAGTTCTTTGATCCATGTATATGTTCAATAGAGAAGGAAAACTAGTTAACCCATAATTGCAAATGCAGGGGGCACCCTTACGAATGCATATTTGATAAATTCTTTTTCACAAAACCAAGCATTCCTTTGTAATTGGTTCGAATAAGAAAAGGTTTTGGGGCTAAAAAAATTAAGAATTTTTCAATTTTCCTTATAACTGCAAGGATTACTTTTTCCATAATGGGATAGTTCTATTCTGCCTTATTAAAACTTCCACTACAATATTTGCAGAGTTTTTGTCTTCTTTGATTTTGAGTATTGCACCCCAATGATCATTGCTGACATCTGTCTCAAGCAGTAAATCATCTCTTTCATTAGGCAAATTAAGGACAGGAAGATTTTACACATCGTTTTGAAAAATTGAACAATCTTTATATCATTAGTGGTCCATGTCCAACTTGCTTCTTTCATGAGCTTTTGTTGCAACAGCTTTCTCAGTTTGGCTAAATCTTTAATGAAATCTGAAGTACACGTAAGGCATTCAAGAAACCTTTCTAGCTCCTTCCTATCTTCAATCTTTCAGGAAAATTTTCTATTTTTTCCAGAATATGTTTTTATATAATGATTTGTCCAACTTTTATCTCTAGACCCAAGAATTCAATTTCTTATTCGGCATAAATGCACTTGTTCTTTCCAAGTATAATACCATGATTAGACCTATCAATTCGGGCGGACAGGTCAAATACAGGTCGGGTGTATTCAAGTTTGAGTAAAATACGGGTCGGGTATATTTCGAGTTCAGGTAAAATACAGGTGGGTGCATTTCAGTTTTACGGGGCTTCGGATCAACCCAATGGGTTTAAAATGCCTTTTTAGTGAATTATTTCTTTTTTTGTCAAAATCAAAAATTCGGCATATTTATTACTTAAAATTGTCTGTATTTAATGAACAAGCATTGTAATTGAAATTTTTTCAAAGAATATAAAAAATATCCAACTTTTCAACATGATATAATAAATTCATATGCGGGTGAACAATGAGTCACGTTTGGATGGGTTGACCTGTATATTAAAATATTTATAATTAGTCGGGTCATTCATAGGTCGGCTCGTCTAAAGCATGTTAACGAGTTAGAGTGGTTCGACCCGTTAATAGCCCATTTAATAATTTGATGTTTTGTTAATTAACCTAGCACACTACAAGAAAAATGCCAAATAAAGACAGAATCAACGATGAAATATGGTTAATTAGCGATGGAAATTTACGATCAGCGACAGATTTGGCGACGGAATGGGGCTGTCGGATTTTCGCTCGTCGCTGAGTAGTTGGCGACGGATTCAGCGACAGAAATTGCGACAATTTTTTTTTGCGGGGAAAAGTGGCGGGGCAGGGGTGGCGACGGAATTAATCATCTGTCGCCATCAGAGACCTAATCAGCGACGAAATTTCCGTCGCTGATGGCGACGAGATGTGCATTCCGTCCCCCCCCCCCAAATTTTTTTTTTATCCTATCCGTCGCTATTCCGTCTCTGGGTTCCTCTTTTTTTAAAAATAAAATCGCTTGTTTTTGATCAAATCTGTACATACAAATTATTTCCTGTAAGAAATTTACAACATCTTCGCACTCAATCAACATCCAATGGCTTCGAATAGGACTTCATTTGAAGCGTTCTCAACAATTTCAAGCCACACAAAGGTGGAATACCACATCTAACACAACACATCACGTCCAACCAAGGGTTTTTAATTCACAAACCACAAGTTCCAAACAAACTCTCTACATATCACACACTACAAGTTCCAAACAAAGTTTGTATATATCACAAACCACAAATCCAAACAAAATAACCATAAGTTACCAGTAGTTGAGAATGAAGTTATATATATGTTTGCAGAAGAGGGTGAAGTGAGCGCCAAATGGGAGGGGAGTTAAATAAGCACCAGGGGGAAGGGAGTGAAATTAGCAGAAAGGGGAGGGGAAGCAAGAAGCAAGAGATATGATGTACTTTGTGAAGATAAGCAGAAGAGCCACCAGCTGAAGGAAAATTGCAACCAACTCAATCACCAAGGTCTTCCTCTTTCTCTTCGCCTTCCTCTTCCTCTTCCTCTGCCACACCATCTTCCTCATTATGTTGTGAGTTATGAGTAAATGGTGGCTGAGATCCCAAGCCAGACACCTGTTGCATTTGAAAGAAAGCTTGGAGGCGTTGATCAATGCTCATCATTTGTTGGCTCAGTTGTTGGTTGCTTTGTGTGAGCAATCTATTGGATTCCTCCAGTTACTTACATTGCTCCATAACCAATCGGTAGCTTTCAGCTTGTGACGATAGCTCACCCCCCAAGTTGGTTACTACACCCCTTAAGTCATTGAGCTCCTGTTGCGATGGTGTAGAACCGGAACCTGCTGACAGCCATTTAAGTAAATTACTATATTAGCGTTGCCATTAAGTAAATTCAATGTATAACCATGGTTGTTGGAACTTAAATATGAAAACAATACCGGATCTTTGAGTGAGTCTGAAGTAACCAGATTTCCTCATGTTGACAGCCTCGTCACCAATGTCATAAATACGATCCTTCTTATTCTTGAACGTCTTCACCCACAACTCATTTGGGTTGGGAAGTAGCTGGTTTGGATCTTGACAAGGGCCATCCCCGGTCCCTTGAGAGTTGATAACATTTTGAAAATCATGTTCAAAGGTTTCCTACAATACCGCAACATGCGCACGAAATCATGCATAGTACAATAACTTCAAATAAAGTATACAAGTTCATGAATTGACTACCAATGAAAATTAAGAATAGCTAATTGCTTACATATGTTTGTTGAGATTTCTTGTCAACCCAAGGGGCATCATCTTTGCCCTAGAGTTTGTGAGTTCCACTGAATAATTCAACAATGGTGGGCTTTGTTCCAAGTTGTTCCCTCTATGTACGTGCCACAAAGAATGATGTCAAGCATAACACAAAATACAGTATTGAACTTAAACGAATAAATAGCAAACATTAATTCATTTACCAGACGCCGCCTATGCTCATGCATAGGGATCGAGCCACAGATGTGGAGAGATGGGCCACCACTTTTTGGAGTCCCCAGTTGATTTTTCTGAGCTGTCTCACGCAATTTCTTATAATGTTCATTGGCCCAGTGCTGCTGGAGTCCCTTCCATTGAGCATCACTGAGCCAGACAAGCTTCTTGTTATGCTTCCTTGCTTCGCCAAAGAAGTCTCTCAAGCGTGCATTGCCTCGGTTTTCAAAATTGCTTCTTATACGGTCCTCATGGACCGGATCCCAAGTGAACCACTTCTGCAATTATGAAAACGAATAACATATCAAATAATTCAATACTAATTTATCACATATTTCTGAAACTGTTAATATGAAGTCACTGTAGTTACCTTGAACTCTCCGAGCCAGAAATCTCATACTGGTTTGGGCACTTTGCTCCAAGTAGGCCAAGCTCCGTCAAACTTGCTTTGAAATATGAGCAAAATTCTACTAACAGCACCATCATTGGGGAGAAACCTAATTGAACATTAAACATAAAATTCATTACTTGTTAGGCAAAACTCATGTAGTACTTCACAACATATAACCCGTTACCATCTGGTTCAATCCAAATCTTTGCTCGAGTGCTCCCATGACTGGATTGTACTTCACTTTCACCACTTCCAATGTTCTCTTGGGACTGGTTTGTGTTAGGGTGAGTGGGTTGGGGAGTGGGGTGCACAGTGTGAACAACATGGGGGTTTGGAGGAATGTTGTAAGCAAATTGGTCGTACATGGTGCTTTGGTTGGGAATGTATGAGGTCTGATGATGGAAAGCCCCAAATGGGGGAGGCAGGGGTCCTAAAATACCTGGTATGTAAGCAGCCGTTGTCGCTCCTAGCTGAACTGGTGTATGAGGTACCTGGGGAGAAGATGGATCAATATCCATTGCGGTCGGATCAACGACAGAGCTTCGACGCCCTCGTCCTCTACCTTGAGGGGAGGACTTTGCTTGACGAGAACTTGAATCCATACCCGAAATAGGTGACAACAACGCCAAGTGCAAATATATAATGATTGCACATGTAAACCGTTTTCCTCATGCTTCATAATAGGTACGTAGGTGACACATATTTTGCAAAGCTCATTCATGCAATATAAGTAAAGTCACAAACAATTGTTTCACATGCAAATTAATCATATACATAAGAATTCATAGCCACTCAATCATCAGCATCCTCATCGTCATCAATGTCATCATCATCATCATCAGACAAATGCAAATTTTCTTCAACTTCATCTGTTTCATGACCGTCATCCCACTCCCCCTCTTCATCATCCTCACCATTCTCTACCTCATCTATCTCGTCATTACCCTGAATGAATGAAAGCCCTATTTCATCATTAACCTCTTCCGGTGGTGCACTTTCATCCACTAATGACGCAGGGATGGCGTAATTCGCAGGTTCGACGATAGTCGCCATGTCCGTTTGTTGGTATGCAGTAGGTAGGGTGTACTGCTGATCCACTCTCACCCTTGGTTTGGTTGGTATGACAACAAGCCAATTGACCCTATCCCTCGAGCGATCTGCATGTGGCATGAAGTATACTTGTGATGCGGTATTTGGGAAGATAAATGGGTCGTACTTTCGGTACCTTCTTGTACGGTGGACCTTAATAAGGTTGCTTAATTTATAAGATCGTGTCCCACGATTCAATGTGGGGTCGAGCAACTGACAACTGAAGAGCACACATCGTTTAAGTGGTTCGCCTACATACTCAATTTGGACAATGTCCTCTAGTACCGTAATAATCATTCTCAATATCGCCTTCCCCAGTGCCACAAACACCAACACCAGAGTTATATGTTCTCTTCCCGACGCTTCGAGCTTCTGTGTGGAATTTGAATCCATTTACTCTATATGCCGTCCACGTCGACACACACCATTTTGGCTTCACGGCCAATTGCCTCAGGTAGCAATGTTTGTCGGTCTCGAGCAATTGAATATAATGCACCTAAGGTGACATAACATGTGGTTTTAATCAATACAATGCACCTAATTAATTGTTATGTTCGAATTATGAATAAATGAGTTCGAATACTTACATTCTCACTAAACCAATCTGCGAAATGAGTTTCGATGATGGTGTCGACATCTGCGTCGCTGACATTGGGACGTGCGACTCTCACTTGCTTCGTGAAAATTCTATCACATTTTACGAAACCTATTAACATACTTGCGCTATGAATGATAAACTGAATTGGAAGTGAAAATACCACTCACCTTATGTAAGGTTTAACTTCGTCACAATTTAAGAACACGTGAAGGTGGGCAGCAACATATTCGGCATCCGTGAGATACCTTGATCTTTCTCTGCCAATAGCGGTCGCTTGTGGTGCAAACACGGACAGAGTTGGAAAATAATTAATATGTTCATCGTCGTCCTCATTTCTCCTGTACCTACTGCGCATGGAGGGCACATCACAGCCGAAGTAATAGGAGGCGAAGAATGTCCTCTCTGCCTCTAGGTATGCTTCTGTGATTGAACCTTTAGGACACGCTTGCTGCTTTATCTTTCTTTTCAAGCGGCCAAAGAACCTACACAGTTCACAATTGTAATGGATTTTAAGTGATTCCACATTTAAGAATTCATAGAAGGTTTCATCAGTTATAGCATAATTTACCTCTCAAATGGATACATCCATCGGTATTGCACTAGACCACCTAGTTGAGCCTCTTCTGCCAAATGCACTGGCAGGTGCTCCATGACATTGAAAAAGCCAGGAGGGAACATGGTCTCCAACTTACACAAAGTGATGACAATGTTGCAATGCAGTTCCTGAAGCATATCCTCCCGCAATGTTGTTGAGCACATGTTCTTGAAGAACTGGCTTATCTCAATTGGTAAAAGAGTCTCCATAAAGACATGACAATCATGACTTTTCATGTTGTTGAACTTAGCTTCATTAGGGTCCACAATATTTCTCAAATTAGAGCTATATCCATCATGCATTTGAAGCTCCTTCACCCATGCACACAACTCTCTTCTTTTATCCACAGGAAGTACGAACTTTGCTTTTGGTTTAACCAGCCTACCACTTGGGCCTGAATGTAAATGTAATTCTGGCATATCACATAGTTCGGCAACATCCATTCTTGATTTGACATTGTTCTTTGTCTTCCTATTAACATCCACCACAGTGTTGATAATGTTCTCGAAGATGTTCTTCTCAATGTGCATCACATCCAAATTATGGCGGAGCAGTTGGTGTTGCCAATAAGGCAACTCCCATAATATGCTCTTCTTTGTCCAGTTGTGCTCATTCTCCTTAAATCCTGGTACGACAAAGTCACAATTTGTGGTTACCATTGGGTAATCTTCCACCTCGACATAAAGTTCTTCCCCGAACAATCGGCGAGGAGGACCCCCCTGTAACAGTTTTCCCTTTCCTAAATGTGGTTCTATTTCTTCTGAACGCATGATTCCTTGGCAAAAAACACCGATGACAGTCAAATCCTGAGAATTTACCTCTATTTCGCAATCTCAAACCCTTTTGCTGTTTCATACATACGGGGCATGCCAATTGGCCATTAGTACTCCACCCAGATAACATTCCGTATGCGGGAAAATCATTAATCGTCCACATAAGTGCAGCCTTCATATGAAATGTACCCCCCATAGAAATATCATGAGTCTCAACTCCAACATCCCACAACTCTTTCAACTCATCGACAAGAGGTTGTAAATATACATCTATGTTGTTCTTGGGATTTTTGGGCCCCGGGATTACACAAGTCAAGAACATAAACGGTGTGGTCATACACATTTCAGGGGGAAGGTTATAAGGTGTATCGACCACCGGCCAAATAGAGTACGATCTTGAAGACAATGTGTAAGGATTTAATCCATCAGCACATAAGCCAAGCCTCACATTCCAATACTGTGCAGCAAATTCAGGGTATTTGGAGTCGAAATGTTTCCAAGCTGCCCTATCTGATGGATGACATAAAACACCGTCCTCACGTCGATGTTCATAATGCCATCTCATGTGCTCTGCGCTACTTCTTAATGTGTACAACCTCTGTAGTTGAGGTTTTAACGGCAAGTAATGCATCCTTGAGTATGGCAATGGATTCTGATTCCTTTATTGTGGCCTTTGCCTCTTCCATCTTGAATGCTTACAAAACTTGCACGCATCCAAGTTTGCGTCCTCCTTATAAAATAGCATGCAACCTTTCCGGCAACAATCAATTTGGACCACATCGTTGCCGAGATCTTTAATAACCTTCTTCATTTGGCCATAGTTGGTAGGCACGCGGTTGTTAGGGGGACACATCCCTTTCATTAATTGAACAACTTCATTGAAACAGTTTTGAGCCATACTATAATCAGATTTAATAGTCAATAGTCTCACCGCCGCAGATAGCTCACTATGGGTGGAGCAACCATCATATAAGGGTTGTTGAGCAGCTTGAACCATATTATAAAATGGTTCTCGGCAAGTGCTTGACCCCTCTTCCCTTACATTTTGATTTGCTATTGTAGCATCATCAACCATGTCCTCCATCCGATCTATGTAGGATTCAGAATAGTAATTATTAACATGACTTGAACCTCTAACTTCGGAAATTTCACTATTTTGATACCCAGAGCCATATTCCTGAGGTTCTATTTCCCCATGACTTATCCAAAACCAATACCCTTGTACAAAACCCGTATACATAAGGTGCATCTTGACCTCATCAGGTGTCAAGTACACCCTATTTCTGCATTTCACACAAGGACATCTATACTTTCTCCCATTCAGAAACTCTATCTGTGTACGTGCAAATTGATCGAATTCGTTTACTCCATCTAGAAATTCTTGCGTATAACCACTACGATCAGGTAGTAATCTACTATACATCCACCTACGATGTGGAGGATCATTCATATTCTGCTCAAATAACAATAACCACATAAGGTATTTGATAAGAATTAATTTTAATCAAAATTATAATATGTACATAAATTACGCAATTATATATTACGTACGCTTACTTTAAAATTTCCACATGCACCCAAAAAAACTTACAACTAGGTGATAAATATACTTACATTCTCACGAACATCACAAAACTAATAATTCATACATAGTTGATCACTTTATTCCACCAACATATAAAATTTAAATTTCAAATTACCAAATCTAAGTGTAAATTGCGTTAGGCGAAAATTTTAAACAAATATGAGCTACAGCTTCATACAAACGTTACATTTGAACAAAATAATAAACTATAGCATCTCAATCCATCAACATATCAACTTTCAAGTTCACATCACCAAACCTAAACGCTAAATTGTATTGAGCAAAATCTCCAACCAAATTTTGACAATATTATCAACTAAAACATTTCATTCTACCAACATATGAAATTTCAACTTCAAACTACCAAACCTCAATCCTAAATTGCATTTACCAAATTCTTCTAACGAATTAGAGCAATAACCTCACACACATTGCACATTTCAACAACATTATCAATAAAACTATTTCATTCCACCAATATATTAAACTTTAACTTCAAACTATCAAATCTAAACCCTAAATCGCATTTACCCCAATCTTGAACCAAATTAAACCAATAACCTCACACAAACACCACATTTCAACATAAATATGAACTAAGTATGAAATTCTAACAATGTAGTACAAGAATTTGTAGAAATTTCAAGTTCTTTAGATGAGACAAATACCTCAATTAACTTGACAAAACCGGCGGTGGGGAAAGGCAGAGGGCGGTTGGCGGCAGGGGGAGGTGACTGGCGGTGGTGGGTGGGGCGGACGACCGGCGGCTGGGCTGGGCACGGCGGGAGGTGGCTGGGCTGGTGGTCGACGCGGCTTGCCTTCGCTCTCGCACTCTCTCTCTCCTCCTTGGGTGTTCGAATTGAAGCTGAATAAAACCAGAAATATGGTTTCATTTAAATGGGGAGGCGACGGAAATTCCGCCCCCTCCCCCTTTTTTTTTTTAAAAAAATTTTTTTAGGCGACGGAAATTCCGTCGCCTATTTTTTTTAATTTTTTTTAATTTTTGTCGACGGAATTTCCGTTGCCATACATCGACTCTGGCAATGGATTAACAGTTACTCTGGCGACGGATTAACAGTTCCGTCGCCATATCTGTCGTCTAATCTAACTTTTTCGTAAAGCTATTTTTCCGTCGCCAATTTCGTTGTCATTTTTTTTCGTCGCCGAATTTCGTCGTTAAATATGAACTTTTTTAGTAGTGGCATTACCTAATCAGGCATGCTTTATTAGTATGTCGATCCTAACACAAACATAAGTTGGTCCATTGCCCAACATTGCATCAGATTCGAGATCAATTAGAAGGAATTCAAACGAAAGAATATTATATACGTGCAAGATATTATAATTATCTATTGATTATAAAATCAAAATATTAGATTATTATAGAATTATCTTATTTAAAATGCGATGAGACGTATTTATTTTACCAAAAATATAATGGTATGACTTGCACATTTTCAATACTTATCTGATTCTAAATTGTTTTTCTTAATATTGGAGTTGTTTCATGACCATTTTCTAAAATTGTACCATTTATAAATTATGTATGACGTTGTTTTATTAAAAAAAAGGGAACAATTGTCTAATTTGCGAAGGGATGTAATAATTGTATAACGTCTCTCTAAATGATTCGTTATAATGAAAGACTATTATTTTTAAGACGTAAAAATTAAAGAAAATAAAAAATAATCATGTAATATTTGGGTCGATCAGTCGGGTTTGGGTTTGGGTTTGGGTTTGGGTTGAGTTCGACCCAAAAATTTATGGGTTTTTGGGGTTCGGGTCAAGAAAATCGTGTTCAAAACCTAAAACTTTCGGGTCGGGCGAATTTTTGTCAGGACTACCCATGATCAATGCATCTTTGGGTGATAGTTAAAACATCATCTTTGTGATGTTCTATGGTTTTTGAAAAGACAAGGCTATCATTGTTATAAACTAAACAATAATGATTAAGGTCTTTGAAGATGTTATCCATTCTTCTTTGAAATATTTGAGGTACATTTTTAAGACCGAATGGTATTACTATCCATTCATAATGTCCTTGTGGGGCACTAAAGGCAATTAGAGGGATGCTTTCCTCATCCATTTTAATCTACAAATAATTGCTTTTACAATCCATTTTTGAGAACCAAGAGGCTCCTTGAATTCTATGGAAAAGGATAATTTTGTTAGGAATATAATAACCATAAAAAACAACATTATCATTAAGCTTTTTATAATTGATTACCATTCTTGCCTTTCCTCTTTTTTCTTCTACATGATCTCTTACCATGAAAGCAGGACTTGTGTGAGGACTCTTGCTATTTCTGATTAATCCTTTATCCAAAAGTTCTTTAATTTGTTTATCGAATTCTTGAATATCTTAGTGTATATACACCATTTGTTTGACTCGTATAATACTGTTGGGGTTTAATAGAGTGATTTTAGCAAATATTTTATCTTTATTCCAAACTTTTAGTGGATTATCAGAGTAGAGTTCTTTACATAATTTTTCTTATTGCTCGACAATCTACTCTTTAATAGATAATTTAAGTAATGAAATTATGAAATTATCAGTGCTATCTCATGGCTCGTTGGCATTACCTTCTCACCACGCTGGTTGTGTGTAAATTTAATTTTCTGTTGAGTGTAAGCCTTGCTCAATTTTTCAATAGGACCTGAGTGACCCTTAATTATAAATATTATTTGGTTTATGGTCTGGGTGCATGGACGATATAATCTTTGAAAGTTATTTCTAATAATCATATCATGAGAGGGTTGATCAGTAGCCCATACAACTGGTATAATGCATTGGATTCCTCCTAATTCTATGGATAACCCTTCTATTACCTCGTTATTGCTCATAACACTATTATCAGCTATCCTTACTTGTAAAGGATTTTTAGCTTTTTTCCACATAAATTCTGAAATAATGATCTTTCCCAAAGCATACACAACATCCACTATCTATGTAATTAAGCACACAATTCATATTTATTATACCCCTGTAAATAGACATTTATCGGGATATAAATGCTATTAGGATTTGTATTGGTAGCCTCATAACAAATCTCCATGGTCATATGTTTGACTAATTCATCTTCATAAATTAGCTCACTAAAAGTTCTTGTTTTGTACCCAATGACCTTTCTATCTAAACTCATACTTCGGTCTACACTGGGTCTTGTAAATTCAAAACTCATTCTACTTATTTCACTAGTCATACTAACTGTATCATCTTCTTTAAGCTCTTCTTTAGTAGCTTCTCCCCAATTTGATCTCGTACTCATGCTTCTTAATAATTGGGGTTTAATGGTGATTTTACCCTCCTCATCAATTTTTATTACATTTTTTTATTGATGTTTGTAGGGTTAGCAAAGCTAGATATCCATGAACGATTGATTTTTATCTCCTGATGATTGGATTTAATCCTTTGAAATTTTTGCATAGGGGGTAGGACTTTCAAATTTTACTGCCTCTATCATTGTTATCTTAGTCTTTGGGTCTATAGTATTATCTAATTTATAGATAATTTTTTAAAATATTTGCAGTGGATATCCTTATCTTTTCATATCCATCCTAACTGTTTTTATCTTAAGGGATAAGAAGTTGTTAGCAAATTCAATTTAGGCTTGCATAATATCCAGGTCGACAATCGAATTCTACTGATCCATTACATAAATTGGTTTTAATCCCTATGATAATTTGATTATCAAATTTAGTATGCCTAATATCACAGATTAAAGCATTTAGATCAATATTTTTGCCAAAATATTGCAATGGGATGATTTGAACATGGGCACTTCCAACATGGATATACCTTTACTTCCTATCTTTGTTATACTTAAGGATATTTTTTCCAATTAATCAGATTAACTTCTCCAACGTCATACTCACGATCCTTTATCTCCATATCTCCTTCCATCATTTCACATATGTATTTGCTTTTTAATTGAAAGAAGATCTTTTTATAGATCATGTCTTTTTGGATTATGGGAAGGACCTAATCTCCTTTGACATCTTTGTTTTCGTGGACTACAACAAATTCTTCTCCTTGAAGATCACCAAGACTAGTTGAGCTACTTTCCATCATATAACTTGTTTCTTCATAATTACTTTCTTCATATTCATTGTCCAATATAATTTCAACAATTTATTTGTTGTTATTTAGGGTTAGGTCTAATGCCTTATCCTCACTAAGCTCAACATAATCTAAACTTCCCAAGGTTTCAATAAGCTTATTATTCTTCCTATTTTTACATTCATTAGCATAATGTCCTACTTCTCCTCATGCCCAGCATTCGCAGTTGTTTTTTCCCATCCGACAATAAATGACTTTTCTAAAAAATCTTCATTTTTTAGGACTTGGTTTGTTATAATATTTTCTTCTATATTTCTCTCCCCTTTGCTTATTAAAGTTTTTTTTCTTATAAAATTTTCTTTTTCTTCTCCTTTCAGGTTCCTTTTCCCATTGGTGAGGTGCATCCTAACAAGTTAGGAATTGCTTCTTAATTTTCTTTTGCTTTTGGAGATAAACGCATTGATCATTGACCCATTTTCTTAAATAAGAGATTCTTGAACTAAGGGTATCAATGACATCTGTTCTTTCAAGCCATGCCATGTATTTTTTATTAATATGGAATTTATAGGATATGGTAATTTGTCATAGAACATTCTCATATTAGTTTCATTATGCCCAATTTTATAATAATATTGACTGAATTCAACAATATAATTTTCTAGGTATCTCATATCCCATAATTCAATGTTGTTAATCTTTCTTTGCCATTCTCTTGCTTTTTCTTCATAATCAAGTTTAGCTCCAATATATTCAGTTTCTATTTCCTTACATGAATTCCTAAACATAACATTCTTAATGTATTTTTACCGTCTTCACTTAATGAATCGTACCAGTTAGTTATAGTGCCAGAAAAACTATGTTTGATATAGTTTAGAAAATTTGCAGCAATCCATAAAGTATTTAGGTTTAAGATACTATTCATTCTTCTTTTCCAGTGCTCAAATATTTCTTCTCTATTACAGGCTCAATCAATGTTTAAGATATATCTTGTTTCACTGATTGGGGTAAGCCCAATTTCTTCAAAAGTTGTGGTTTTCCTTGGAATTTCGTTGTACGTCCTGCTGGAACATACCTGAGTCTTATAAAATGAGTATTTGTTCTAGAAGGTTCACTAAATTCTTCAACTTTAGGAACAACATTGTTAACCAGAGTGGTCTTTATCTCACCTAAAATGAGGTGTTCTCTGATTTCATTAGTCTCATCTTCAACAGCCATTTTACCATATTTTTTATCCAATTTTCTTCTAACTTCTTCCAATGGTAATACATTAAGATCTTCTAGTTTAATAAGGTTCATCTGCTGATATATTTCTTCTTCTAATTGAACATTAATTGTCTTTTCGTTTTCATTAGACAACTCATCCTGTTTATCACTAATTGCACCCATGATCTTGTTTAATTCTTTCGTATTTTGTTCTTTTTCAAATATTTTTTGTAGCTCTTGAAGAGTATATTGTTCATGCTCATTATTCTTTTTCTGCATTTTTGTAACACCCCAAATATACATAATTCACTGTTCGCGTTCTCATCAATTAACATCATCAATTAGTAGTGATAATCCAAATAATTGGGACGTTATCGTCGTCCAAAAAGGAGATGGCTTGACTTATAGATAATTAAACATAACTAAGCTGAACATCATTCCACCACACAGTATTTGTCAAAGCAAACCATCAAACCAACATCAACAGTTACTAATGATCTCATAATTTACATCAAAATATAGTAACTCTTAGCTGAGTATTTAGTTCTAACATTAAAATATCTTACAATACAGTGCTCAAATCATTTCAGCACTAAACATCACTCTTCCTTTTTGACATTCCCGCTCACTTATCTTCTCCAGTCGGCCTGTCAGCCGGACCGCGATTCACTAAGCATTTCCCTAAAACAAAACATGAAAACATTTTGAATTGTAAGTCGAAACTGAGTACATGCATTTCTGTATTGTTAAATACTCATGGAAAAACTGGTTGGGCCCGCATTACAATTCATTTTAATTAAAAACAGGAAATGAGATGAATATAAAACTGCATTGTCAATCATCATCTGATAGTGAGCCCCTGGTAACTGTTACGATCTAAGGATAGTTGTACACCTGCCAAGCCGATCGGGGGACCTGGCCTGAAGCTGTGCCGGTAGCTAAAGGGCAATGCCCGATAACTAATAACTGATGGGGTCACTAATTATGTGACTAACCACTTATTAAACTGATTTATTGATGTACTTACCAAAACATTATAATTTTGATAAATACGTGTTGATATCTAAAGATACAAACAATGAACGTACCTAGTACTTTTAATGAAATTGACTAAAATGGGATTGTACTCAAAAGGGAAGGAAATGATTGATTAGGCCCTGATTATGTACAAAAGTATCATTGTAGGAACATATAGTTAGCAATTGTATTTATTTCATAGCTAATATTTTAGTAAAGGAAAAGTAAGAGCATAATAGGGCTTAGAAAGAATGACTCATAACTTAGTCTTTTGATCTTCGATTGAAACCCAATACCCCAATATCGAAAGCTTAAGAAGTCCCGAAAAACTTTAATTTAGAACAACAAGTATGAATCCCACCATAGGGTTCCCAAAATGGGGTTAGAACATAACTATATAAGTATGTTAGTTTTCGTCTAACCTGCGCAGTTCTGGTAAAACAACCATAATTTTGTCCACAAAACTTGGATTAAGGTGATTCAAAAGGAATTTGAAAGCTAACATACTGATTTATCTACCCATCTAAAATCACAATTTTTGGCTGGCCAATAATCAGTTTATTAGAAAAGTTTCCCCTATTTTCTGCCATTTTCCAGCCCCCACTATCCTAGCTTTCTCCTATCTTTTCATACAAACCCTCATCTAAAATCAATCCCTAAAATCACGTAACAAAGCCTTGGTCCTCCCATCATCATGCAAAATCATCGTACTCAATTTCACTTCATAATCATATACATCAAAGATTTATTTTTCAATCAAGTATACACAAATAACATGCTTGCTATTAAAGGAAACTAAACCTTGCATAATCATTAAAACCCTAACTTTTGGCCAACTTAGATTCACCCTTAACTCCTCCAAAACCATCCAAAACTACAACAACTCCATCATAGTCATTAATAATGCTAAAGATCACCAAATCAAATACAAATCAATCCATAAACATGGTTTTAACTTAAGCTTGCATGAACATGATCAATCTCGACCTTTACTTACTATCCAACTTCTCCAACAATTAAAAAATCCAAAATAACATCTAAAATAGCTCTTATTCTTATCAAAACATCATGATCAATAATCAAATCAAAAAAACAAGAATCAAAACTAAGATAAAATCAAAACCAACAAGATCAAGATTATGGTTTACTCACTTTGATACTTGGAAGCAAGAGGTGTATGTGGTGTGAGGTGTGGGAGATGGTTGGTGTGGTTGTGGTGGTCGAAGGTAGCCTCTGGCTGGCCGGAGCAGAAGCAAACAGCAGCAACCAGCAGAGGTGGTGGTTGTGGGGTTGAGAGAGAAAAGAGGAAGATGGGTGCGTATTTGTGTTTCCTTGGTTAGAAATGAATGGAAAATTTACTTGGCTGATTTTATTCACCCATAAAGTAACTTTTTGCTAACCATGGTTAGATTTAAACTATGATAATTAGTTAGGTTAGTCAAACAAGCTTATTGGGTTATGATTGGCTTGTACGGTATGGGCCCGAGAAGGGAAGCAAACCGTACGCGATTAAATTTTCATACCTTGTAACTAAATTTTTGTGAGGTTATAAAAATAATACTATTAATAACAAAAACAATAATGAATTCTTAAATTATAATTATCGAGGCCTACTATCGATTTTCCTGAAATTTTACGATAATAAGAACCCGAATTGCAAAGCGAAGGCCCAAATGATATATTATTATTATTATTATTATTATTATTATTATTATTATTATTATTA
>JACYFF010031956.1:95157238-95211755 GCA_017589665.1 Selenicereus undatus | reverse complement strand
CGCAAGTGGCTGGCAAGCAGGGGACGCCTGGTGGTCGACGGTAGAAGAGTGGGGCGATTGAATTTAGGGTATGAGGAAGAAGAGAGTTGAACGACGAAGGATGAAGGTGAAGTTCCTGGTAAACGACGTACGCTAATTATGGGAACTGCCAAGGGAGAGGAAAGATTAATGGCATGGGTGTAATTTTCTTAGACTTTTGGTAGTATCGTAATTTCAATAAAAAGTTGTTCTTAAAAGGCTATTAGGAATAGCTGTTTGAAAAAGAACTCTTTGGAGCAAAACAGTTGTTTACCAAACACCTTTTTAGCTGTTTGACTTGGTCAAAACAGGTAAAGAGGTCCTAAACATCTCTTTTTTGTCAAACAGCTGATGCAACCAATCACCTCCGTTGTTGGTAGGCCACTATAACTGATGCAGGAATTTATTCTAACTATGGAGTAGATTCTTGGTGAGTGATCGTTGAGATGCTTTGTATTAGGTGGTTTCACGAGTGAAGGGTGGATTGTTTTCGCCTTTGTTCAGTTACAAGATTTGAGTCATTTTTTGAGAGGTTTTTATGTTTTATATATCGGATGTTTTCTTTCATTTTAGCCCAGAGGTGGTAGTTTGATGATCTTTCTATAGTCATATATCAGGCTCTTACCGTATCTTCTTTCTCAACTTCTCTAAAGCTTACTACTGATTAAAAAACGACAAAAAAAAACGTTATCCATTCTTTAATTTGCTCTACAATCATACTACTCGATTTTGTACAATCACAAAATCAGTGCTAAAAAATAACTCTACGACATTCTCTGCTTGAAAATCGGAGAAGGCCTTTCATTTTATGATCTCCATAATTACCTAAGTGATCCGATCCAATATTCAATAATTGTTTGAAGTTATTTAAAAGTAACAATTAACCAAGCTAAGGAACAGACATTAATTCAAAGATCTCATTTATGTGCTTTACAACAGCGGGCAGGAAAGAGCATGTACGTATACTGAGAGCCAAGCAATATGTTTTATTGGATTCAACAGTAGGACATCGATACATCTTTGATCGAAAAGCATTACTTGTATCGTAATTAACTGGATTTATTGGAAAACAACGAGATGACGACTGAACATACACGACTACGACACAACAAGAGGGAACACCAACGCTTACATGAAGGAAAAAGAAAGGAAAAAAAAAGTTTGGAAATTGCGCATAACATAAATAGATGAGGGGTGATGACCAAATCTGTAGCACATAACATAAATAGATGAGGTCATTGGTTGCCCGCATAGTATCAGATTAGTCAGTTTGTTCTTCATTCGTCCATGTCGACGACGTGTAGATGACTGTATTCATCAATGCTTTTGGTCACTACACTAGAGCTTCGTTTGAACCTTGGAAAAGTTGGTGGAAAGAAAATTTTTTCATGAAAGTAATTTTTTTCTTGTATTTGGTTTGGAAAAAATCACAAAGAAAAAAATATGGAGAAAAATTAAATAGAAAAATTGTTAGAAACAAGTAATAAAATTAACCTCAAAAAATTGTGAGGAAAAATTTGGGGAAAAGTCCCCAAAAGAATTCTCAATATTTTCCAACCTCGCATTACTTAGATGATATCAACATCATTTAAGTAGTTCATCAACTTTCAAATTTCTCATCCAAATTCTTGTATTTTTTTTTTTCAATCCAAACAAGAAAAAAAAAAAACTCACTTTCAGTTCTCCCTACTTTTTATCCTTCACATTTTTTTTCCTTTCAACTTTCCTTTCTATCAAATTTTACAATCAAGACTCTCTTCTCCCATTTTTTTTTCTTTTTGAACTGTACTATTTCTGTCAGTTACCCCTATTGTAATACAATACAATTGAATTTATTTTCTACCATCATTACTCATTATTCTTGTTTGTATAAAGAAATTAGACTAGAGAAATTCCACACAACATTATACAGTGACTTGGTAATATATTAGACATGAACAAGGGAGTTTAAGTGGCGGAACTTCAAGATTTTTCTCGAGGGATCTATAAATTATAAGTATAATATTGATCACGATATCAAATGTGCCGTGAAATTAATAATACTCATGGCTGGCACCACTCTATTTACCAAATAATTTTTGTTTAGATTGTTTTTCTTCTTTCTATTTCTTTTTTCTTTTCTTTTTGCAAGTGATGACGTTCTTCATCCAAATATTCTCTACATATTTCCGGCTACAATTGCATTCAAATGTTAAATGCCAGTAATTATAATACAGGATATTCTGCCCATTTGCATAATTTAAGGTATTTGCTTCCATTAATCCACCATAAATTATACCATATAGTTTGTATTCATTTTAATTAGCCTAATTAAGTAAATAAGACTACTAATCGACCGACATTGAAGAAGAAAATAAATATGCATCTCAAAATTATTTGATCAAATTAAAATAACCAATCACTTAGTGAACATTACAGTATCTTTCACACCGTTAGCCTAATATATTCTGTATTGGCAATGATTGTATTGAACGCCCCAAAGGAAAAAAGAAAAAAAGAAAAACCATAAAAGAAAACAAGAAATAAAAGGAACAACTTGTAACCAATGGGATAACCTCTTATTAGAATTCCCACTATGCTGCATTACATATATCTCAGAAAGACATTAGGCAATACCATAATAATTTATGAAAGCAACAAATAATTCTAGAGTAACTTCAAACTGCATTGATAATTAACATCACTGATATGTTGTTATTAGGGCAACTATAACAACCAATGCAAATTCAATAAGAATTATGTAGATCAAGCCAGCTCCTAATTCTTAGAACAATCTGTAGGCTTGAAGGACACCTTGCCTCCCTCAAGATCATATCCCACCAAGAAGTTGCTCTGAGCTATGTTCCCCCATATTGCTATTTGGTCAGCTGGCACCATTGCAAGGCATACCACTTCTTCGGCTACCTGAATGAACGTGTTCACTGGGTTCAGTTCAATTTTAGCTCCGGAAAATTGAGCTGTTATGGTTGGTATATTCAGATCTTTTCCTCCATTGCTTTGGTAACACAACTGCAACACACCCGAGGGGTCATCCACTTGTGTCCCTTGAATTTTCTCAGCTAAAGCGGAGTTCAGTTCGGAGAACATGTCCGAGGGTAACATGGTCAAAGTAGTTCCTGAGTCGATGATTATATTCCCCTCCTCTGTCTGATCTCTGGAGAAGTCATTGGTGGAAGACCTCTTGAAGGGCACAAAGGTACTGGTCTCATTGTCGTCTCCAACAGTCAAACCTTCCAATGTGAGAAAATAGAAAGTGTCCGGAGAATTTTTGACTAGTGGGGTGGAGACGACACCCCTGCCTGACACTTCTCCAGCTTGTCCAAAGCTTATCTTGCTGGAGAAGTTACCTTCTTGAAGAAAGGGGATAAGACAGTAGGAAAATTTCCCGCCCACCGAGGAGGTGAGCTGGGAGACTAGGGATAGGGGCCCACCTCCCAGGCCAATGAGGCCAGACCCATCTTCCCTAAAGGTGCCTTGGTTGTTATGGCCGCACCCGAGGGAGACCTTAGGGAAGGAGGCTTTACTACCCTTTGTAGTTCCAAAAGTTAGGGTTTCAGTGGCTAAGTCCCCTTCAGTTTGGGACCGGTCTCCATAGGCATACGAATACTTGCACGTATTCCTCTGGGTGCATGTGCTCCTGCTAGATAACTCTTGACATGCATCTGAATCACAAGACTCAAGTTTATAAGAAGAGGACTTTCGAGGGTCGAAAATTGGGAGTTTTTGATGGTAACACTGAACACAAGGCTGACACTGTATCCAAATAAGGTCACTCCCGGTGTCCGCAATGGCCAATTGCGAGACCGGGGGTGTCCCTAGGGACACCTCCATGATGTGCTCACCCATGGCGGGGATCACATGGGATTGGAAGTCATTGGGGGACGATGAGAGCCGGAAGAGGTTCGTTCGAGACATCGAACGGTGGAGGGTGGTCTGAACCCTGTCCCACTTGGTGAGGGAGGGGTTGTAGGATGGAGATAAGGGTGAGTCACGGTGAATGAGGTTAGTAGTGAAGCCTTCATGGTTTATGGCTGTTAATTGAGTGGAGGAGACAGAGAATGCCGCTGTTAGACATAGGAGGAAGGATGAAAATCTAAGGATTGCCATGGTTCAGATCTCAAAGAATGTGAATGAGTTATTTTTGGTTTAGGGTTTGGAGAAGATTTAATTTATAGAGAGAAACAGGAGGGTGTAAACAATATGAATGGTAACAAAAGGGGCGTAACCATGAATGTAGACATAATCTTCTGCATATAATAATATGATATGAAAGCTTTACGTACATAGTATTTTTCTCTCATATATGGTATTTATGCTAGATTTTTCGACGTACAGTGGATTTGGTAATAAATCGGAAAATCTCATCATATTACCAATGGAAGATTACATGCATGAATACATAATTGAGATGAGAATGATAATTAAGATGAGAATGATATTTTCAGAATATAATCGGGTGTAATTAATTAAATTAATGAAAATATTTATGGAATGTATATCAGCGTGATGATATATGTGTATCGATGAAATCCATGCAGAAATATAGCTATTTTTTTTCTAATCATCACTATGAATTAAGAGCTTCCATGTCCCTACCTCCCTTATTTCGGATCTTCTTTTTTTTTTTTGAGTTTCCATAAAAGAAACAACTTACAAGGGCCCCATAACCCATATTGCACTAAGTTTTCCTTTATTTACAAGGAGAGAAAGGACATAAGCGAAGGTAATTCGTGTGTTTTCTCTCTTAATTTTGGGAATCCACATATATCGGATTTTAAGGCACTATAAAATTTTTACTTTCTAAAGTATCGAAAAATAATATCGGATTTAAAATGAGTCATAAAATCCTGCAAATGAATAATTTCCATGGCTTAAAAATAATGGGTAATCTGAATTTGCTAAACAAATGTACTACCAATTTGAGTGCCTGGTTATTATTGCGGGGCTAAAACCATTGATTTACTTCAAGCCAGCTGTGCAAGGATAATGGGTTCAACATGTATAGTGTTAGTAGAGATATTTCGTCTTTTTTTTTCCCTTTTTGTTTGGAGACAGGAAGACTAAACATCGCAAATTTTAAAATTTACAAGCACAACCAGTGTCACTCCTCGGATGAGGTGTTTTTAAGTAACGAATATTTTTAATTAAGAAAAATGATAAACGTCTTATTATAAGACACTTGTTTTGGCCAAGAAATCATGTTACAATGTTTTTAAATTTAAAAAAATCTTATGATCGAATAGTAGAAATATATTACAACTTATAAATTATGTAAAATCATTTTTTTATTCATAATTTACTATATTTTAAAAATACGAGCATCATATGTCCTTGCGGATAGGGTTAATTTAATTATTATGTCATTTAATACTTCACCGATGTAGGCACGTAGCCGACGCATATTTAAACTTAGCCATTTAGAAGAATTAAGTGCAATCATTGAGAATTTGATGATTTTAAATTATAAAATACGTTAATTTAGAATGAGGCAAGACATTTAAGGATGTCTTGCGGCAAGACACATATTGTCACTCTTTTAATTAAAATGGGTTAGTTGAAGCAGTTTATACTTGCTTATCTTAAATAAGGTTTTAGGTTCGAATCTTATGATAAGAATTCTTTGTCTTAGAGATTAAAAATAGCTCAAATGAAGAAACCAATATGCTCAAAATTCAAAAGGAACAAATCTTGAAAGATAAAGTAGTTTCTAATTGGAGAAATTTATAATAGAAAAGTTATAATCCTTACAAGTCAATAAAGACTCGACTTTATCGGTGTGGAGGATCAAATATGAAAAGGAAAATAATGAACATTTTAAAGAAATAAAGTAGTTATATTGTATAGAGTTATGAAAAAAAACTAATGAAGTTCCTAATAACTTAACAAATTCATGATAAACAGAGGCTTAATGGGCCTCATTGTTGCTGGACCTCTGGGTAACCTGAGCCCGGCAGTCTATAGGAGCCGAATAAATAAGGTTAAAAAATTTTAGCTGCGGTGGGTGTGGGCGTGTGGCCTACGCACACATTCGAATGATAAGGGGGGGGGGGGGGGGAAGTTTATAAATCAAAAAAGGAAAAATGAATCTTAACATTTGCAACTAGAAGTCCACCTCTCCATCTACTAGTCTAGGGGGTCCCTTCGCACTTATTAGCAAACCACCATGATTTTTGTCTAATTCCAATGCCCGGGCTGGATTTTGGCCCAAATTAACCAGCCTGACCAAATCTGGTGTGTAATAGGACAATAAAAAAATAGCAAGCCCATGCATCAGTGGTCACCAACCTGCATTGCATTGCAAGCCGTAGAATGTACTTAGGACGGCTCCATCCCTAACCTTTCCAGACACTTTTCCTCCAAAACATACTTTGTGTAGGAGGACAGAATAAAGCATAACATTTTTCAGATTGAAGTTATCTCTTGTCTGACAATCTTCAAGCCACCCCTCAGCACTTTGTAGACCACTAACTTTATGAATAAACTTATCTCTCAAACAGAGTAAGCTTCTCCAACCACATGCATCAGTAGAGCGAGCCTGGCAGTGAGCACATCCCACCCCTGTAACACATAGGCTCTTACCCATATTATTGTAAATATGGTCCTTACATGAGCTAGTTTCCATAACCACTTCATACACACAGCTGTGTTCCAACCTAAAAGTTCTTTAAAGTTTAAGCCACCCTATCGTACATGTTGGCACAATGATCTCCAGCTTATCGTAATAGAGTATAGGGATATTATTGTACTTTTGCAACCTATATAGTTTTACGTAAATATGCATCTAGGCTCTGAGATTTGGTGAGCCGTTCCCATCATCTAGTTTCATATGGTATCAGAGCGGGTTCGCTCCTAAACACGAAAATTTTCCTCTCTCTTCCCTTTCTTGAATCCCACGTTTTCACCCTTCCCAACCCTAACCCTCGTTGCACTCATGGCATCTCCATCGTCTGACGCCATGTCCACGGCCACCACGGCGGTTTCCAACGTCATCACCCCACACGAGTTGTCGCCTTTCACGTCAACCCCCGTGACCACGGTGGCTCCCCAGACGTCACCGGCCCTTCTCTGCAAAGCCCACTTCTGCTCCATGGTTTAATTTCCCTCCCCCACCACTGCTGCAGCCTCATTCCACGGTTCACCAGCACTCTTCGACAACCTCTCTTTCCCACTTCGCCTGGCCGACTGCCCTGTCGACACTTCTCTGTGTTAGTTCAATCTTGGCAATCCGCTGCCACGGGCTTCTCTTACCCCGGGTTTTCTAAGGCTTTTCCACCGCCTTACTCGGTCACTGCTCAGCCCTTCTTTGATGTCCTCGATGGGACGTGGTCTCCGTCCTCTCTGCAGTTGCATCAGGGTAGTGGGCTTCCGCCCCTTCCCCTGCCATTGTGAACGGTAAATATCACCACATATGTCACCACCACTTTGGCCTAGGTGGATGACTATTTGTCATGGGAGACGTAATTCACTTCCTCCGTAATCATGCATCAGCTCCAAGGAATGCTCGATGGAAACATTGTTCAACCGCCCTCCACAATTCTTGTTGCTCTTGGTGTTAGTCAACCGAATCCAACATAGTCTTACTGGCTTTGGGTTGATCAGTTTCTTCGAGCACGGATCTTTGCGACGATATCTAAGGAGACATTATGTGAGGTACGTAATATTCCACATGCTTTACCGATATATATGGCACCACCTTGCTTCCCTCTTTAATACTGCTAATTTAGCTAGAGCATTGGGTTTAAAATGTATGCTCACTGATGTCTCGAAAGGAACTGAACGGTCTATGGAGGACTATTACGTCATATTAAAACTCGTGCTGATTTGCTTACTGCTATTCAAAGTTTAGTGTCTAATCTTGAGTTAATTCAGTTCACCACATCGGGTTTACCGCCTGATTATCATCATTTGGTCACTACTTATTCCATGTTGCTTGTTAGTCACACTTTTGATGATATGTGTTCAAACTGATTTTTTACGAGCAACGATTGAAATTTCAGTCCACTTGAGACACTCATGTGCATCATGCTCTTGTTAGCACTGTCAGTTCTGGTAGGTCCAACCAAGGGGGTGCTTCTCGCAATCAGAACAACAATAATGGTAAGAAATAAGAATAATGGTGGCCGTCGCAACTAAAATAACAAAGGACGCAACAACAAAGAAGGCCACAGGAACAATAGGAACAACAATTCCCGATAGAATGACTTATCTCCTAGGAGTATGCCTACTAGTATTGTATATGGTAAGATGTTTCATCTTCATCTACTTATTGTACTACTGCTTTGGATACTCACTCTTTGTCTACAAGAACTAATCAGTTAGAAGGGATACTAGGGTCCCATGCCAATGTTACTTGTTAAATTTGTCATGCACCAGGTCACTCTGCTGATTCCTATCCTAGTCGCTGCCAACCTTGCCAGCAACCAATGCTTCTTGCATATGCTACCTTCAGTTCCATCGCTGCTGGTGAGCAAATTTGGTATTCAGATTTTGCTACTGCCTCCTATATGAATCCTGATGATGGTAAGGTACTCACTAAGGCTGTTGGTCAAAGTGCTATGTCTACTCCTGCTAGGGGTGAGCAAAAAAAACCGAAACCGAAAATCGAACCGAGAAATCGGAAAAACCGAACCGAAAAACCGGCTAACCGGATCGAATTTTATGAAATTTTCGGTTCGGTTAACCGAACCGATTTTTTTCCACAGTTCACAATTCGGTTTCGGTTCAGTGGGGAAGATTTTTCTATTAACCGCGATTAACCGATCTGAATCGATTTTTTTTTTAAATGGCAGCAAATAAATTGTAAGTACTAAATAGTAATTAAATTTCTAAACCATAAAAAAAATGTAAATTTAGGTGTATGGGGTTCGGCTAACCGTAAACCGAACAGAAATTTCGGTTAACCGAACAGAAATTCAGGTTAATCGGATATTTCGGTTCAGTTTACGATTCGACTTTTTGTTAAACCGGTTTTTTTGGCTAATCGATTTTCGGTTAACCAGTAATTTCGGTTCGGTTCACGGTTCGCATTTTTTCCGAACCGAAAAAATGGTTAACTGGTTCTCGGTTAACCAAAAATCCGGTTAACCAACTTTGAGCACCCCTAACTCCTGCAAAGCCATTGCGTCTTAATTGTGCCCTTCACGTCCCACAGTTGCATCATAACCTCCTGTCTGTTAGGCAACTTTATCGTGACAACAACTATGGTGTGGTTTTGTACTCTGATTTTGCTTGTATCATGGACAACATAAAGTGTGACGTCTTTTTGTAGGCCCCTAATGTTGGTAATGTCTATCCGATCTATCTTCCTACTGAAAGCCATGTGGTTCCTACTAACTCAGCATTCAGTTCTTCGGGAGATCATTGGCATTGGGGCATTGTGGAGCTCATATTCTTACAGTTTTAAAGAAAAACCATGTTTTGAATGTTTCTACTACTTTTACTGATAATTTTACGTACGAGTTGTCGCTTAGCCAAGTCTCATAGACTTCTTTTTACTTTAGTTAAACATTGTACTCGTTCCCCTCTTGAGTTAATACATTACAATGTATGGTAGTCTCCTGCTCTATCTTATCAGGGCTTCAAGTACTGTATTTCCTTTATTGATGATTTTTCTCGGTTTACACGAATCAATCCTATGAAAAGAAAATTGGAAGTCTGTAATATTTTTGTTACATTCAAACCCTTCGTTGAAAATCTTCTTAACTATAAAATAAAAATGTTTTTGAGTGATGGAGGAAAAGAATTTGATCAAACTTCTATGCATGCATATTTTTTAAACACGGTATTTATTTTTGAAAATCTTGCCCTAATACACAAGCTCAAAATGGAGTTATTGAACAGAAGCATAGGCATCTCTTAGAAATGACCGGTTCTTTTCTTATTGGTGCTTCTCTTCCTACCTCCTTTTGGTTAGATGCCCTATATGCTGATGTCTTTAGCATTAATAGGTTACCTACTCCAATTCTTCGTCAAAAATCGCCCTATGAGATTTTATTTGCAAAAGTTCCCGATCACAAGCTTCTAAAACCCTTTGGGTGCTTGTTTTCCTTATCTCACTTTTGCAAATAAATTATCTCCAAGGTCGGTTGAATGTGTGTTTTTGGGATGTGCTTCTCACTATAAGAGATATCGTTATTTCCATCCTATTACTAACCGCAGCATGTGCTTTTTCAAGAAAATGTTTTTCCTTTTTCTACTTTGACATCTAAAGCTCCCCCTATTCATAGACCCCACTCGTTTGTTCTTAAGGACATTCTGAGTCTTACCCACACGATAGATGTTGTCCCTTAGTCTAATCTCAATTTCCCAGACCCATCATTACTTGGTCCTTCAGCAGCTTGTGTCTCTCAACCATCCACACTGCGTGACTTAGCCCAGCCCACTAGCCAAAACCACCCTGTTAAGTGATCATTTGTCATATTTTACGTGCCTTTTTTTACCTAATTTTTGTTCTTATAATAATATAATCTTTGAGATTTTTACTTATTTTATTTGTTTTTATAGGTAATAACTTCAATCGAGCAAACGTCACGAAAAGGGGTGAAGATGAACAAGAAAAGCAAAAAAAGGCAAGAAGGGACGACGAGGCGGCCTGGCCACCGTGCCAAAAAATTGGCACGGTGTGGTCGTGCCACCGCAACACGGGGTGGTCGTGCCACCTGGCGCAACCATGCCATCCTGTTGCCGCTCACTCGCCCGATTTTTTCTATTTAAGGCCCATTCAGGCATTTTTCTTTGGGAACTCCTCGGGCTCTTGTTTGGCGACTTTTAGGCTAATCTTAGTTTAGGTTTTAACCAATAAAAACCTCAATAGGAGGATTAGATTAGGATTTTGGATTGTATTTTGGAATCAAACTTGTGGAATTCAAGTTCATTCATTCAAATCAGGCCTAAGCTTTCCTCTCTTCTCTCTCTCTTTGTCATATGTTGTTCTTGTTTATATTTTGTGAGTCTAATTCTTGTATTTGATTTGTTTAGTTTAAATGTTTAGTTTTCATTATTAATTCATGTTTAGTCAGATTGATTAGATTAGATTAGTTTCTTTCTCACTCTTCCATAGTTCATGTTTATGTGTTCCTTTGTTAATTTAGTTGTAGTTACGTTTAATTGTGTTTGTGATGTTTAGTTGTTAGTTGGCGATGATCTGGATGGTGATTAGCCTCTTGATGGATAATTGATTGTTGTTAGGCCTTTACCCATCTTGTTTATGCTAGAATTTAGAGCTTTCTTTCATGCCCGCCAAGTGTTCGATGAAATACTGGAAAGAACTTTCATCCATATTTTGGGGCAATCGACCTATGCCGAGAGGTGAGGTTAATTGTCTAGTGTTGGTAGAGAGAATAGCTAAGATTCAAACATAAAAATAGTCTTGGTCGCTAGGTAAGTCAAGGGTTGTCAATCTTGTAGTTTAATTGAGCTAACCCCATGAAAATAGAATATTAGAACAATTAGACTAGCTCATGACCCTTGAGGGAGGGCTTAGGTGGTGTTTAATGATGCAACCAATCGTCTTTGAATACTAGCATAACTTGAGAAGGTGAGGGTTTGACTTGATTAGTTGGTTTATCTCGAGTTTAATCATAATCAAAGTCTTTTGCCTTTGCTTTAGTAGTTAGTTATATTTTCTATCCCTTTTTATTTTGCCTAACTTGAGATGCTTTAGCTAGTTTTGGTATTTGAAAACACAACTCGCTACAGACGACACCCCGAGTACTCAATGATGCACCTTGCACTTGGGGTTTCTAAATATTAAAACTTTTTCCCTAACAAGTTTTTGACGCCATTGTCGGGGAGTTATTGCTTTTCAATATTGGAGCTTACTTGAGTACTCGAGACTAGGCCTTTATTTGAAAAAAAAATTAAAAAATTAAAAAATGCCAGTTTTTCACTTTCCTCAGTATGAGCATAAACTGTTTTGGAGATACTTTGACATATTACATTCTTTTCTTGCTCATTGTGGCTACTGTTGGGATAAGTGAAAAACTTTGAGTATAGTCGATGAGGGTGTGAATTATGAGACCCATGCTCATTTGGAGCATTGGAATTTTTGTGCGCATGATGTTGATGAAGCTTGGGATTTGCTTGAGTGGTTGTCTCGGGATACTTATGAATTTGAGACTAGTTGTGTTGATTCTTGCATCCCCTCCCCTTGCATCCCTAACTATGCTACTCCTGTGTGCGAGCATTGTAATCGTTCTGATCATGACAGTAATTCTTGTCCTTATTATATTTCTGCTAATGGTTTTGCTAGACTTTCCAGCAAGATTGAGACAATGAATGAGCAACAACTAACTTTATGCGGGAGCATGACCTATCATATGAGACTGACCCTAGGCTTCATTCCCCCGAACCTAATGTCAACATGTTTGATGATGGTGAGTCTTTTCCTACTCTAGAGTCCGGACTAGAGGAAGTATTTGACCCTCCCTCGACTACTTTGCCCCCTGTTGCTCCATCCTCACCTAACACCCTTAGGGACAACACTGCATCTATCACGACCTTCCCTGATACACCTTACCCTCTAACTCAATCGATGGGGTTTGGGGTAGGTGAGATATTTAGTATCGATGTCAGTGTTGATGAGGATGATTCCTGTTGTGGGTCAAACAATATAGCTATTGAGGAGCATGATCCTAATGAGACTCTTGTTGGGAGGCTTGGTGTAGATGTTGTATTTACAGTTTTACCTAGTCCTTATCATGATGACCATGTGTCCCCCGATCCCCTCGACATTTTTCATGCTTATCCCTCATGTTCACTACCCTCCCATTCCCCTAAGTGTTACAATTGGCCACTTGTTGATTCTCATGTTGTGCTTGAGGAGAATGAGGTTGACTGTTTTGAGACTCTAGGTACCTTTAGATGGTATAACCCCTCCTTTAATCTTTAAAATCTATACCTAGAGCATTTGCCTGGAAAAATCGTATTAATTATTGCCTTTGACTATTCTACCGATTTTTTCAAGGCATTTGATAAGTTTAGGAGAGCACTCACTATCATTTTTGGATTCATGTTTTTGCACTCTTACTTACATTCATCTGAGTTACATGCCCAGGTGTTCGATAAGCTCCTGCGAGCTTTGACGACATCCGAATTGGTAGTTTGGATCTTGAGAGATGAGGAGTAACTGATGCTTTCCTCGAGCCTCCCATCGCACCATTTTAGTGAGGTTTAGTTTGGGTACAATCAGTACCCAACCTGGCATAATCGCTTTAACTCTTCTCCTTTCTTTTTATTTTCTTTCTTTTCTTTTGTTTAGCTGTGGATATTAGGTTGCATAGCTGTGAATATTAGGTTATACTTTTGTGGTGATCATTTTGAGGTGATACTTGAGAATTTGTTGAGCCAGTTGATGGCTATGATCCCATTTTATGTGTCTTTGTACATAGTTGTGGTTTTTGTGTATGTTGATTTGTCTTCTTTTTTTTTTGTACATATGTATTTTGTTGATGTGGTAGCTTCCCGGCTACCAATGAGGATATTGTAAGATCTTGATGTAGGGGAGGAGAAGCTACACTTCAATCCCTTGAAAAAGGAAAAGAGAGGAAATATTTTCAAAAAAAATATTAAAAAATAAAAAAAAATTGTTTGTGACTTGTTTTTGGGGAATCCTATATTATTTTCACTGACTTTGATCCCTTGTACCTTAACTATCAGCTTGTACACAAGTAAGTTATTCATGATAGATCTTTGTCCTAAGTGCGTCATTTTTGGTCCCAATTCTAACCCCAATAGTTTATTATAGCTGTGTAATTCAGTCCTTATGTACACTTCATCATTATCTTATGGTTTTAGTCTCCTATGATTGGCTCTCCCACTTGTCTTTGTACACAGCCACTTTTGTTTCCTTTTTTTCGCTTCACATTCAAAAAAAAAAGAAAAATAAATAAAATTTGGAATGACAAGTATCCCTTTGAGGCATGCGTCACTGAGTGTTACCCTTTGAGGCATGTGCCACTGAGCGTTACCCTTTGAGGCATGTGCTACTGGGTGTTACCCTTTAAGGCAATACTCCTACTGGGAAAGCTTGCTTCCCTTATTAATAAGCCAATAATATAGCATGTGTCAGTCAGGTGGGAACAAGTTTGATTTTGGTAAACTTAAGTCCTAAGATAATGATACACTTACACACCAAGCACTAGGATGGATTCTAGGTTTTGATGTACAGTGGGGTGAAAAGTAGGTCCTTTGATGTCATGTATGTGGATAGAAAGTCTTAATATGTACACTCTGTTTATATACAGGCTAATATCTTTGTTGCATTTGTGATTTGGTTGGTTAGAAAGTGTACAGTTTTTCCCCTTGTATAGATATTTGTGCCTTGTTCGCATATCTGTTTTGTTTTCTTTATTTTCCTTTCTCCTTTTCCACTTATTTTTCTTTTTCAAGATTTTGTGAGTATATCTTCTGCAAATCTTCACGAGACCTTACTCATCCACTTAGGGGAACCAAGGGGTTTAAAGGGCTTATTGCATACGCTAAATGCAACCGTAATTCCTACGAAAGTGAGTTAGGTTCTTAGGTTAGTTTTCCATTTGTTTTGCTCAAGGACAAGCAAAAGATAGGTATGGGGGTATTTGTTAGGCGATAATTTGTCGTATTTTACGTACCTTTTTTAACTAACTTTAGCTCGTACAGTAATATAATCTTTAGAATTTTTACTTATTTTATTTGTTTATATAGGTGATAACTTCAATCGAGAAAACATCGCGAAAAGGGGTGAAGATGAACAAGAAAAGCAAAAAAAGGCAAGAAGGAACGACGGGGTAGCTCGGCCACTATGCCAGAAAATTGACATGGTGTGGTCATGCCACCGCAGCATGGGGTGCCCATGCCACCTGGCATGGCCGTGCCACCCCGTTGCCGCTCGCTCGCCTGATTTTTTCTATTTAAGGCCCATTTAAGCATTTTTGTTCGGGGACTCCCCTGACTCTTCTTTGGCGACTTTTAGGCTAATCTTATTTTAGGTTTTAGTCAATAAAAAGCTCAATAGGAGAATTAGATTAGGATTTTAGATTGTATATGTGATTCAAGGTTGTTTCATTCAAGTTCATTCATTCAAATCAGGCCTAAGTTTTCCTCTCTCATCTCTCTCTTTTTCATATGTTGTTCTTGTTTATATTTTGTGAGTCTAATTCTTGTATTTGACTTGTTTAGTTTAAATGTTTAGTTTTCATTGTTAATTCATGTTTAGTTAGATTGATTAGATTAGATTAGTTTATTTCTCCCTCTTCCATAGTTCATGTTTATGTGTTCGTTTGTTAGTTTAGTTATAGTTAGGTTTAATTGTGTTTGTGATGTTTAGTTGTTAGTTGGCGATGATTTGGATGGTGATCAGTCTCTTGATGGCTAATTGATTGTTGTTAGGTCTTTACCCATCTCGTTTATGTTAGGATTTAGAGTTTTTTTTCATACCCGCCAAGTGTTCGATGAAATGCTCGAAAGAGTTTTTGTCCGTATTTTGGGGCAATCGACTTATACCGAGAGGTGAGGTTAATTATCTAGTGTGGGTAGAGAGAATAGCTGGGATTCAGACATGAAAATAGTCTTAGTCGCTAGCTATGTCAAGGGTTGTCAATCTTGTAGTTTAATTAAGCTAATCCCATGAAAATAGGAGGTTAGAACAATTAGACTACTCATGACTCTTGAGAGAGGGTTTGGGTGGTCTTTAATGATGCAACCGATCATCTTTGAATACTAGCATAACTTGAGAAGGTGATGGTTTGACTCGATTAGTTGGTTTATTTGAGGTTTAATCATAATCGAAGTCTTTTGTCTTTGCTTTAGTAGTTAGTTATATTTTTTTATCCCTTTTTATTTGGCCTAGCTTGAGACACTAGTTCTGGTACTTGGAAACACAACTCCCTGCAAACGACACCCTGAGTACTCAATGATGCACCTTACATTTGGGGTTTATAAATATTAAAACTTCCATAACACAACCCCAGCCCCATGGTGCCCTTCTCGCCCCATTATCCACATAGCCGACCTACTACTTGTCTACCCCACCTCTAGCCCATCCGGTGCCATACACATGCCCAATCCATCCAGTGCCTCTGTTCCGCCAGGCCACATGTCACATAACCATCTTTGGGCCATTCCCAGCTTGCGTCCAGCAGTCCAGAAATCCATATTGTCGGGCCAACGTGTCTTGGGCCATCTACCCATGACAGCCCACAACTTACATCTTCTCCGCCCTAATTGTCTGACCCAGTTTGGGCCACATCCGGCCTCATTACTAATGTCTATAGGATGCAAACTATATCTAAGTCAGGTATGTTCAAACCCAAGTGTCTTCTTTCTATGTCTGTATCTTAGCATAACCTGAACCCACTTCTTTCACTCAAGCTTCAAAATATTCTCACTGAAAAGAAGCAATAGCTAAGGAGTACAATGCACTACTGGCCAATGGCACATGTAGAGATGGGAAGTTTAACCCGACACAATAACACGACATGAACACGACCAAGTTGCTAAGAGAAAACAAATCTGACCCAAACTGAACTGATTTCAACCCGAAGTTGACATAATTTGATGGTTTAGTTTGAAAACTTGTTATTTTTCAGTTTTGAGAAAATCTCAGCCATTTTAAAGGCCGACACGAAATTAACCCATTTATTAAATGAGACGACCCGACCTGACCCTTTTTCTACCTCTAGGCACATGGGATTTTTCCACCACTCCCTTTACAAAACGTGGTTGGGAATAAATGGGTTTATAGAGTTAAATGGATTTACTACCATGAGACATCCTATCCTATTGCCAAACTTGCTATAGTTCAGCTTATTCTGTCTTTAGCTGTTTCATTTCGTTGGTCCATTTGATAGTTAGATGTCAAAAATGCATTCTAGCATGGACATCTCACTGAAGAAGTTTATATGAAACAACCCTGTGGTTTTATTCATCCTACCTTCCCCCACTGAAGACTCAGATCACTATAGAGGGGTGTAAATAGGGTAATCACAGAAATTTAAAAAAAAATATTGAAAGCAAGAACAGAAATTAAAATGAGATAATACGTACCGATATTTTAATGAGATTGGGCCTCAATTAAGCTTAGGTCCCCACCTAGAGTTATCCAACTCTATGATTCAATTCTCTACTTCTTTTATTAAGATGAACTCTCATAATCTCTTAGAGCTACCTCACTCTATAGATCCCAAGTACTTAAATCAACCTCTTATAAGTATGGGGGAGTTCTGACCTCACACTAACTCATAAGTTCACTCTTTAATAAAGAATTCCTCAATACACTCACAACCTTTGATCACAATGTAATGCTCAGAGTCAATTGAGAAATGTATAGCTCAATGTTCTTGTAACTTGCTTTGATACTTGTTTTTGCTCATGTGGTCACTATTTATAGCCTTGCAAGTCGTGGGCTCAAATTGCCAAGAAGGAAGTTTCTGCCAGAATATCCTGAAATATGATTTTAGGCCCTTGAAATATATTCTCCAGATTCTAATTTGATTTTCTTTTGTGCTGAGCATTCTGATTTGATCTTTCCCTTAAATCAGCCACGCTGCACATGATATCTTCCTTGGACATGATGTTATTAATCTCTTCAAATGTGTAGCAAGATAATTCAAGTATCATTTTTGATATTACTTTACAATTTAAGCTTGTATCTTATTTAGTGGAATCTTGTCAAGATCAATTCAAATAATATTGATGCAAGGTAATCAATCCGTAATTGATCTTGTATGATATTCAAATTTGAAGGGGTTAGATCATATTTTTCAATCAAATAAAATCTTTAGATATTAGAAGATACCCACATATTTTTCTATCCATAAACAAATAGTAGGATAGACAACTTAATCCAATCAAATCCATTAATATTATTCACTTAGATTGTATGGATAAATATCCATGGAAACTCAATATTCTATCATATCACTTCCATTAATAATTAATCAGGGCTTTTTGTCCAAGACTTAAACTATTCAACTGCTAAGCCGATATATTAATCAAACATGTAACTAATTTGATGAATTGGACCAATAAGAATACTATATGTGAAACTGACAAATAATATAAATATTCAAAAAACGATTATTTCATATATAATTATTATCCACATTGTTTTTTATCATTAAAATCATTATGTGACTCCTAGAGTCAACAATCTCCCCTTTTTTGATGATGACAAACAATGATGTTCATAGGAAGTGATATTCGTATACATACCTTGATTCTTTCATCCACTTATCATAAGCTCATTTTTCTCCCCCTTTGTCATCATTAGAAAGGAATGTAGAATATAAACTAACCAATTAGTAGCACAACTCCCTCTTAATATGAAACTTATGAAGAAGGAGGAAGGGTTGACCTCACAAGCTTAAATCCAATAACATACCATCAAAATCAACCAGTTCACTTGGATATCTAAAAAATGAAATGCTAGGGTTGTTAGAGATACGAGTGTATGAAGGAAAAACAAAATTGATAATTTAGAATAAATCACAACTCCTCCTAAGGCAATTATATATGGGGAATAGAGTAGTCCATCAAGAAAAATCCTCCCCTTTCGGAAATCATTAATCCAAGGTAATTCATATGGCGTAAGATATACTAGTTGAGCACATAACCTTAGCTTATCAACAATTGCAATCTGGATATGAGAATTTTAAAAATATATAGTCATGTAAGGTATAATGTGTAGTTATTATACAATATCAATCAGGCTATTTTTCCTAACAAAATAGCTAAAACATAACATCGTATGCAAGACAGATGCAATAATATTCACCATACTCTAGTCAAATGATGAAATCAAGTATATTTAGCCCGATATAATGTAGTTATTTTATTTTGACATATCTCCAACCAAGATGCCTATTACGATACCAAAAAAATTTCTTATATCTCATTTTGACATCATTTTTATCTTAAGAATTATAACCACAATAATAGGATATAATCAAAGTATGGTATATATCTTGGTCCAACATGGGATGATATAATGCAATCAAATATTATGGAGCTTCATAATTCTATGTTATTTGAATTCTCCCTATTCATCTTTCATCAAAACATATTGTGAATCATATTATGGGTCTCTCCTTTTTTGTGAAGACAGAGTCCACTTTAATAGAGATTAACACTTATCATGATCTTATCATTTGGGCTTACTAATTCATTTTTCTCCCCCTTTTGCATGGGTTTCATTAAAAAGGTAGTGTGAGAATGATAAAACTGTGTAGCCATGAAGACAATAAAGATTTTTCGAAATAGATAAGGTTGTCTCTCCCCCTTGATAAAAATAATTGGAAACATTAAGCATGGGGTTATGGAATATTATAAGAAAATGTAATATTATACATATAATTTTATTGAAGCATTATATACCATTTACCACACTCTCCCCCCCCCCCATCTAGTACTCATATTAAAATATCAATGAAAAAAAATATGCTATGTTCAATTAGAAATTCGATGGCAGATAATAGCATTTAAGTATTGAACATTAATACTCCATATCAACCTAAGTCTTCTATTCACATAACTAGGGTAGATACCAAAATTTTGGATCTAAAGCCTAATTCAATAAAACAGGCACATATAGAATGATAATCAAATTTTAATACAAGTTTCATGTAGCAAATATGTATGTGACACAAAATTTGAATGATATACGACAAGAATATATGATTGTAATGTTAAAAGAGATAAATGTTAAACATCCATGCAAGAGAACATTTATCCACAAATAAGATATTCAATTTCCCCTTTGCTAAATAATCAACATCTAAAAATAATCAAACCAATATGTGATTGTTAAGCATACCGAATTTATCATCCCATCCTACAGGTAAAATGGAAAAAAATTTATAGAAGGGAAAAAAAGATGAATTAATAGTTTATCTTCTTTTTATCTTAGGTAGCCCAACACTTTCTAATTTCTTATTTTGATTTTGAGAAGTCCCACATCTTATTCTCCCCCGTGAGGTTTCTAGAAATTTAAGGGCTCGTGGGGACTTTTTGGATATTTCAAAATTATAGGCAAATAATTTTACAAAAATTTGTCCATTCTTCATAGAGTTTTGCAAAATACAATATATAGGAAGAATTTTTTTCTTGGGTCCATAAGGGTTAGAAACAAGCGAGAATCTTGACGTAGCCAAATTTCTCTTCTCACTTCTGTCCCTCTTTTTAGATTTAATAGTACTTGCATAAAACTTTGAAAAAATATTACCAATTGTAGTATTTAAATCAATAAAGTCGAGGTGAGATTGGGAAGAACTATCAATGAAAAATTTTACCTCATTTTCCTTACTTTATGGAGTTGATAAATCTTGAATATTCTTTTTGAACTCACACTCTTCTTGGTCTTGCCTTCCCACTAAATCTGTATGAGGCTCGCTTCTGTCATCACCATTCTCATCATCACACTTTTCAGATGGGCTATTTCTATCACCAACATGTTGAGTTTTGAATTTAGTTATCTCAATTGTCTACTCGTTTGTAATTGTATCAAGATCCGAAATCTCTTCGTTAGATCCATAACGACAATAAAGATAATCACAAATCTCTTTGGCACTTTTACAATGGAAAACATATTCACAAATATCAATAGAAAGGCCACAATATAGCATATTAATGGCTTTAGAATTTTCGGTCATCATCTTGTAATCATCATTGGTGAATTGATCCTTTGATTTTTAAATAACAATGGGACCTTTCCTAATAATCTCCTAAAGATCAAGATCTTTGTGCTTAAAGTAAAGTTCCATGATTTCCTGCCACGAAAAATAATTAATACCCATAAAAAGCGGTGGACAATCAGAACAAAGATTATAACTAGCCATGAGATTGAAGCTATTAGACGGTTAAGTATCAATATAATAGCACCGGCTTTGATACCAATTGAAGACTCAGATCACCCTAGAGGGGGCGAATAAGGTGATCATAAAAATTTTAAAAAAAGATTGAAAGCAATAACAGAAATTAAAATGAGACAATACGCAGCGATATTTTAATGAGGTTGGGTCTCAATCAAGCTTAGGTCCCCGCCTAGAGTAATCCAGCTGTAACGGCACGAACCTAATACTCATTTTAATTACATTAAATTATCTTACTTACAAATTAATCAAGTTGGGCCCCACATTTCAATTCAGCATTTCCTATATGTGTATACGTGTTTGTGCAATTGCAGGTTGAATCGGCAGAATGGCCTCGAAATAATTCATTAAAATTTTAATGAATAATTGAGCGTTTGTTAACATGAAAATGTCTCCCAAAATTTTACACCTAAAGCTTTATGTGTGTGTGTGTGTGTGTGTGTGTGTGTGTGTGTGTAGGTATGTATATCGACGTATATGAAAAGAGAGGGGAAAAGAACAAAATAAAACAAATCAAGATAATAAGAACAACAATATTAATATAGCTAGGAACCCCAACAAAAAAAAAGAACCGACATGAAGTCGGGTTAAATGAAACCAAACCCAAACCCCTCAATTTTTGCTCTGCTCCTCACACACACACACACCCGACGACCCCCACCCCTCTCCTTCTGCTGCTTGCTGGCCGTTGCTGCTCGCCGACCGCCATCAACGCCACCATCATCGCCGGCCAGTCAGCCGCCCCAACCGTGGGCTCCGTCGCTGCCCTGTTTTTCTTCCTCCTCCCGACGTGCGGCCCCGTTCTTCTGTTTTGTCCGCCGTTCGTTGGCCGCCCCAGTCGGGCTCCCCCATGCCGTCGGCCAACTTGCCGGCGGCCGGTCCACCGCCATTGCACCACCCCCCCCCCTCTCCTCTTCACTTCCCATTTTGTTCTCCAAGTGCTCAAGAAGGTAAAACCCCAACTCCCTCAAGTTAACTTGGATTGTTTATCATTAATTTCTTGTATTAGATGATCCCATTAGCTTTAGTAAATATTAAATTGTAATTTCCTTTAATTTTGGGATATTTGCCATTGAATTTGGAATGCTTGGAAGTAGAGGCTGTACGTGGTGGGTGAGAGTTTAGGCCTTGGATGTGAACTGAGCTTGTTATATTGATTGAATGGTGTTCAAATGGGATTGTAATGCGCAATTGACTAAGATTAAAGAGAAAAAAAAAAATATTATGTGAGATGGGTGAGTTGTGGTATAAGCTTGAAGGTTTGAGATTAGATACTTGAATAAAATTTAAGTTTGATTGTGGTGCTTTGGAGATTTGAAACGAAACTTTGGTAACATTTGACTTGAAATTGGGAGGAATATGTGTATGTGCGATATTATCATGGGTATGGAAATGTAGGGTTTATGCCTTAAATGAAGTTTAAGCTAATTGTGTTAATTTATTGATGGTGACGAATTAAGTGATGAGTAAATAGACATATGTGTGTATAAGGCTAATGAGTTTAAGCATACCATAAACATAGTGGGCAAGTGGGAAAAATCAATGGAAATGGGTGAGTTATGTCATGATCATGACTCGGTATTAGGAATTGTAGGTTGGATGAAACGAAGAATTGTTAATGGCGAGATAAGGATGGTAAGAGTAATCCTAAGGAAAATCTGGATGAGATTAATGAATTACTCTTGTGCTGGAGATATGTGTAACCATCAATTTGGTGGTTAAAGGAGTTTGGATAATGCTCATTTTAATTGTGTTCATTTAATTGTGCTGCCCTATTACCATTTAAATGAGTTGATTGTGTTAATTAAAGAGAGATGTATATACGTAAGAAGTGTTCTGTGAGTATATGGTATGAAATGAAAGTTATTAAATGTTCGTTAATTTGGCGTTAATGTGGAAGTTTAAGGGTTGTGACTGAAATAATAATACAAGCTTAATCACGGTTGGTTTGGTGATTTTAAGTGCATTATAATGAATAATGGAATGAAAATTCATGAGAATTGGGTGTTGGGATGTTGTAAATTGGGTGTTTTATTGCCATGACGTGGTGATGCAAGGTTCGATGCTGGGATGGAGTTTAAGCCTAATTTATGGAAAGCTTAAAGCATAACATTGAGTCGATGAAGGCATCAGTAATGGTACTAAAACTGTTAATGGATAAAAATGGCCTTAATTCAAATTATGCAATAACAAAAAAAATATTAATAACAATGGCCCAAAATGATATTAATACTAATAGTTTAACAAAATATCGATAAGTAACGAACTTATACCAATTATTAGAATAATGTGAGGATAACGTCATTACCTCATTACATGTTTATAATATTTATTAAGCGAATGATGAGCGGTATAAAGGAGAGAAATGGAAACAAAAACAAAATAAAGCCAAGTCAATAACTTTTCACATGCTAATGATTAGCACAGAGCTCGAGGAAATTAAATTATTTATTAAACCAAGAAATTCAATCAAATTTCGTAACCTTGCACTAATCGAAAAGGAATTACATATGTAAAACAGGAATGAGGCCACATTTGTCGCTTCAAGCTGCCAACGCACATTCTTCATTATAAAGGAGAGAGAATCTCAAAGACCAGGTGCGTACATTGCCTGTGCTCTGCGAAAACTCACATGTTTCTCAAACTATGTAAGTTCAATATCATAATCATATAATGAATCATTTTCACAATGTTTTGTTACATAAACAAGTGGCCCCGCCCAATGACCAATCATCAGGGCTTATGCCCATCATTATACCCGCGCGCGGTGTCAACTCAGGCTTCTCGATCGGCCTGGGGGGTGAGCACCTAACGTATGATCGTTTCAAGACGTACGTCGACCAAGGGGTCCACTTCCAGATAATAATTAGCAAATCAATTTTACTTATATATTCTCTCTCTCCTGTTTGCAAAACAAAATGTTTGAAATGCGGTCGGCCCAACTAATTTCACATAAAATTTACTTTACTGCAGAGGAATGTACGTACTGAGCTTCGGCTCATTATTCGAATATTTCTATGTTTTCTGTTTTAGGTAAGAGATCCAGGAGCATTCATTTTCTTGACAAGCCAGAAGGTAGCAAGAAGTGAATGAAAGTTGCAGTGTCAATCAGGCGATAGCTAGCCAAGGCTCACAGTGATGGTAAGTAGCACCACAGAAAACTTACTTATAGCCATGCTTTTGAAACTTTGGGTTTGATAATGCTTAGAGTTGGTATGCCAAGTCGTCACATTCATTTTGACCTGCATGAAGGGACAGGTGTTTATTTGTCTTTCCAAAAGTTTAGTAAATCAGATAGCCTTGTTCCAGCACGGAACGGCGGTAACGCCTCCATTCAAAGCAAAAGTCTTTCGCTGAAAATTAATAAATTCATGATTAAGCCAGGGTACTCGGCATTAGGCATTGCGGGCGTTACACCAACTCTCTACTTTTTCTATGAAGTTCTTCGTATTTCATCCAATTCTTTATTTCTATCCTCTCTAACCAATTTGCTATGAAGGACCTGGGGAACTTCATTACTTCCTTGGCATTCAAGTACAACATATTTCCATAGGTATTTTTCGCTATCAATAGAAATATGCTGATGACCCTCCTACATAAATTCCACCTTCATACTGTCAAGCTTGTTACCACCCCTTCTGCTGCTTGTACCCTTTTTTCTCTGACTGACGGTGAACTGCTTGCAGATCCTACTGAGTACCAAAGTATAGTAGATGTGTTATAGTATTTGACTGTGATTTGTCGTACGTAATATTGCCTATGCGATTATTGTAGTTTCCCAATTTATGTATGCTCCCTACACTACTCACCTCCACGTTGTGAAGCGTATTTTTAGGTACTTGCAAGGTACACAGGATTATGGATACACAGGATCATGGGTTGTTCATGAAGCCGTCTACCTCTCCTTCACTTATTATTGCCTATTCAAATGCAGATTGATTGGTTGCAAGGACTCATGTCGTTCTACTATGGGCTATCCAGTTTATTTTGGACCCAACCTCATTGCCTGGAGTTTCAAGAAGCAACCCACGGTCTCTAAGTCCTCCACAGAGGCTGAGTACGATGCTCTCGGGTATACTATTGCTAAGACTGTCTGGATTAATTTGGAAGCTTCTCTATCATCTTGGGTTATAATTCATAATCTAGTTCATTTGTATTGTGACAACATCAGTGTCACTTACATGTTTGCTAATCCTGTCTAGCATATCGCGGCAAACATATAGCAGTTAACTACCACTTTGTTTGCGAGCAAGTTGCAGTTGGTGATCTTGTAATACGATATATTCCTACCAGTTTATAGATTGATGATATGTTTACTAAATTATTGTCTTCTAAATAGTTCTTATTTTTAAAGTCCAGTCTCTTCGTGCGTCATTCCGATCAGATTGAGGGGACGTAATAGAGTGTAGGGATATTATTTAACTTTTACAACTTATATAGTTTTGTACATCCAGTCTCCCAGATTGGGAGAGCCATTCCGATCATCTAATTTTTGCATATAGGAATAAGCTTTTGAGTGTTTAAGCATCCACTTCATGGAAATGTACAACAGAAAGATTCAATACACTGTAAAAACATCTTTGGGGGGGGGGGATGAAGACAGAAGACTAAAAAGACAATTGCAGTAGAACTCTTTGCCCTGCGTAAGATAATTTTTTCACAATCCAATTGCCAAGCTTTTGTCTAATCTTGTCCAACAATGGTTGACACATTTTGAAAGATACTCTTTTTGATGATAGTGAAAGCCGCAAATACCTAATGGAAACTTAACGTGTGCCAATCCACCAAAATGGATATCAAACTTTTTTACAAAAGCAACTAATCTAGTAAGAAATCTTTTGAAAACAGTCTCAAAGAGCATGAATAAAAGAAAACTCCCCTCGAGCAAACAATAGTGCATCATTAGCAAAAGCCAGATAATTAAGTGAGAATAATTCTAGGACATTTGGGATGAAACTTAACAAGCTTATTTGTTAGAGCCAAATGGAGCCCTCTTGCTAGCACCTCCATACAAATTCCAAAGAGGCAGGGGTAAGAGATCCAGCTAACCTAAGTCCCCCTAGCCCTAGAAAAAAAACCCTGATGCCCCCGTTTCCATTAATAGCAAATGAAATTCAACCCATATATAACTAGCTACACAAAACTCAGGGGGAATCCTAAAGCTAATAGAAGATTTTGGAAACCCCAATGAACATTGTCATAAGCCTTTCAATCTTAAGCATATCTCAAGGTGAAATACCCTTCTTCTCGTAATGCTTTACTAATTGGTGAGCTAGAAACACACTATCCTCGATCACTATCCCTTTGGCAAAAGCAGTCTGAGACAAGTTAATGATAGAAGGTAAAACCATTTGCATTCTACTAGCTAAGGTATTTCAAATGACATTATGCAAAACATTGCATAATGCTATGGGCCTATACTTAGGTTCAGAACTGGCATTGGCTTCCTTAGAAACCAGAGTAATCAAGGTACAATTTAGATGTCTAAGGAGTTTACCATTATCAAAAAATTGAAGTGCATCCTAAGTAACATCTACGCCGACAATGTTCCATACAGCCTCTAAAGAGAAAATCAATAGTGAACCCATGCAATCCTAGGGATTTGTTATCCTCCCTCCTAACGAATGCAACTTTTACTTCTTTGCTTAAAAATGGGCAGTTAGCAAGGCATGATGTTCTGAAGATAACAAAGGCCCAGCATGAATCTAAGACAAGTCAAGTGGTTGCACAGCTTACGAGGCCCCTAAAAGATCCTCACAAAAGTCCACCACAGCACCAGCTATATCCTCTTGTGATGTGCATTCAATATCCTATTAGCAACGTTGTTTGAAAAAGTGTGGCACCATCTATGTTGAGTCCTAGCATGAAAGAAATCATTGTTATCATCACCTTCCTTAATAAATCTCTCTTTAGCTCATTGTTAACGAATTCTAGTCTCAATCTTACAAAATTTGACATAATCAACTAAAATAGACTGCTCAAGAACCTGGAGACCCTCATAATGGGGATCATTTTGTAAAACATCATACATCTAAATGAAACTGAAAGATAACTAGTTAATCCTGTCACTACATCCCTTAAAATGATGACTATGAAGATCTTTGAAAGAATGTTCCAACATCCTCAACTTTGTGACAATCTAAAACATAATACACCCATCCATACAAAAATCTCAAAACTCCTTCACTAAATCCTGGAACAGATGCTGGTCAGTCCAAGCATTCAAGAATTTAAAAGTCCTTTTCAACCCTTGGACCTGATCCCTAATCTGCATCCACACAAGACCATGGTTTGTTATCAGACCAGAGAGAACGAAAAGAGAGAGGATAAAAAGAGAAAGAGAATGCAAGAATACTCAGTCTGTCTCATTGATAGGAAATGTAACTACATATATACATTGTTTCTTACTAGAACCATAACAACCAAGAGAGAGAAAGTAATGGCAGGAAAAGCTAATAAGCAATGAAAACAGATTTGTAACACCCTAAAAACTATGAATTAAGTTGCAGATCTTCCAATGTGGAAAAATTAACTGTAATCCTCTCAACACCCCCCCTTAAGCTAGGGATAGGGAAGGTGTACAATCAACCATACCCAGCTTGGATAATAACAGGTTGCAAATGAGGAATGCCAAGCTGAGAAAGTAGTCGAACCAACTAAGTAACCTCAACAGCAGCTTGGGGACATGGCCCTGTATTTAGCTTCAGTAGAACTTTTGGATACTGTGAGTTGTTTCTTAGACTTCCAACTGATGGGAGTAGTGCCTAAGAGGATCATGTAGCTAGTGACTAATCCCCTAGAGAAGGAACAGGAGGCCCAATCACTATCAAAAAACGCTTTCAGTATTAAATGACCATTGGTTTGGAGGAGAATACCCTATCTGAGAGGATGCTCAATTGCTAGTAGATGAGAAAACCTGGGAGATTGCATAAATTGGCTGAGAGTTTGAACAGCATAGGAAAGGTCTGGTCTGGAATGTGTTAAGAAATTCAGTTTGCCAGTAATAGTCATGTAGTAAGATGGATCTTGAAGAAGATCCCCTTCATCAGGTGTTAATTTGTAGTTCAATGGTAATAGAGTAGCCACACTCTTGGAGGTTGAAAAACCAATATCCAACAAAAGATCTTGAGTAAACTTTCTTTGTGACAAAGATATAACTTCAACAAGGTAAGACACTTCAAACCCTAGGAAGTAGAGTAGCTGTCCTAAATCCTTGATTCCAAAGGAAGAATGAAGATGTTATTTGAGAACATTAACCTCATCAATGTTGGAGCCAGTGACTAAGATGTCATCAACATATACAGTGATTATGGTGATATGTGTGTGAGTGGTCTTCAAAAAAAGAGAATAATCATTTTTGGATTGAAGGTAGCCCTGTTGTTTGAGGAACTCTGCAAGTTTGGCAAACCACTTCTTAGATGCTTGTTTTAGCCTATAGAGGGACTTGGCTAGCTTGAAAACTTTGTTGTTAGGATTAGGAATGCCTTTAGGCATTCCCATATACACTTCTTCATGCAAGTAACCATGTAAGAAAGCATTATTCAGATCTATTTGAAAAACATGCCACTGTCTATGAGCTACTAAAGCAAGAATAAGCCTAATGGTAGTCATCTTCACAACAGGTGAGAAATTTTCTATAAAATCAATTCCTTCTCTCTGTGTATTACCTCTAATAACCAACCTTGCTTTGTATCTTTCAATGGAACCATCAGCTTTGAGCACAATTTTGTACACCCATTTACAACTAATAGCCTTTTTTTCAAGGGGAAGATCAACCTCAGTCCAAGTACTATTGGTGTGTAAGGCCTGTAATTCAGACTCCATTGCTTTAACCCAAAGTAGATCAAGTGATGCTTGGTGATAAGAGGTGGGTTCAGAAAAGGGGAGGAGGGTTGTGGAATGAACAAGAGAAGTTGAGAGTAAATGATAAAATTGAACAAGATTACAAAAATGAGATAAATGAGAAGCATTAAAGGGATCAAACTGTGCACTGGAGATGGCACTGGAACATATGTAATCCTATAAATGAGTAGGTTTTCTGTTTGTCCGAGCTGTTCTTCTCAATGGAGGAAAGTGTTCAGTGGATGACAAAGGAGGGGGTGAGGAGTCTGAAGGAACAGTTAAACGAGGAGAACTACGAGATATGGGAGAAGGTTGTGCAGAAGCCGTAGAAGGAGAATTGAGAGTTGAGGACTCTAGATGAGTGGATAAGGTAGAAGAAGTAGAAGAAGAGGAAGAAGATGTGTCAAAAGAAGGATCTAAAGTGTCATATTATATAAAAATAGGAGATGGTAAAGGAGAACTGGATGTTGATTCAGTGAGGTGATGAAAAGGAAAATAATTTTCATAAAAAATGTATATCTCTACTACAGAACACCTACTTGGTTGTGAGATCATAAACTTTCTGGGCCTTTTTCCCAAAAGGGTAACCTAGGAAAGCACAAAGATTCCCTCTAGATGCAAATTTATTTCTATCGTATTTCAGAGTAGAAACAAAGCATAAAGAACCAAAGGTTTTGAGGTGTGTGTATGAAGGTGCTTAACCATATAAGACTTCATAAGGAGTTTTATACTATAAAATAGAAAAAGGCATGTTGTTTATCATGTAGGTGGTTGTTAAAAGACAATCACTGTAGAATCTGATAGGGATTTGGGATTGAAAAAATAAGGCTCTTGTTGTCTCTAAGAGGTGTTTGTGTTTCCTTTTAACAACTCAATTATGTTGTGGAGTACCTGTACAGGATGTCTGATGTATGATGCCATGGGAAGCATAAAAAGCAATAGCAAACTGATAAGAGAACTCTAAGCTATTGTTAGATTTGATGATCTTGATATTAATGTGAAATTGTGTTTGAACCAAAAAAGAGGAATGATTTGAGAATAGGGAAACCATTAGATTTGTTAGATAAGAGGTGTGTCCAAGTTGCTCTTGAATAATCATCTACAATGGTTATAAAATATTTATAGCCATCATAAGTTGGATTAGCATAAAGGCCCCAAAGATCAACATGTATCATTTCAAATATATGTGAAGTACAAGATGTGCTAATGGGAAATGAATATTTATGTTGTTTAGCTTGATGACAAACTTGACAAATTGATCTAGGCTTAGAAGTATAAGATGAAAGAACATCAATATGCTTTATATTATCACAAGGCATATGGCCAAGTCTACAATGCCATAGTTCCAAAGGAGAAAACTGACAAGAAAAAGAAAAAACAGAATGAGATCTTGACTGTGTGGATTGTGGATTGCTTGTTTGGAATGAATAAGATGAACTGCTAGGCAAACTGGAAAAATAGGATTTGTGATCCAAAAAGTACAATCCTCCAGTTTCTTTACCAAGTTCCAAATGCTTACTCATTAAAGGATCTGGGATAAAACAAGCAGTAGGGAAAAAACCAACATAGGTAGTTAGTTGTTTAGCTAATCAGCTAGCAGATAACAAATTGTAGTGAACGTCTAGTACATGTAATGCATTGCATAAGGTCAAAGAAGGGATGCTTTGAATGGTGCCAATATGGTGAATTCTTACCTGCTTACCATTTGGCATAGTAATGAAAAAATATTGTCCAAGAGGAGTATAAAAGGAGAAACAATGTAGATTAGGTGTAATATGGTCAATAGCACCATTGTCAATGATCCACTTTAAGTGAGGCTTTAAAGCTGAAAAATAAAATATCTTACCTGCTACCATAACTGCACTGGTAATCTCCTTTGATGTAGGAGTGGTTGTCTCAAGATCATGCTTGTTCAACAAGGCAATTAACCTGGTGTACTGGTCTGCAGTGAATGAAGGTGGTGTTTGTTCTTGCTCAAGATTATCCTCATGCTGAGTAGTGGCAGCAACTCTTCTGCCTTTGTCAATAGGTGCATCGCCTCTCTTCCTTTGCAGTTTAAATTAAAGCACTTGTCAATAGTATGTCCATTTCTTCTATAATAGTTACAGAACCGTGTGTTTCTCTTAACATGATAGATGACCATAGCATTGCATCACTCCCATTGAGACACCAAAGGGCCTGTTACAGGTTTAGTGCATGAACCAGTCACAAAATGCAATTTGTGTTTGGTTACCAAAGAGACCTCACAAGATCTCTTCCATTGACCATAGTTACAGCGTGCAAGGGGTTTTGATGACAAGACACAGTTTGGATTATCAAAAGGGTGAAGGAATAGCTCATGCGAAGGATCAAGAGCTACTCTGTTAGGATCTGCCAGAGATGAATCAAAGAGGACAGATCAAGAAAGGATGGATTCTTGAATCAAATAATGAATAAGGCTTGATCGATTGATGACTCAAAGCAATCGATCGAGAAAGAAGAATTAAACTGATGAGATGATGTTGGAAGCTAGATTGATTGTTAAAACAAAAACAATCAATCAAAAAGAAGAAAGATGAATCCAGAATCATTGAATTTCTGGAAGGATGAATCTAGAAACTCATGAATTTATCAATGGTTGCTCTAATACAATGTTATCATACTAAAGAGAAGGAAAAGAGAGAGGATGAAAAGAGAAAGAGAATGCAAGAATACTCAATCTGTCTCATTGATAGGAAATGTAGCTACATATATACATTGTTTCTTACCAGAACCATAACAACCAAGAGAGAAAGTAATGGCGGAAAAAGCTGTTAAGCAATGAAAACAAATCTGTAACAACCTAACAACTATGAATTAAGCCGCAGATCTTCTAATGTGGAAAAATTAACTGTAATCCTCTCAACATGGTCAGAAACCCCAGAAGTTTTAACTTGAACAAAATTTACCAATGACAAGCATTGGCAAAAGGATTTAGAAGCACCCTGTCTAACTTAGATCATATTATAAGGTCTCCCTTATGCCTATTGTTCCAATTAAAGAAGTGTCCCGAAGTAAGAGCATAACTTAACTTCTTGCGCTCACAACATCTACAAAAGCATCCACCTCATGCTCATCACAAGATACTTTGGGAAGCCTTTCCTCTTAAGAAAGTACAACGTTAAAGTCCCCCATTAAAATCTAGGGTGCTATCATCTGACCACTAATACCATCTAACTGAGGCCAAATCTCTTCCCTAAGTGATGTTGCATTGTGGCCACAAATAAAGGAAACACAACCACATAAATTATCAGAATTGCCTCTAGTCTCATAATGGATCAATTAACTATTCATAGCCCATATAGAGACATTTAAACGAGGATTCCAAAATACCTAAATACGCCTATTATGATTATAGGAGTAATTATTCACAAAAACATAATGAGAGAAAAGCTTATTTGCAATACTTTGAGCATTACCAAAATTTACCCTTGTCTCAACCAAAGTAAACACTGCCAACTTGTATTTATTCACTTCTTTCTTGATACCATCCTGCTTAAAGGGGTCATTAAGACCCCCGAACATTCCAGTAGAGAATTGTCATACTGTGGCCTTTATGCCCAAGGCCTCCCCACGCCATTAGCTTTGTCATACTTACTCATAACACTATCCTCTATAGGTGTTCCTTGCTTGCCCTCATATAAAGAGATGTATCTATTAGATACTACCAATGAAGATCCACTAGTAAGAGATCAACCTTTAGTCTATACCTTTGAGAACTGAATAGTCTTCCTAATATTTCTTTTCTGTCCATGAAATTTAATCCTTGTACTAATCACAACTTGAGCAAGTATCAACACTCTCCAGAACTTCCTCCTCAGTACATAATGTTTTTAAAACCGTTATTAGCTCATACATTCTGTATAGCCTCAGGTTCTTCCTCAACATCATCCATAGGTTGCCCCTCGAGAACAGATTGCTCAAATTTAGTTGGTGGTTTGGGCACCCGAACACTACGAGCCTTTGACACACCGCAATTCTTAGTTTGATGACTTAATTTCTTATATTTAGGTAGTGTTTGGTTAGCGTAAGAATGATTTTTTCAAAAAATAGTTTTCTAATTTTTCGTTATTTGGCCCAATATATAAATGATGGAAAATTATTTTTCAAGGAAAATGATTTTCCCCCCATTGAGGAAAATGACTTCATTTTTGAGAAGATAGGAAGTTGATTTTCTTTCATCAACTCTTTGATGATATGGTTAGCCGAAATTTAGGTATAAAATTCGAATTCAACGATTTGGATCGAAACTTAACTGTCTGATGGGAAATATTAGAAATAAACTCAAATCTAGATTTTGAACTCAAATTTTTTTTATTTGGTCAACATTTATCTCCGCCCAACAATTTAATCGACATTTTTTGCCACTTAAACAATTTAGTTGACTCGCTACTAAAAAAATTTTAATAGTTTGGATCCAAAGTTGATCATTAAGTAAAAAATATTAAAATATGTTCAAATGCAGATTTCGAGCTCAATATTTTGTCATTTGGTCAATATTTTTTCCACCATGACAATTCAATTAATATTTTTTGATACTTAAACAATTCAGTCAATATTTTTCACCACTAAAACAATTTCAAATGTTTGAATTGAAACTTGACAATCGGATATGAAAGATTAAAATAGACTCCAATCCAAATTTTAAGCTCCACATTTCTGTATTTGGTCAACATTTTTTTGCAACACTATAGTTCTATCGACATGTTTTGTCACTTAAATAGCAATTCATTCAATATTTTTCACCCTAAAATAATTTCAACAGTTTAGATCGAAGTTGATTATCTTATAGGAACGATTGAAATAAGCACACATCCAGATTTGAGCATCATATTTCTTCATTTGGTCAACATTTTTCTCTGTCGTAACAAGTCAATCAACATTTTTCGCCACTTAATCAATTGACGTTTTTGGTCACTAAAACAATTTGAATGGTTTAGATCAAAACTTGATTATCCAATAGAAAATATTAAAAACAAGCTCAAATATGAATTTTAAGCTTAACGTTCATTCATTTGGTCAACATTTATCTCTGCTACGACTATTCGGTCGATATTTTTCGCCATTTAACCTATTCATTTGATATTTTTCTTTTTTTCCACGTACACAAAATGATTTATCTTTTACAAACGATGGGGAAATGTAACATGAAAATTAATTTTTCCTGGGGAAACATTTTTCTTCCAACTAAACACTACCTTATTGCAAAAGAAAGTCATCCATTCATATATACCGAATCTTCTGGTCAATCAAGTTGCTAAAAGGATCTCTAACTTAGACAAATTCATGAGGGTGAGAAGACACTTCAACTTCAGTTAAGATGCTAGCATATGTAATCCGTTGAAAGTTACGTTGTACAACGATTAGCAAACGGAAAAACTCCCACAACACTGGCTAATTTGCTCAGAGCTTCAGCAAACCAAAAATGTAAATCAAGACTTGGAAAATTTAACCAAATTAATTAGGACATGGCATATACCTTGATAAATCTAAAGATGGAGACCATGGCTTTTAGGATCAAGGACTCGTTCCCTATCAACGAGGAACCTCCCTTCAGGATTGTAATTGCTCAATAATAATAATAATAATAATAATAATAATAATAATAATAAGACTTATGTTTTCATCACTTTATGTTCATCAACTAATTCGATAGCTAATTTAATCAAATATATTTTCTTTTCTTTTTTGATAATTAATTGCCATAAAGCAAAAACAAAGTCAATACAAGCTAAAACTGTAGTTAGACAGCTATCACCTACCAAATATTCACTAATGAAATCATTATCCACCACACAAACTGTTGATTTTACTGTGCATGGTCTAAAACTCATGACAACACTGTTTTCTTTGTCAAGTTGTGGAAATCTATACTTAAAAAAAATGTGGAAATCTAACAACCACGTTGGCTAAATTGAATCTGTTTTGCGTCCTATTCATCATCAGTTTACAGGTACTTCTAGTTGACTCTTTTTTTATTTTAAAAATAATCACCTTAGAGCTATCACAATTTATAAAGTCACGTGTTCAAATCCTATTTCAATCTATTTTAAAACTGTACTTTTACAAGTGTTAGTTTGCACAGCTCGTAAAAGAATTTTGGAAACTATCACCAAAAATCTTATTCAATCATCCTGCAATGAGATGCATAACGTACAGTTGCGTCAAACTTTTGGTCCTTTGCAAAACAAATGTGTGCTACATCTGAGAACATCATAAACTTTTTAATTCCTTGTCAATTGGTAACATATCATACACTAGACGTCTACGACATACGCTAATACACTAAAAAATAACGTACCAACTAATTGTCACTTTATGATTTAACAATATTTCTTCAATCACTTAACTTTTGCACTATAACACTTCTTAAAATTATTACTTTATTTTGGAATTTTTATGGCATCAAAATATCTTGTATGATCTGCTTATTTAAATTTATTATCTTTAATTTGAACACGAGATTATTTATTTATTTATTTTTATTATTTGAACATGTTTTAAACCGAATTACACTTTTACAAATTCCCAAAATGAATCCAACTTCGAATACAACATTTCAATTAGGCCCAGTTTGGTTCTTAGAAAATTTGGTGGAAAAAAAAATTGACGGAAAAAAAATGTGAAAGAAAAAAAGTGGGGAGAAAATGAGTTTTTTTCTCTGGTTTGGATTGAGAAAAAAATATAAGAATTTGGATGAGAAATTCGAATGTTGATGAACTACTTGAATCATGTTGATGTCATCTAAGTAATGTGAGGTTAGAGGAAGTTGAAAATTTTCTTCAAACTTTCCTCACAATTTTATGAGGAAAATTTTATACTTGTTTTTAATAATTTTTCCACCTAACTTTCCTTCATATTTTTTTCTTTGTGATTTTATCTAAGCCAAACACAAAAAAAAAGTAACTTTTTAAAAAAAAAATTCTTATCACCAAATTTTTTAAGATTCAAACAAAGTCTTACAGTTTGACATCACATGCCTGCAAGAACGTGTACACAAATCATGTGCACAGGAGATCTACGGCCTTAAGAGCGGAAATACAAAAATCATTGGACATGTTGGACCACTTCTGGGAATGCATTGAATTCTATGGCCTAGAAGATCTGTAATTTGTTGGGCTTTAAAAGAACGTCTACATCATACACCATTTGTAGACCAATAACCTTTCATCGAAATGCATTATTGTTCTTTTTCCTTTTTATGGGTGGGTAAGGTAGTAAATGGAATTTGGGTTCATCACTGGTCACATATGGGTGGGAACATTTCATTGTCAAGAATTTAGACGACGAGTATGCATAACCGCAGAGATGAGAACGGATCCTGAATCTGATTTAGATTTGTTACAACCGTCACTGTCCAATTAAATATCGTCTCCGCATGGCCTCCCCTACCCCAGAAAAATTTGATCGCTTGAGTTGCCTTGCCATCATTGCAAAGTAAGAAAACAAATAACAAAAAGACAAAAAAAGAAAAAACCTGAAAGTCTGGAACCTACTTTTTGGGCTGCACCAGGGAGAGAAGTTGCTACCATGAAGTAATGCTCTTTTCGTAGATAAATTGAGGTGGATAGAAAAGTAAAGTAGGTTGAGGTAGGTTGAAATGAATTGAAATAGGTTGAAGTGGGTTGAATTTTTTTATATAATAAATTGAACTTAGTTAAAATAGTTGAAGTGGATTGACGTAGGTTGAAGTTGGTTGAAGTGGGTTGAACTATGTTAAAGTGGGTTGAAATGAATTGAGGTTGGTATTTTAGAATTGACCCACAAAAAGAACAGGGCCTGAGTTGCGTGGTTTGGCACCATTTTTGACTTTCTAAAAATTTTGTATGTCATGAGTCAATGGATTTCTTTTTTTTCAATTATTAGTTGGGCATATCCCTTACAAATAAGAAGAAATACAACCACTACACAGATTAAAGAAACAGCTAAAACAACCCATAGGCTAAGAGACACAAGTAAACTCAATCATACAACTCGCTAATCCAGCACAAATATCGACTAGGACGTCATAATCATGTCTAGGAGATATCTTAAGAATATAAGTCTCTATTTCTACCTTTTATTTTCCGACTGTTTTCGCAAGCTTCTGGTTATTCTTCTAATTGTCGGGGACTCAACACCAATATCAGAAAGACCAAGTTTTTTCAAAATCCAAAGGCTCTTTCACAATTTCAGTAGGGGTGGGCGAATGTTGCGCCGATTTTGGACTCTTGTTGTTTCTCTTCTTACCCTTACTGAAAAGTTTACCTCTCGCACTTTTCTCATGATATTGCAGTTCCATCTCAAGAGGACTATCAAAAGGGCGCCGAGAGCTATCCATTTCTTCATCACCCCCCAGCGAGGATCCACAACTTCGAAGTTGTTGGGAGGGGAACTTCCCAACAAAAATTGAATGACTGAGCGCATTATCCAAAGGTTGACTAATTGTCTTGCTATTATCGAAAATATCTACACGAACACCTTCCTCCACAGCCTCATTAGCACTTTTTTGTCCTTTATATCCATCACCATTCAGATTGCTCAACAGTGTTTGCTTCTAAGGGGATGAGGAATGATAATTGGGAACATTATTGGCCCTAGGAATCCACTTCCAAACGGTCCTTTTTCTAGTAGAAGAACTCATAGGTGAAGTGGTTAGATGCAGATGGATTAGATGCAGATGGGCTCGATCAAGAAAATGACTACAGTTCCAAAATTAACTTGGATTTCTTTGAAGATGTCAAAGGAAATTTTTATATTTTTTTTAAAAATGGATACACATATGTGATATTTGAAAAATTATTGTTATTATGGTACATTATTAACATATGTTGATTTAAATGGTTTGATACATATTCTCCTTAAATAAGGTCTCGAGTTTCATTCTTATGAATGGAGAAAATTTATGATATGAGAGCTTCACCCTTTTATGTGTCAATAATAGCTTGATTTTGAGTAAACAAATACTGAAATACCAAACAAAAATAAAAAATAATGGTACATTTTAGTTCTTAATACCATAATGATTGGGTTCTAATTTTTATAAGGCTTTGTTGTTAACGACATTTAAATGTATATAATTCTATTCCTATGAGTAGAGATATCGATATCAAGAATTCACAAAAAAAAAATAAATTATAAAGTATATTTTTTGTTAAAATGAAATAGTTTTAGTGTAGTAGTAAATAAAGTAAATGTTTTTCTAGTACACTTTGCGCTAATTCATGTACTTGATCTCTTTTTTGTTTTGATAGATGAGATAGAAGACACAAAATCAATATTCAATACGTATGAGATCTTATTAATTGTACCTATAAATCTAATAATAATTTACAAAAATATGACCATTTATTATAGGTAACGCTTATAAATTATAATCACAGACAAATCCACACTTCTTATAATAGTGTTCGTAGATAACACTAGTCAAAAATTTTGCCATTATAAAAACTAGTCTAGACCCGTGCTATGCATGGTGTTGTTAAAATGGACATTTCATGACATGTACTAAGCAAGTAATGAACCGATAGTCATTGTAGACATAGTTAATATTATAATTTAGGAAATATGATAGAATAATCAATGAAAAATATGTGGATAGCAAATTCATATATAACCATTGGGATGAACAACTAAAAACCTCATGACTTAAAAAAAGGTCTATAATAGTATGATAGAAATAGTAGATTGTGATTATGACAAAAGACACGCTAAATAATATGATGAACAACCAATCTATCACACCAATGACGAAGAATTCACCTCCTCCTTTTATACCTACAGAGGAAATAAAGTTTTAGAAATAATTTGAATGACAATGATGGGGTTGAATTTTATATTTACACGTGATCTACCTGGTGTACCGAACATTGGTCTTTCGTAAGTAATAAACCTCTTCCTCCCAATGAACTGGTGCAATAAAAGCGATAGGAACCTCTACTTCATAGTGACGTGGGGGCTCCATGACAAATACCCATGGTTGACCTATGTAATCATCTATAATCGCATCAAGCGATAAATGACCATATGGCTGTAGAAAATATTAACATAGGATAGTCAATAGTAAAAGAATAAGCTGTGTTAACTATGATACGTAGGAAAAACTGTAATACCTACGATGCATACACATGCAACTGGGCAGTCGTCGTATGCAAAAGAATTCGATCATTCTCATGAAGAACAGTAAACTGTCTACAACCTGTATTATCTTGCAAGAGAACTCTGAAGATATACCTATAATTTTAAACGGCACAGGACGGTTATAATAATGCAAACATGTATTTGGAAAAGTAGAACAAAGTACATAACAATAGGCAATCAAGACGATTATTCTATCATTGGGTGTAATCTGGATGACGCCGGCTAAATACTCTATCTTGCGTTTTGTCAAGAAAGTCTCGCTCGAAGCCTTCTTACAGTGATGTCACCACTTCCGGTTGGGGTTTCCATCACTACTTCAGATAAATTATGTGCATTATTATTAGATAAAATTTTATCATTATGGTGTTTAGTGAAGCAGATTTAATTGCACAAAGAGGATATTTAGGCTATGTCCTTTTCATGGTTCAATTGCAATTTACTAACTTCAATCCACTTTAACCAATTTCAACCCATTTGGAAAAAAAATACCAACTCCAACCTACGTCAACCCACTTTAACCAACTTCAACCCAACCCTATTTTTTATTTTTATTTTAAATTTTTATTTTATATTTTTAATTTTTTTAAAATTTTTAATTTTTGTTATTTTTTATTATTTTATTTTTTTGTTTTTATTTTTAATTTTTTATTATTTCTTATTTTTAATTTTTGTTCTTGTTATTTTTAATTTCATATGTCCCCATTCTGTAAGTCCTTCAATGGGTTCTGTAATCCCATCAATGGTTTAAGTAATCCCCTCAATGGGGCCCCTATCTGTAAGTCCCTCAAGGGGTTGTGTAAGTCCTTCAATGGGGACCCCTTTTCTGTAATCCCTTCAATGGTCGGGTGCATCCTGCACCCTCCATATCTGGTTGTCTATGCTCTAGAGGGTGGACGAACGTGGTGGTGCATTTTTTAAATTTTTTATGTTTTTACATTTTTGTTTATTTATTTATTTATTTATTTTGAATTTTTTATTTTTAAATTTTTTATTTTTGTTTTTTGTTTTTTATTTTCTAATTTTTTTCATTTTTTATTGTTTAAGTTTTTTCTTTCTATTATTTATTTTTTTTAATTTTTTTTAGGGTTTTCAATTTTCTGTTCTATCTTTTTTTAGTTTTGTTAATTTGTTAATTTTTTTTTAAGTTTTAAATTGTGTTATTGTTTTATTTTTTATTTTTTATTTTATAGTTTTTTTATTTTTTGTAGTTGCTTTTTCATTTTTTATTTTTTGAAATTTTTCGTAAGTTGCTTTTCGTAGGTTGTTTTTTGGGAATAAAAAATTTAAAAAATTAAAAATATATACAAACAATAAAAGAACAAAAAAAAGAATTAAATAAAAATAATAAAATATAAAACTACAAAAAATGTGAAAATAAAAAATAAAAAAAATGTCAAAACCAAAAATAAAGAAATGAAAATAAAAAAAATTTAAAAATTTAAAATTACAAAATAGAAAAATCAAAAGTAGATAATAAAAAATAAAAAATAAGAAGGAATAATAAAAAATAAAAAATAAAAAATAAAAAATAGAAATTAAAAAATAAATAAAAAAGGTAAATAAATAAATAAATAAATAAATAAATAAATAAAAAATAACAAATAAAAAAATAGGAACTACAAAATAAAAATTTAAAATTTGGCAAAATATAAAATAGAAAATAGAAAATAGAAAATAGAAAATAGAAAATTAAAATAAAATAAAAAATGAAAAAAATCAAACAATAAAAGAACAGAGCCTACTTCAGTCCACTTCAACCAACTTCACCCTTTTACGCACCCAATTTATCCACGAAAAGAACAGAGCCTTAGTAACATGTTTTGCCCTTATATGGTGTGTTATTATGAAGTACAGATTTGGGAAGTATAGCTATGTTATTTACATCATAAATATTGTGATAATGCATGTAGTAATCACTGCATAACATGAAATCGAAACAAAAAATGATATGCGAATATAATGAGTATGGTAATACCACAAACTAACCTCCACTAATATGAATATGAAGGGCAAGTTTGCGAATGAAACCTGCAACTGAAGAATATCTAGTAAGAATGAATATTTTTTCAATCAATAATTAAAAGTAGTACTTACTACTACAAACTTGTCATCGTTGTAAAAAATAACTCTACAATCATATTTACATTATTTTGTCATATTTGAATTTTTTAAATTAGAATTGAATCACGTTGATTAGAATACAGTTTATTCATGTTGTATTTAGTGCAACAGAAAACTAATTGCCGGTTATGTTGATTAGAACACAATTTCTCTTATTTGAATTTTGAAACAATAACATAAACCAATACAGTTTATCTAATTTGAATTTTTAAAAAATAACCCTACAATCATATTCATGTTGATTACAATACAATTTTTTCACATTATTTTTAAAATACCATTGAATTCATGCAGTACAAAAAATAAATATGGAGAAAATTTAGAGGATTGTTGGATTATTTGTGTTCAAATTTTTTGAAATTTGAATTATTCACGTCTAACAATCCATAATGCAGAGGTGACTCATGCACTCATACAATGGTGGGGGAAATGCATTCGTTATTATTGTTGGACAAAATTTTTTGGCAAAGTATTGGAATTTTAGTCGAATGTAAACTACTATAGATGCAACTGTAATGGAGAGGGGACCAAATTAAGTGCATGTGGTCCATGGCTTGTGTCAACCTTCATAGATATATATCATATGCACTGCAATAGTGACAATGAAGGTGTGTTTAAATTGTAATTAATCAAAAAAGGGAGAAAAGAATGGTACAACGAAATCCACCATCAACTTGTGAACGTTAGTTTGCCAATTTTTTGAAAGGATGTTGATATTCAAAAAGATGAGATTATTAATGTAAGTTACATTTTTAATTATCGAAAAGTATGAGAAAAAGTAAACTTTGTAAAATGTAATCAGTTACATGCCTTTCCAATTTGGAATTTAACTTGGTAAAATATGTCAAGTTCATATCCAAGAGGTCATTCTTTGTAAATTAGCATTGACATTGACGGAGTCACCACTAATCAATAATAGAAATAGTAATGCAAGAAAAAGTCAATGAAGCACCTTGGGTGTCAACTCCAAAAATAATATGTTTTTAGAATATATAATATTCCGTTAGACTGCTAGTAAGTCCAAACACCAGAATATACAGGAATGCAATAATAAGTCAAAATATGTTATATTAAGTAAACTAATTCAAAAAGAAAATTTGAAGTACACATTGCGGTCTTTCATTAAACTAATTTGATAATGGGAAGAGTTTGTGGGTAGGGGCGACGTGGGGGGAAGACTTTGTGGGTGCATAGAAGTCTTGTGGATATAATTTCAGAGTTAGTTTTGGGGAGAAAAAAAAGTAAATTGACATTGGTATTATGTTCAACCCCTTAAAAACCAAATTAAAAAACATCACTATGTTAATATCCAGTAAACCTCTCAACAGAACACCCAAAACCCACAAAATTCTCACCAAACCATATTATAACCGAGTCAGTTTTTTTTTTATAAATAAAACGTAACATAAAAGAGAGATTGTGCAATATATCTGGAAATGCCAAACGACATATCTAGATTCAAACCTCATATCTGAGGCTTCTTTCTCTTCACCTTCAATTGGAACGACTTGTGCAAAGTTGAGTAAGATTTTTTTCTTCTCCTTCAATTGGAACGACCTGTGCAAAACTGAGTTAGATTTTTTAAAAAAATCTAAGCTAAATTAAAAGAGTGATTGCTCTACTTACATTAACCGGGGGAATGATAGCACATATAGTCTACAATTATGTTAAGAGTACCTTTTCATGTGAGTCAATCAATCCCTATATTTCATACCATATGAAGAGAGAGAGAGGAGCAGCGTAAAAAATGTAACTATGTTAATACCCAGTAAACCTCTCAACAGAACACCCACAACCCATAAAATTCTCATGCCAAAATACCCAGTAAACCTTTCAGATTTGGATTCACCGGCGCCGAAGAACATGCCGGTGACGGAGATGGCGACTACTCCGCCCTCCCCCTCACCGGCGCCGCCAAATTCAGCTTCAAATCCACCGTTAGGTTGCCCCCCTCTTCGATTACACAAATGCATATTCTAAAATCAATGACTTCAATAACCTGCAAAATACAACCAAATGTTAAAATTAAAAATAGAGACTTACAGGGGGGATTAATAGTGGGTAGAAGCTAGGAAGAGAAGATTGAAAGAGGGTTAGGCGAGGTCATCCTTCTCCTTCTCCTTCTCCTCCACCATAGCCATATTCGATTCTTCAATGGGCATAATAATTTACTTATTTTTTGTAGAAAACCAATCCAAACAAACACAGGGGAAGAGAGACAGAGGGGAAGAACACGACACACACTGGAGAAGAGAGAGATGGAGGAGCAACGTTGAGAGGTAGAAAAGGTGTCTGAAAAATTCTGGAGCTTTTCAGACCCAAATGCATGGGGAGTAATTTTAGGGTGAGAGAGAAATGAAGGTAAATGAATACAACTATCTAGATATTTTGGGAAGAGATTAAAGTAAATCAATGAATGTTATTTATTAATAATCTAATTTAACGGTTGAAAAGTTCAAATTAATGAGAATTAAAGAAAAGATAGTTATTGAAACTATACTAATATATATATATATATATATATATATATATATAGATTTCCAAACTCAAAAGCGGACACCTTTATACAATGTTTTTAAGTCAACCGCTATTCATGACACCTATAATTTTGAAATAGTGAGAGAATTACATTTGTTGCATGAGGATTGCTTGGTTGCAAGTTACATCAATTAGACAATTACTATTTTACCATGCCTATCCTAAAGCGAAAGCCGACAGTGGGTGGCCAATAGTGGGTGGTCAATTATGATTGTTTAACTTTTCCAGCGTATTCTACTCGGTATCTCCATGACTCCATCCTAAGAACCACCCACATTAAATGAGGAACACACCAAACCAAAAACACTGAAATTGAAGGGTCAAGTCATTTTCTACACAGTAGGCATGTTCCCCCAGCCTTTACAACTTCTCCAACTTATTATGTAAGCTGCAACTCATCCAATTCTCCGTTGAATGTTAGTTTCTCAGTTCTGCTTTTGCTTGGAATTCTGGAAATTTTATTCTTTACTTCACCAGACAACAAACCCAGAAAAATTCAGTCATTGAGAGCAGATTTGTTTTTTTTTTTTAAAATTTGGTTAGCCATTGAGTACAGAATTTAGTGATTAGAAAAGCAGAAAGAGTGCTTCTGGATTTGTGTAGTTGGTTATCTGATTAAACCCAGAAAAATTCTTACAACTTTCTGCCAGTCGAGATGTCGAAGCAAACATACAAAGTGTGCTTCTGTTGTCGAAGGAGGTTCAAGATGGCAGTTGCAGAAGCTCCTCAAGAGATCAAGACCCTGTTTGGAAAATACTCTGAAAATGGTGTGATGAGTGCTGTTCATCTGCAAAGGTTCTTGGTTCAAGAGCAAAAAGAAGAGAAGGCCACTGTTGAAGATGCTCAGGCCATGATTGATAGTATCAGACATCTGGTTATCTTCCATAAGTCTGGAATTAATCTTGAAGGGTTCTTCAAGTATCTCTTTGGGGATCTTAATCCTCCTCTTAGCCCTAAACTTGGGGTAATTTTCTTTCATGCTTTTTTTGCTTCTGTTGAGTGGATGTGTTTTGCCTGGGTTTTTGGCTCATATTGGTGAGTTTTTGTGCTTTTTGTTGTCTTTTTAGTGCTTTGACTTTTGTTGGTCTAATCCAAGTTTTTGGATTTTCCACAATTGGCTAGTTTTGCTGTGAGACCTTGTTAAGTTTGGCTTAGAAATAACAAGATCATCCAACATTAGTTACTTCTGCAGTGTGGTACATCTCCTGTTCGTCCTGCCTTCACCCCCCCCCCCCCTCCCCAACTCTTCATTGTCTGGTGTTATGGGAAAATGCAGAATGAAACATACCCATTTGGTAAATCATGTGAGAGTAATCAGGTGTTTTGGGCTTGCTTCAGATATTTCTGGGGATGGGAGTTTCTGATCTTTGTGTATTATTGGAGGGAATGAGGAGAATGGTAATATGAAATGTGAACTTATACTAGGAAAGTTTACCCAGAGAGTGTCAGCAACGTGAGTTACTGAAATGGGATTCCTGTCATTCATGTGAGATATCATGTCCATTCGAGGGAGATATTAATTTGTGCCAGAATAACTGTAGGAGGGTTTATTTGCATAGTGCTTTATATATGTTGCTCTGGTTTTGCGGGTGGTGGCTTGTGTTGCTAAAAACAAGAAAGGTTGATTTCTGTTGTATGCTTACATCTTTCATCACATATTTGAAGTAGAAGAACTATACATCAGGAGGTTGTTTTTGATGCTCAATGATACTTGTATTCTTGACGTTGTTTTTGATGTTCTTGATGTGTTTTTTTGGAGCCCTAGGCTAGGCCCTTTATAAAGCGATCAGTAGGTCTAGATCGAGGAAACCCTAGTAGTGTTGGCGCCGCACATCACCACGGACTGTGGTCAAGACCATGGATGGTCCGTGGTGGCCTCTGGAAGCAGTGGCTGAAGCACATTTGCTACGGATCATGGCTAGGCCATCTGGGGCTCCGTGGACGGCAGAATTTGGGTCACTAAACCCAACAATCTCCACCTTGGATCAAATTCATCAACACGAGCAAAGAACACCGCTAAAGAATCCCGAAGGGTAGAGCGCCGTTGGGGCGAAGCCTCGAAAGGCAATCAAGCAAACCGAATGCTCGTTAAGTTCAAGGGGATGCTTGTACTTAGCACTAGAAAGTGACTTGTATAGACTTTCCTTCGTCATATAATTTGACCAAATATGACATAGATAAGTGAAGATGTCATTAGGATAGGAATGCGAGGCAGTAGTAGAACCTGTCATAGTAGATCTTTGCAGGATATAGAAGCTCCCTTGCCGCAAACCCTTTAACAAAATCCAAGTGCCCTCAGAAACTTTCAGAAATTCACTTTCAACTGAATATTTATACCCCTTGGATTCAAGGTTGCCTAAAGAAATAAGTTTACACTTCAAATCAGGACTACGACGAACATTTGATAAAGTCCTGATAACACCATCATTGGTTTTGATTTTAATTGTACCGATTCCAGTAACATTACATTGGGCAACACTTGAGTCAACTGGATCATATGTTGAAAACCAGTCCTTATGAAGACACATATGATAGGTACACCTAGAATCAAGAATCCAATCAGGAAATCTCCTCTTTTTAGTAGAGGTAGAAAACAAAACATCACCATCAGATTCGGATTCGACTAAGGTGACTTTAACAGGTTCATGGGGGTGTGAATGTGAATTATTTTTTTCTTTCTCCCTCTTGTTTTTCAACTAAAAACACTCACAAATTAAATGCCCTGACTTTCTACAATAACTATAGGATTTTTTGGATTTACGTCTCTCAAACTTTGATTTAGAGATGTTCCCTTTATCAAAGGATTCACCCCTCACTAATAAGCCTTTACCTTTTTTAGTACGAACTTCAAGTTCAAATTTTTCTTTGGATAACAAATTGGCATTGACATCCTCAAATGACAAAGTGTTATTGTTGTTATATAACAACTTTTTTTTAAAATGCTTATAAGAGGCGGGCAATGAAACAACCAACAATATACCTTTATCCTCATTTTAAGTTTCACGTCTAAACTCTACAAATCAATGATAACAGAGTTAAAATCATCAAAAATGATGTTGGATGGGAGTACCTTCGGCCATAGAAAAAGTATACAAACGTTCTTTGAGATGGATCTTGTTCGCAAGACTCTTGGTCATGTATAACGTCTCTAAACCAAGCCAAAGATCAGCCATAGTGGCCTTCTCAAGCACTTCTAGAAGGACATGAGCAGCTAAGCAAAATTGAATAGCCGAAAGAGCCTTCTCATCCAGCTCCTCCCATTGCTCATCAGTCATGGAAGCAGACTTCTTGGCTTTGTCACCAAGAGCTTTCTTCAAACCATACTGAGTTAGAATGGCCATCATCTGGACTTTCCAGATGTTAAAACTTATCTTGCCATCGAACTTTGGAATATCAAATTTCATGATTGTTGTCATTCTATAACCTGTGCTCTGATACCACTTGTCAGGATCTGTGAGGATTTGATTGTAAGCAACAAAGAATCACAAAATACGATAATAACAAGATAAAGAGAACAAACACCAAGATTTATATGGAAAACCCTAAATGAGAAAAACCAAGGGCAGCGATGAGCAAAGAATTCACAATGGTGATGGGATAGTGCGGAACTGATCTCAAAGCGATGTACCCGAATAAGAGATCAACAAGTGATTATAAATTCACTCAGAATGCTCTCTCACAAAACAAGAATATTAGAACTAATAGCTGATCAAAGGGAAGAATAACCTTCTAGATGCTCACTGATGCTTGTGTTCTTGATGTTGTTTTTGATGTCCTTGATAGGGGTGTTCATGGGTCGAGTACCCGAACCAAAAGGAATTTCGGTTCGGGTACCCGAAATTTCGGGTCGGCATAATGGTGAACCGTATTCGAACCAAAATATTTGGGTACCCGAAATTCGGGTACCCGAAAATTTCGGTTCAGGTTTTTGGTTAACCAATAACCCAATTTTTTAAAAATATTTTTTTCCTATTTTGTCTAATAATTTTTTTTGACAACCAAAGGGAACTAATACATGATATTATCATATAATATGGCAATACCACACAGTACGTTACTATTATTCACATTTAAACGACTTCACACCTCCATAAGACATAACCTTACTAACATCATATTCATGCCGAAACCATTGTCCAAATGTAACAAAGTCTTATAGAAGACCTAGACATCTAAACAAAACCATGCAACAAAGTCAAAAACTCAAAGTCCTTGTCTTCATGGGGCTTGGGGATATGTAGTCTTTAGGGAAGAGAAAATTAAAAAAAAAATCTCAAAAAGAATATAAAATAAAAAAAGTTTTGGGTTTTCGGGTACCCAAAATTATGAAACATCTGAATTGTATCCAAACCGAAAACCAAAAAATTTATCGGTTCGGGTACCCGAACCAAAAATTTTAAATATTTCGGTTCGGATATCCAATATTTTGGGTCGGTTCGCGGTTTTTTGGTTCGGGTTTTTGGTTACGGATAGTTTTGAACACCCCTAGTCCTTGATGTGTTTTTTTGGAGCCCAAGACTAGGCTCCTTATAAAGCAATCAGTAGGTCAAGATCGAGGAAATCCTAGCAGTGTTGGCGCCCATATCATCATGGACCATGGTCAAGACCATGAATGGTCCATGTTGGTCTCTGGAAGCAGCGGCTGAAGCGCGTTTGGCTACGGATCATGGCCAAGCCAACTGGGGCTCCGAGGAGGATAGAATTTGGGCCACTAAACCCAACACATGCGGTAAGATTACATAGAAGATTATACCCCTAAAACAATGGTGGAGCATGGTCTAGAATTTGGTGAAGATAAAGCAGACCATTTTCTTTGCTGTGTTCTTCAGTCCATCCCCTTTTTTTTTACAGCTTATTTGTTGACTCTCCACAATTGCATTACATTATGCAATCTTCATGGTAAAGCTTATTCTGAAATTCGTCAAGATGCCTTCTGCCTATTCTATGTACTTTTGTAGATGTAAGTTGCCGTGCAAATTGTTTGCTGATTGCGCCACGCTTTCGTTTGATTCCATATTAAATGCTCCACCTGTGCAATTAATTTTGTGGAATCTTTTCAGTTGGAGCTTAGCAGGATATTGCATGGTATATATAGGTACTTAGGTAGTTTGAGTATCTTTGTGCATCCGGACCTGAGTCCATTTCTTTGGCTGACAAGAAAAAGAACTTTGGTTACATATTGTAGCATTCAAGTTTCAGAATGACATTGTGCTTCCCTATTGAGTCCTTGCAAAATGGCCTTCTTGCAAAGTTGCATGCTTAGAACTCGATAAGCTGCCAATTTCCAAGAGCTACAGTCACTTATTTTTCCTGGGAATTTCTTCTTTTTGTGTCCCTGTTACTGCAATCTCAATTTCTTCAGTTTTTTTGGCATTTATCATGATTCTTATGGAGCTCCATAGTTTGTGATCCATCTTCCACTTTGTTTAGCTTTTAGTACTAAGCAGTTTCCTCTTTGTGTTTGATGATTCTTAGTCTCTGAAATTGTTTGGGGAAATTGTGAAAATGCTCAGTATGCTAGGACAAACATTCTCTGTGGATGGGTGACCACCCCACCTCCTCTTTTTATTCCTACCCTTTGTTGTCTTTGGGCTCTATTGTGTTACCATTACTGGAATTAGTTCATAGTGAACTGCTTATGAAACTGTAGCTATACATTGCTGCAGCTTCACTTCAGACTTTGAAGTGTGAATAGGCTGTTGATATCCCTTTCAATCCTGCCCATTTATTTTGTTGTTCTTGTCCTTGCAGGTTCACCAGGATATGACTGCCCCGCTATCCCATTATTTCGTATATACTGGACATAATTCTTATCTGACTGGGAATCAACTTACCAGTGATTGCAGTGAGATCCCCATCATTCATGCATTGGAGAAGGGTGTGAGAGTGATTGAGCTGGATATATGGCCTAATTCTTCAAAAGACAATGTCCATGTTCTTCACGGAGGGTATGGTACCGACACTTGCATAGGTTGATCCATAACTGAAGAAGGAAAAATGAAGGGATTGACAAAAGATAGCGATTAGGCTCCAAAGAGAGGGGGGGGGGGGGAGCGCTGGACCTCTTCCTCCCAATGTCCCAAGTGGTATTAGTACGCTGCACCTCCTTGGGACCTTGATTGGAAACAAAGGTTTTTTTTGGGGGGGGGGGGGTTTGCTGGACCTGTTTCTCCTAGTGCCCCTATGTGGGATTTGAACACTGCACATCCTTGGGACCCTGATGGAGAAAGAAGGGGGGGGGGGTGTCTTGCTAGAGCATCTGTTAGATATTCACATATTCATTTAAAAAAAAGAAAAATTCTTTTATTGACTCTTCCGTTCTTTCTTTTTTAATAGGACGATGACTTCTCCTGTTGAATTCATAGTGTGTTTAAGAGCCATTAAGGAACATGCCTTCTCTGCATCTGAATACCCTGTTGTGATAACTCTTGAAGACCACCTTACTCCAGACCTTCAAGCCAAAGCTGCTGAGGTGAATCTCTGCTTTTATGATACAGTTGATGAAATTTCAAGCTTAGCCTTTATGGAAGATGCTGCCTAATGTATGTTTGTGGGAAGTGGGTAAAACTTTCCAATATGGATATGAGTGCAAGTGTCAAACTTGAATGTTTTATCAGATATTTACTGGTTTTGAGCCTAATGTGTAGTCTTGGAGTATGGTATGCATTTCTGAGTGCCATGTGCCTGCCTGATTTGGATATCAGATGGTAAAATGAAGATTTTGAGTAGCAAGCATTTTTAACCAAGTTGCAGTGGGATGGGGGCAATGATCCTGGATTCTAAGTCATCATTGTTCTTATTGTCCAGATGATCACTCAAACATTTGGGGAGACACTGTTTTTACCAGATACAGAATGCTTTAAGGAATTTCCATCCCCTGAATCACTGAAGAGGCGGGTCATGATATCAACCAAGCCACCCCAAGAGTACAGCAAAGCTAAAGATGTGAAGGATGATGAGCCACAGAGGGGCGGCAAGGACTCTGGAGATGAAGAAGCTTGGGGGAAGGAAGTTCCTAATCTTAAACATAGTTCTGGTGCTGAGAAGGTGTGTAAAGTTAAATGTTATTATTGGTTTTGTACGTCAAAAATGTGTTAGTAATGTCAACACCGCAATATCTAGCATGACTTGGACAATGAAGATGATAATGAAGAGGAGGATGAGGATGAGGCAAAGAAGATCGAAGCACCTGAATATAAGCGTCTGATAGCTATTCATGCTGGGAAGCCAAAGGGTAGTTTAAGAGAAGCACTTAAGGGGTATCCTGACAAAGTGAGACGTCTTAGTTTGGGTGAACAACAGCTTGAAAAGGCCACACTTCATCATGGGAAGGATCTTGTCAGGTATTTATGATAATTGTGATATTTTTCCCATTAACCTCATTTCTGCTTCATACCATACTTTTTTTTAATTACCAAATCAAGATTCCATGCCAGGTAGGGATTGAACTTCTTATCGTACTATTTCCCTAGTGTATATCTTGCTGCCCGTCTGAACAGGATCTTTGCAGATGATCCTTGATTGCAAAGGGATTGACCTGACCCTTTACCTGTCTTTACATCGTCTGCGCTAAAAAGCTCAAAGATATTTGCAGTCTCCCCCCCCCCCCAAAAAAAATCATAGACTCATAGATGGGACTTTTATGTTTGATCTATTTATTATGATCCCTTTGATCATTGCTAATAGAACTACTGATGGACCTTAAAATCTTGGTTGTTGATATGTGGGCAATAACTTTAACATGCTGAAATATATTTGGAAATATGAATAAGAAAAGTTATATTTTTATGCTAACTCGGAGGATCTCAGATAATTTATTCCATCTATGTCCTCTGCTTCTGACATTCCATAGTTTCTTGCACTGTGTTGGAACTGGACTGTGAATGTAGTGGCATGATAAATTGAAAATTTAAGCCCTAATTTATGCTGGTAGAGACTATGCTTGGAAAATTGGGACTAAGATTGAAAGCCTCTTATGGGAAGAAAATGTGAAAACTTTATCATGTTAAAAAGTATGCTGCGATACACTTTGCATTGGAACTGGATTGTGAACATAATAACCTCATAGTCCGAAGATTGGAGCCATAGTTTATGCTGGTAGTGACTGTGCTTGACAAATTGAGACTGCCATTGAAAGGCTTTCGTGGGAAGACCTGAGAAAATGTCCAAACTTTATCATGTTACAATCTATGCTGCAGATTGCATTCATGCATGTATTTAAAGAACCGGAATTGTGTGAGAGGGTAGTTACTTCCAATGCAAACGTTCTTTATGCTGACTTCTCATGAAGTATGTAGAGAAAGTTGAACACTTCATCTCCAACCCGGGGGGGGGGGGGGAGGGCGCTATTTGCTGACTTTCTTAATGCTTATACAAAGAACGGCATGACTTTCATTTCATACAGATCATAGGCATAGCTACTTTCAAGTTAATTTCATTGCTTGTTCCTTTGGATCCCCAATATGTACACAATGAGTTTGAGCTAACTTGGTAATGGGTTCGGCTCAAAGCTCAAGCTTGATTGCTGAGTCTGATATTTTGTTTCGTTTATTCCTTTCTGTGTGCTTAAATGCGTTTGTGACTGAATTTTTTTTAAAAAAAAGATCCTTGGAAAATGGAAAGGAAAAAGAAACAAGAGTTCTTGCTTGGAGTCAATAAGTGAGGACCATTTGGCTTAGCTAGCCTAAGAACCACAGGAGCTTCATCAGCCATGACTCAAATGCTCATCTCAGCAGAGGTTGATTTTGACTCAAAAGTCAAAACCATGCTTAGTGAACTTTCAGTGATGCACAGGCCAGCATTTTCAACGTTTGTTGATAACAATTGATGGAATGGAGGGTTTTTTGTTTGTCGCCTGGAGCCATCTTTTTCTTTCCTTTCCTTTTGAACTTTTTTGCCCCATCGTGACAATACATTTGCAAGACACAGTCGTCCAAATTGCTTAATAGAAAAACTTTACCATGTTGGTTTCTTCAGGTTTACACAGCGGAATATACTTAGGATCTACCCGAAGGGTACAAGAATTACCTCGTCAAACTATAACCCCCTTCTTGCTTGGATGCATGGGGCTCAGATGGTGGCATTTAACATGCAGGTTCATTTCCCTCCTCTCAGAAAAGGCAATAAATCCTCTATTATTAACTGGCATTTACAGCTTGAAAATTTGACATCTTCAATGACAGGGACATGGAAGATCACTCTGGCTGATGCAAGGGATGTTCAGAGCCAATGGAGGATGTGGGTATGTGAAGAAACCTGATTTTCTTTTGCAGACTGGTCCTCGTGGTGAGGTCTTCGATCCCAAAGTTACACTTCCTGTTAAAAGAACCTTAAAGGTGGGTGCGCTGTGGAAATTGTACTCTTTCAGTTGAAAGTTTTACAGAATGTAGTTTTAGCAAGCAGCTAACTGCCTTGGACGATCTTGAATGTGCAGGTTACTGTGTACATGGGAGAAGGGTGGTATTACGATTTCCCTAAAACACATTTTGATAAATTCTCCCCTCCAGATTTTTATCTTAGGGTAATCAAGCTCTTCCCTGCCTCCCCCCCCCCCCCCCCCCCCCCCCCCCCCAGCTTTGTTTTTCTTGGCCGGAATTTGTAGTCTCTTGATAACCCCTAAAAATATTCTACTTTCAGATTGGTATCACGGGGGTGCCAGCTGATACTATCATGAAGAAAACAAGGACACTCGAGGATAACTGGTTACCAGCCTGGAACGAGGAGTTTGAGTTCCCATTGACTGTTCCTGAACTTGCTCTACTGCGGATTGAGGTCCACGAGTATGACATGTCTGAAAAAGATGATTTCGGAGGTCAGACATGTCTGCCGGCATGGGAGCTTAGTGAAGGTATTCGGTCCATTCCACTCTATAGCGCCGAGGGAGTGAAGTATAAGTCAGTTAAGCTACTTATGCGCTTCCAATTTGTTTCTCCATGAGCATCTACGGAATTGGAAACCGTCTGGTTGCTGTAGAGTATCATCTTAAGCTGCTGTGTATTATTTTTGTGGCTCTGAATTATAAGGGCTTTTATCCACTGCCAGTTCCCTGTGGTCTGTGTGTATAAACTGGGCTGAGTGTATTGTGCAAAAAGATATAAAGTTCTTGTCTTTTCGGTTCTCACTGTCTGGTGCTTCTCTTGATTTCTTGGTTTTACTTCCGCTTCTTTCTGAGATTCTTTTTTTTTTTTTTGTTTAGGGGCCCCCCCCCGCCCCACCCCCCCCCCCCCACATCTGTGCACTTGTGCTGGTTGTTCTTTGGTTTTGGTGCATTGGCCCCTGCTTGCTTTTGTGTGGACTGGTAAATCCACTTGATGATCTTAAACTTCGAAAATTATTAAGATTTCATTCATATAAGATCCTTATACGAGGAGGTAACCCTACTTGACATGATCAATGAATTTGTGTTGATTACACTCAAAACCTTCCTAACCTATCTTACAATATTAAACCCGTGTTCTTGACTTGTTATATGGTTACACAAGAAAAACTGATAGCAAACATAAGTGCCAAAATCATACCTAATGAAGAAAAAAAAATAGAATAGGAAAACAGATCGGGTTGGGTCAACTTATTTAATAAATGAGTCGATTTCTTATCGGTCTTAAAAATAACTTAGATTTGCTCAAAATTGACAAATAACATGTTTTAACACTAAAATGTCAAATTGTGTCCACTTGGGATCGAAATCAATTCAACTCGGATTGGATTCGTGTTTCTCTCTGTAATTTCAAGTCAAATTCGGGGTCAGATTATTGAGTCGGATCGGGCTTTCACAACTCTTAAAAAAACGAACTCCATTTTAAATCCAAATACAAAGAATCAAAGATCATGCCCGCTCCTCCCCCAAAAGGAAACGTCCATCGGCTATCATTCAAAGCTATGGTAATTTCTTCTCGAACGACCCGAATCAAAGTAGCATTAAACGATGTTTATTTGACCAACTCCCCTATATTCAGTGAAATTCTGCTATTTCTTTTATTTACCACCTTCCCCGACAGCCCCCCCCCCCCCCCCCCCCC
>JACYFF010031956.1:95127818-95153146 GCA_017589665.1 Selenicereus undatus | reverse complement strand
ACACACACACACACACACACACACACACACACACACACACACACACACACACATATATATATATATATATATATATATATGCCTTAACGTGCCGCTGGATGAATGTTGCCTGCTCGATAAGTTTATATGTCGCTATTTCACATTTCATTATGACCTTTGTGGTAAAACGCTATGTTTATGAAATTGAAACCGAGTTGGCAGTTGGATGGCTTGAGGTGGAACTAATGGGTGCTTTTGAGGTTCTTTGTGGTCGGTGTTGTGTGAGAAGGGAGCCTGGGTTAGTAATTGACCACAATCATGTGGATTGCAAGGCCACATATGGCTTATTTTGCTAAGTTGAATTACGAAGTGTTTGAATGTGTTACGTGAGAATCCCTTCCTTCTTGAAAATTGTTAAATGATGCCATGCGAATGATTTGCGAGCTTAGTAATCTTTAAAAGGGTTTCTAAAAGCATGTTTTCACAAATTTGAATGTTTCTAAAGGTTCACGAACTGCCTGTTAGTTTCTTAAGATGTTTTTGGCCTAAAAAGATCCTAAATCGTCGAACTACTCAGGAAATGACCCAACTGAATAATCGATAGGTTTAGAAAGTTAAAAAGCAATCAAATAATGAGCTGGAAAATGTTTTAAGACTTTTGTTTACCCCTCCTTCTTTGTGTTTAAAAGGATTTAAACGGACTGAAAAAGGGTAATTGAAGGTGTTTATTATGAAACTTGGTTGAATTCTATACTAGCCAATTACTTTGAGTTTCAAATTGCAAATTAGTAAACTCTTTATGATTTTAAGAAGCTTTTTTGTGTTGGAAATGAAAGAACCATAAACCTTTAGTAGGGTTATGGATTATTTTACTAAACAAGCATGATTTTAATACAGTAAGCGACTATTAAAGAGAAATGATTTGTGATTCACTTGAGGTGAAACTTAATGTGCGTGATAGTGACTTCTTTTTATAAGCTAAGAAAGCTTAATAAGACTTTAAAGGCTAAGATAGTGCTAGGCAATTGGCCAGACATTGAGGGTGGGAATTGGACGCAAGATAAAGCGTGAGCTGTTCCCCCAAAGGTAATGTTGGGAACTGGACGCAAGATAAGGCGGGAGCTGTTTCCCGAAGATAATGTTCAATGATGTGTGACGCGTGATAAAACTTTGAGGGGGGGCTGGACACAAGATAAGGCGTGAGCTGTTGCCCCCACAGAGAACAATATCGAAGTCAGAGCTACTCTGTTAAGACGCGTTTTGGCCAAATGTTATGTTACATATACCCCAGGGATAACGTGAGTTGCGAGTGATGATCTAATTAGGGCGAGTGTAGATCTCCTGTAGCCAGCACATTATGATGATCTTATGCCAAGAGTATTTTCCTAATAAATAAGAAAAATAGTTGGCATTTCACCATTTTAAGTATTTCAGGAAAAGAAAGACTTTAAGGGCCATTAAGAGGCCAATTCGAATAAGATTCGAAAAGCTTATAATGGTCATTAGAGGACCAATACGAAAGAAATTTCTTTTTTTTAAGAATATGAGCTTCAAGAGGCTAAGTAAAGTGGTTTCAAGAAAAAGAAAGAAAGCTTCCTGTGCATATCTTATGAATGAGATTCCAAGTATAGTTTAAATGAAATTCCAAATGAAGTATAGTTATATCCTTGTAATGCATTGAACATTTAAACTTTTAAATGTGCATATCCTGTGAAGGGAAGTTTCTTGCCGAGTCTTTCTTACCAATATGAGTATTTCAGAAATTTTTAGAAAGAATTATAAGCCTTGAAGAAGTTAGCGTGATTTATAAACTATTCTTGGAACATATCATGAGTCACTGCTTTTTCAAAAGTGTGTTTGAAAGCATCTTACTCAATCCTTGTTGCTTACCTGTTTATGTGCCTAAATGCTTGCTAGTAGGGAAGTTTGGTCATTAAAGGCCTAGAAATGAGTTTGAGTGGTTAGTGGCCCTGTTTGGTAAACAGCTGTTAGCTGTTAGCTGTTAGCTGTTTGTGTTAGCTGTTAGCTGTTAGCTGTTTGATTTAGCTGTTTGCATTAGCTGTTTGAATTAGCTGTTTGCAAAAAAAGTGTTTGGTAAAGTTAGTTGTTTCTGGAATGTATATTTGATAAAGGCCCTGTTTGGTAAACAGCTGTTAGCTGTTAGCTGTTAGCTGTTTGTGTTAGCTGTTAGCTGTTAGCTGTTTGATTTAGCTGTTTGCATTAGCTGTTTGCAAAAAAAGTGTTTGGTAAAGTTAGCTGCTTCTGGAATGTATATTTGATAAAATTTCAATATTGCCCCTATGTTCAAATGAACTGTCAGGGAGAGGAAAGGTTAATTAATGACATGGGTGTAATTTTCTTGAACTTCTGGGTAGTATCGTAATTTCAATAAAAGACTGTTCCCAAAAGGCTATTAAGATTAGCTGTTTGGAAAAGAGCTGTTTGGGGTAAAACAGCTGTTTGAAACAGTTGTTTACCAAACACCTCTTTAGCTGTTTGACTTGGTCAAAACAGCTAAAGAGATGCCAAACAGCTCTTTTTTATCAAACAGCTGATGCAACCAAACAGGGCCAAAATTCCAATATTGCCCATATGTTCAAATGAACTGCTAGGGAGATGAAAGGTTAATTAATGGCATGGGTGTAATTTTCTTGAACTTCTAGGTAGTATCGTAATTTCAATAAAAAGTTGTTCCCAAAAGGCTATTAAGATTAGTTGTTTGAAAAAGAGCTGTTTGGGGTAAAATAGCTGTTTGAAACAACTGTTTACCAAACACCTTTTTAGCTGTTTGACTTGGTCAAAACAGCTAAAGAGGTGTCAAGCAGCTCTTTTTTATCAAACAACTGATGCAACCAAACAGGGCCAGTATGAAGTTTATGGGTGATAATCTTTCCTTGGGGACTATGATTGCCTAATATGATAATAATATACAAATAAATAATATGTGACTATTATTGGTATTATTGCATACAAATGGTTTTGGTTTTAAGGAGTCGATAAATACTCACTGAGCGTATGGTTGCTCATCCCATTACTATTTTATCATTTTCCCAGGTTTTCATTGTGACAGGTAGAACACAATCTGCACGTGCTAAGTTGGAATATCCCTCTGCTTGAAGGTGTCATGTGTGTCATATAGAATTAGACTTATGAATTAACGATGTAATATGTTGTATCCCTAGAGTTGTAAATGTATATAAACAAAGTACTTTAGTTCATGTAATGCATATTGTTTAAAAGTTGCTCTGTATGGCTATGTGAGCCAACCATCTGATTAGCCTGTTGTCTTTTTAGCTTATATTATCTACATTTTGGGATATAAACCCCAGTGCTCCGGATATATGTTCCGTTGAGTTGTATCTTTTATTTCGCTCTTTGTTGTTGAACTTTATGGTTTTGGTGTACTTCGAGTGAGTGACCCGTTGAGTTGTAGACTTCGGCGTGTAGCTCGTTGAGCTTATTTTAGAATTCTTTATGCTTCTATTGATTGCAGGGATTTATGTAAGGCTTTCAGCTTGGAAAATTGTTAGTTTTCAGGCGAGACTCTGTCCGCTCCGCACCAGAATTTAAGTAGAAAGTAAGAAAACAGTAATACTTCTAACCCTAGGGGTTGTGGGTGTTACATCATTCATACATTAAAGACTAACAATTATATATACATATATAAAAGTTGTACTATACAGTTTTTTAATAATTCAACAATTCTTTACATCTATCCTTACAGTTTCTTACAACTCCTTACAACTCTTTGCATCTTCTTACTACTTCTTATATCTAGTTACAACTTAGTTCTTACAGCACCTTATATTTTTTTACAGCTTACAGCTGCATTTTATCGCGAAAAAAAAGAACAGGCCCTTGGTCATATTTCCTACTCATAATTTTAACATTGATAAGCATTTATTAGGACTAATCAGAATAAATTCATCATAAAACAACACCATCACCTTCAAGTGCGAGTCCCGCTCTCGCGGGGCCTGGGGAAATTCAGATGTAGGCAGTCTTACCTCTACCAACATCCAGAATGAGTTTAGAATAGGTTTTGTAAATAAGTTTATAATAAGTTCACATAAATTCATTTCAAAATAGGTTCAGTCCAAATAAGCTGAAAAGAACACAACCTAACTATATATAATATTAGGTTTCCAAAATACAATTAATATAACGTGCTCTCTAGGAAAAGCCTTACGCCTATTTTATTGTTAAAGCTACAAGATAAAATTTACATAATTGCAATCAATATCCAATATTTAGCTATAGGCAAAAGATAAATATTGCCCTAAGGGCAATGTTTAAGCAGCGTTTATTATCATAGGGAATTTCATAAACTTTTAATTACAATAATGCTTGGTGATAGTAATTAATACACTAATTTTACACTTCTTAAATTACCCTCCATATAATTATTTTTTCATAACTTTTCTCTTTCTTCTATGTTGCCCATTCGGTTCTTAGAGCAAAAAAACATATATGTTAGTTATCATATTTAGAATTCTTTGGTTACTATTTCTCGATTAGGGTTCACCCTTCCCATAATTTCTCACATTTTATTGAGGTTTTTCCATTAATTTGGTGGTGAAGCCAGCGAAAAACATGATATTTGCCATAATCCTCCCTGGAGGTAAATGAGAACCGAGAAAATTGAATTTCTGCGAAACAAAATGGGAATGTCGAGTCAAAAAGGGCATTTTTGTCAAGTAAAAAGTAGTTTTAATTGTTACTGCATTTATTACAGTTTAAGAATTAATTTTTTTACTGTATTAGTAATACTAAGCACGATTCATTAATAACAAAAGTAAGTGAAATTTCTTAACTACCCTCTTATCCACTACCCTTATAGCAACGTTTACCAGCTTTGTATACAATTAAGGCAAAAATGCAAAATGATGGCTTCACTTGTCACCCTCAAACTTTCCGTCACTGCAGTACAGGTGCGGAGGGCGATAAAAGACAAGTAAATGCACCATTACATTGCATTCAAATAAATGCTAAAAGACGTCTCTTCTCCTGTCACAATAGAGCTTATACATGCATTCGAAATCGACCTTCAAACCAAAACAAACACACACTGAAATAGTTGAAAGACCGACTAAAAAAATAAAATAAAATTGAAAGACAAACAAACATCAACTGTGAAGTGGGTCCCTCATAAAATTAATTTATCTCTGAAAAATTAACATAATCTAACTTTTTTTTTTTTCAATTCGACAGTATTAATTTATAAAGAATAAAATTTTTATGACATAAATTTTTTTATTGATAAAATTCAAACTTGATATCTTATTAAATAAAAATAAGTATCAAAAAATTTGAACAAGTCCGAATAAACACAATAATCTATCTAATTTATTGTCACATCAAGTTATATAGTTGTGGCCTGTGGTGTGGGGCTCTCTGGGATTTAAAGTGAGGGGGAAAAGATCCCACCAATTGCATTTCCTTAGCTGTGCACTTTTCCTAGCTTTGGACACCTAATAACTAGTATTATTGGCTAATTGTAGATGTGGATATGCATGAAATTATGGGAGATGAGATGAATTACAAAGTCAAAATCCAATATTAATTGAGCCCAACTTATAAGCTACAATTGGAATTCCTACCTTTCAGTTTGATGGGCCACAAAATCAAAGAAAGTGCAAAGCACCTTTCAAACTTTGCTTCTTCTAGGCTATGAAAGTGGCTTCTAATATCTTTCAGCAAGTGAGGTTAACTAGTTGAGCATTACTAGTTGGAAATAATATGTAGGTCCTATGGAGCCCTAGACTTTTAAGTGAGTATTTATTTTGTAGTAATATACCACAATCAATCAATACGTTTTTCAATTATAGGAGTATGATTGCTTAGAATTGATAAAGTATACACTCTTTTGCCTCTGAATTATAGAGGGTTAATTTAAAGAACCCTAAATTTGTAATAGAGGTTCAATTTTGAGAACATTAAATTCAGTGATATTATTATGTTTTGAGTTTTGTGGTTGTAACCTGAAACTAGCACATCCGTCCTTCAACAAATTATGCTAGAGTCCTAGAACACAGTATTTCAATTGTCCACACTCGACTATTTGAAATTCAGACGGTTATCTAATCTAATCCTTTTTCTCTTAAGTGCAAGGCATCAGGTAATATAATCGGATGAAATTATCTCAATTTAAGCAGTAGCTAGACCTCACACTTTGGCGTTTTACCTACAGGTGCATCATGTACCCTTCCCCCAAGAATAGTACGCCTAGGTTGGGCTAAGGGGGCCATAATCACACCAAACAAAACGGCTATGCATAGCAAAAAGAGGCAAAATGGTAAACTTCTATGTGAAAGAATGATGTGTTACTGGAAGAGATCTTCACGGCACTGCCTCAATTTTCATACTAGGTAGGACCTTCTTCCTAGGCGAGCTGTGAACTTATGAATGGTTACTTGGGAAAAATCTTGCATGTGAGTTCTCAATTCCCATCACATTCATGAGTGAGAATGTCTTATACGTTATCCGTAGTATGACTTCAAAATTCTAGACTCTCCGACTAAACTAAGACCTGTCTTTCTGGACCAAGTTTATTTATATACAGTAAGCCAAAGTTTACCAGAAATACCATCATTTCAGGAGTTCTATGAGACCAAGACTTCATTAAAAGCATTATCAATTATAGTTTTATTTTTTGGAACTCAAGCTTGCTACATCAGCAAGAGTTTCAATTTTTTGGAACTTATATCGCTTCACTTCTCCAACTCATGGAATTCCAACTTGAACTATTCAATAAAATATTTATAATGGAACCATCTCATAACATACAATCTTTTTTTAATAACCCAAATAATATTTTTAAAAAGAAAAAAAGAAAAACAAAAAAATCAGAAAAAGACAGGAAAAGGGGGCACGGGAGGAGGAACGCACAGACGTTGCTCCACGCGAGGCATTTTTTTGGCAAGCAAATCAGATGCGTCCACATGGCTTTGGGGCCCACCTTGGGGACGCGTTTCCTCAGGTGCGAGTGCTCTAAGAGCATTCCCAGCGCGGGGAACGCATGGGGGCAAGTGGGACCCGTGTGTCCCACGTGTGGCTAGGAATCTCTAGCAGCCCTGGGGAAACCGAGGGCGGGGGAAGCACGCGGAGCGCCACCCCTACTCGTTCCTCCCCCATTCCCTCTTTTTTTTGTCCTTATTTGATTTTTTTTATTTTTCTTTTTTTCTTGATAAAAAAATATTATTTAGATAGTTAAAAAAATATATGTTATAAGGTGGGTCCATATAAAATATTTTATTATATAATTTAAACTAGAGTTTTATTGGTTGGAAAAGTGATGAAATGCAAGTTCAAAAAATGTGAAGCTTTTGATGATGTGGTATGATTGAGTTTCAATTTTTAGAACTCAAATTGGGAATGCTCTAAGGATCTTATGGGTTATGCATGGATCATTATCATGCATATCAGCATCCGACAGCGACATTTTGCATCAATCTCGTCGCCACAAAGGTCAAATTACTCGTAAGTTTTGATGTCATAAGGGATAAGAAAGACCCAAATCATGTGAAAAAGGATTCTCAAATTTACACCTTTTATCATAGGAAAATTACAAGAAAGAATTTCCTTGAAATAAATCATGTTTTTACTCCATGCCCTGTGGCTGTGAGTGCTAAAAAATTCCTACACTACAGTTCATGTTAGATCATGAACTATGTACAATTTCATTCAAAGGTGATAATCATGAAAAATGATCAAATACACAGAAGGAAATAAAATGAATGTCAAAATAATCAAGTTCCCTCAACCTTTTTCAATCTGATGCAATGAATATCTCAGAACTAGGAATGTTGTCTTGGCTGTCAACACAAAGAGCTAATGCGCGCTCTAAATTGGCTACAATGTCTGTCATGTTTGGCCTGTCCTTCCCTTCCAAATTCACACAATGCAATGCAGTATACGCAACCAACTCCACTGCCTCGGACTCATTCGATTCAGAAGGGCCTACCCTCGGATCTAGAATCTTCCCCAATTCTCCAGCCATGATGGCTGGACAAGCAAAATCCACAACACTAACGGGTTCCCCTCCTTCATTGCCGCTCTTGAAAATTGCCTTCTTGCCGGTCAAAAGCTCAAGCAATACCACCCCAAAACCATAGACATCACTCTTGGCAGTCAATACATTCAAGCCATAGTACTCGGGATCAATGTACCCAATGGTTCCAGCTGCATTTGATGGCCTGAAATCCCTATCAGATTCAGGACCCATCATTGATAACCCGAAATCAGATACTCTTGCTGTCCAATTAGCATCAAGCAAGATGTTTGAAGACTTGATGTCTCGGTGGATTATAGGTGGGACTGCATAGCTGTGAAGGTATTCGATGCCACGAGCAGCATCTAAAGCAATCCTAATTCTTATATTCCAGGAATCAATCACACTATTATGCTTCTCGATGTTGTTTTTATTGTGCAAATGATCATATAGAGCTCCATGCTTCATGTATTCATAAACCAAAAGCCTCTCCTCCCTCTCTTCACAATACCCAACAAGCCTAACCAAATGTTTATGATGCAATCTCGAGAGGAATGCCAATTCTGATTCAAATGCACTCTCTTTCTCTTGAAGCTTCTTTGTTCTTGGACCCGTCTCGCTTCTCTTGATCGCTACCTCCCTTCCATCAGACAGTTTGCCCTTATATACAACACCAAAGCTACCAGAACCAATCTTGTTTTCCCATGAGAAGTTATTAGTCGCAGCTACTAACTCTTGGAAAGAGAACTCCTCTGCCCGATCAGCTTGTTTGGTTGAAGACGTTCCACTCCTTTGTCGGCCCATTATGCGAGAGCCCTGGCGCCTAATGGTTAAGGATCTTGAAGGGGGGCCATTGCTAGATGTACGACTAGTACTCGAACCCCCTCGAGTGATAGTTGGCTGTACTGAATTATGAATCTTCTTCCTTCCCCAACAAACACCAGTGTAGAAGCAATAGATTATAGAGCATATTCCTGCAAATGATCCAACTGATCCAACAATAGCAAAGGCCAACAGGCCTCTTCTTAACCCCTTCGATGATGGTGGTGATGGTGATGGTGATGGTGATGGTCTAGGCAATGGAGATGGTGGTGGAAAAGGAGACACGGTCCTCGACATAAGACAAGTATTGCAAATATTACCAGAGCGAGAACAAAGAGACTGAGAGTCAGGAAATATACCACATTGAGCACACTCTGACTGAACACAAGGGCCAGGAAGGATCTTAGGCAAGGGAAGATTAACACCCAAAGAAACATGATCAAGCCACCCAGGACCCCAACAAATGATGGAAAGATTTGAAGTGATCAACCCACAAGTGAAATTCAAGGCCCCAACTAAGGTTTCAAACTCAATATCTTGTGTCACATTGCTTGAATAACCAGCCCCACCACCCCAACAAACAACTGACCCATTTGACTGCCTAAGTGCACAACTATGATCCAATCCAAGTGCCAATTTTTTAAACCCATACGGTTCATTCACAGGAACATTCAATTGCCCAGATGAATTGCTCCCTTTGCAAACCAAAAACCCAGCTGAATTTAACCCACAAACGTGCATTCCACCAGCTACGATACTATCCATTGGAATATCCAGAAATTGAGATTCAATTTCAGCAGCTAAAGATGAATTACTACCCCAGCATCTTACAGTACTGTTATTCACCAAAATCCCACATGAAAAACCAAACCCAGATGAAATTGATCGAAACCCATCAACCCAAGTCGGGGTTTGAGGAGAACCCTTCATTCCCCTCCAACACTTAACCCTATTTGTGCCATTAACAACCCCACAAACCTGATCGCCCCCAACTGAGATTTCCCGAAGAGGGGCAGACTCACTGAAGTAAACCCTCTTGGGTGTGAATGTGGCAACATCCCAGCACAGCAAGCTGTACCCACCGGAGCGTATGCCGCAAAAGAAGCTCTGCCCACCTGAAATGACGTCGTATGAGACGTTGGGCGTGATGAAGACCCTCTGCCAGTGTTTGAAGCATTCGATGCGGCGATTGGGCTCGCCGGCGACGATGCCGCAGACGGTGGCGGTGGAAGAGACGGTGGCAAGGGTGGAGGCGGAGCCGAGGCCATGCAGGGGGCGGGGAAGAGAGAGACAGAAAAGGAGAGAGAGAGAAATGGCGGCAGAGAAGAAGGATGGTGGTGGGTAAATCGTCATCAAAGGGCATGGGAGGGGATGATGAAGATTGGTGATTGAGACTGCCGAGCTCCCTTCATTTGTGGAGGAGAGAGAGGGGGGGAAGAGATTTGCAGAGTTTTGAACTGAAAAATATGGAGAGAGAAAGAGGAACTCTACAGAGAGAAGGAGAGGGAGAAATGGAGAGAAAAAACAGTGACAAAACAGAGACCAGGAAAAATGGGAGCTGGGTGGGTTTAGCGGGGGTTATATTGTTCTTCAGTTCAGGAAAATAAGGAAGATCTAAATTTAATTGTGTTTTAAGGGGAGATTTTGATATTGATTTGTGGGACATCCCTATTTAACGATTGGTGGACATATGGGACAAAAAAAAAAAGGAAAACAAGGGGTGTTTGATGTAGATTAAAACATAAATAGTTTAATTATTAGAACAAAAAACATAATCCAATTATCATCTGCGATGTAGTTGAAAAATCTATTTAGTACATAGGTAAATACAAAAAAATATCATACGATGCTAACCATATTAACGGAAGCCTTTAAGATGATTATTTACATAACCGTATGATCAACGAAAACATTCTACAATATGCATGTTATTTACGTAATCCAAAAGTTTCATAAGATACATTACTTCTTATATCAAACCAATGCAAGATTTTCATAGAGTTTGCTTACATATGGTTTTAGACCGTTTTCATATGCTACAGAGTTTCATGCAAAACAACATAAGTCTCACATTTTTGTTGCTGCAGTTAATGAGGATCGAACACAGTATTTAGGGTAGATTAAAAAACAATTCTGGCCTGAGTGTTCCTCTAGAATATCTAAATGCGCCTCTTAACCGTGAAATTTTGTGTATTGATGTGGAATAAGCTGCAATGACTAAAAATTGTGGCGTGTATCTTGGAAAAGGTATTGTCTTTCAGTTAAATGAATTAATGAGGTTTATCTTACAGGATTAAACGTACTTGAAACGGCAATAATTAGAGGGTCAGATTGGTGATTACTGCTTTAGTAACTGCTTGTACTATACTTAAAACTTTTCTTTCCATTTAGATTTATTTATCCTAAGTACTAATCGGGAAAAAAAGGTAGCAATTGGGGCGGGAGGATTATGGTCGTGTTTAACAATAGCGTTTTGGATAGTGTTTAGTTTTTTTTATTAGGTCAATACACTAATTAGTTAACTTTTAATGTTCGGTAAACTAATATTTTAACTAGCATTTCAAGTAGCATTTACCGTTTTTGAAAAGTTAATAGTATTAACGTTCGACATTTAAAAGTAGCATTTCATATTTTTTAGCCAAAAAGTATCCTTTAAAAATTTTATCTTTGAAAATTATCTATATCCTTTTATGTCATTTTACATTAATTAACTAGTATAACAGCTAAATTTACTAAACACATTAGTTTCAACCGCTAATCTGAACAACTATCCGCTAACAGATAAATTAGAATCGCTATTCGCTATCTAAACAGATATCTACTACCTAAATCGCTATCCGCTACGTAAACAGCTAATTTTGTCGAACATGGCCTGTAGATATCATTTTGTTACTGCAACTGCTCTTTAAGTAGGGATGGACCAAATGGTAGTGTAGCATGAATTTGATGAATTCAATTCGATACGAGACAAAATTATCATATTAAAATTCGAAACAAGTAATCTAATATGAATCCGTTAAAAAATAATCCAACTCCAACTTTGATCTTATTGGATTTGGAGAATGATACATTTGATCCAATTAACATCTGATTCGATGTCTTTTTTTAATAATTTCACATTTTCTTGAAGATAACAAAATCCTAATATTCTAACTCTAAAAACTTTACGTAAGGTCTACGTACACTCTATATGCAGTACCATCTTCTTCGTTAATTAATCTCCTCTCCCCTTCCAATCTCCCTCTTGATCTCTCCTCTTTATCAACCAATTTTTTTTGTCTTCCCCTTTCCTTCAAGCTACGCTACGAGTGTCTATCCTTTCCTTTTAAAGTGATTTCGCATTCTTTTTTTCTAATACATTTTCACTTTAACATATTGAAATATTTAATGTGAAAAGGTATCTGATATTGAAAAAGTGTTTAATGTTGTACTTATAAATGAGCAAAAATAAGGTCAGAATTAAAAAATTATGCAAATATTGAATGAAAATATACTTAGATTATATCCTACAATATCTGGATTTAATTTGATCCGAATCTAATCCGAACCTGATTTAACTTACGATTTGACGAAGTCAAATTTTAATTGGATTTTCAAATTCGATTATTAAATGTATTAAATTTGAATATCTAGATATCCACTCTAAATTCGATCAGTTGTCGTCCCTACGTTTAAGCAATGTGGGAAGGAGAAATCAAATTATTTTGGTTGCCTAGAAGACAAAGTACCAATCTTGCGTAGGACATCTTACAAAAATTAAAAGGAGACTGCAATGCACAATTAGGACGGAAAATCTACAAATAATTGATACATCATTTTCAGAAAGTCTTATTCAGAGGACCAAAGTCACCATGGCTCTCTTTTTTTTATAGTTCTACATAGTTAATTTTGCCAATTTTGGATTAAATTTTGAATTTATTTTTTTATCTTTATTGCATTTTGATAATATATAAATAAAAACAAATTACTACTGCTAGCATATAATATTATATTTTTCTTTGAGGTTTGAATATCTTATATTTACAGTTTTAATTCGAATACTAGGCATAACTTCATTATATGACTTTTCCAAGGTCAAAAGCTTTTTCATTTTTAAATAAGGGCAAATTCTTGTATGAAACGATTTCACGGTGATTTAATGTGAGACTGCCTATATGGCAAAGAATTTTCCTCATAAATTTAGAAGGCGGTTTATAAGTGTGTGATATGTCTCACCAAATAATCACCGTGCGACAGTCACAGAACAGCTATTACTAAGGCTCCGTTTGGACCTAGGAAAGTTTGGTAGAAAGAAAAAAATTTAGGAAAGTTACTTTTTTTCTTGTGTTTGATTTAAAGAAAATCACAAAGAAAAAAAATATGGAGGAAGGTTAGGTGGAAAAATTATTAGAAACAAGTGACAAAATTCTCCTCATAAAATTATGAGGAAAGTTCCCAACCTCATCTAACCTTGCATTGCTTAAGGCTCCGTTTGGATCTAGGAAAGTTTGGTGGAAAGAAATTTTTTTAGGAAAGTTACTTTTTTTCTTGTGTTTGGTTTAAAGAAAATCTTAAAGAAAAAAATATTGAGGAAAGTTAGGTGGAAAAATTGTTGGAAACAAGTGATAAAATTTTCCTCATAAAATTGTGAGGAAAGTTTGAGGAAAGCTCCCAACCTCCTCAAACCTTGCATTGCTTAGATGATATCAATATGATTCAAGTAGTTCATTAATATTCAAATTTCTCATTCAAAGTCTTGTATTTTTTCCTCTATCCAAACAAGAGAAAAAAACTCATTTTCTTCCTACTTTTTTTTCCTTCAACTTTTCTTTCTACCAAATTTTTTAAGGACCAAACAGACCCTAAATGATATCAACATTATTCAAGTAGTTCATCAACATTCAAATTTTTCATCCAAATTCTTGTATTTTTTCCTCAATCCAAACAAGAGAAAAAAAAACTCATTTTCTCCTAACTTTTTTTCCCTTCATATTTTTTTCCTTCAACTTTTCTTTCTACTAAATTTTCTAAGGACCAAACAGACCCTAAGGGTAAAGAACAACATTATACATATTTCCCTTTGAATCTAGGGCATAAGTTTTGATGAAGCATATCCTTCTTGAGAATCTTGTCACTTTCTTGAAGATGTGGATCCAACCTGTTTCTTTGTAAAGTGCTAGGGTTGACCATTTGACCACATTATTGCCTTATTGGTACACATGAAAGAAATCTCTCAACATCTGAAAATACGTTGATATCCTTGGAGGTTAGCATCTCATTCTTAATGCTTCAATTGTAGCATTGACATAGAAGTATTTTAATTTAACCATCTTGAAGTTTTAATAAATATTTTTAACGTCTTAGACCTTTTTAATTTGTTATTTATTCCCTTCACCTTGTGTCAAAAGTATCATAAGCTTTCAAAATTACAAAAATGTCTTTGACACTTCTGAAATTGAATTGATTGGTTAATTGCATAGGAAAATCTTAGTTTAAGGAGACTAATTGTCGAATTTTAACAATAAAGAATCCAATTTTCTTGTCCAAACTTGACCAGATATTGGACAATTGAAAAAAAAAAAAGGAGACAAAAGAGAAACTTATCCTATAAGGTGAAAGAAGGTTCAAACCACGCCACAAGTAATGTTAGGAGGTGCGTCACATCATGTCAACCTTAGCGGTGGTTTCTGTGGTCATTGTCGTGCCTGCAGTAAGTTGCATTGATTGGATCAAAAATTGAGAGAATTGGGTCAAGGTTAAGGCTCTGTTTGGACCTTGGAAAATTTGGTGGAAATAATTTTTTTTGGAAAGTTACTTTTTTTTTGTGTTGGGTTTAGAGAAAATCACAAAGAAAAAAATATAGAGGAAAGTTAGGTGAAAAAATTGTTAGAAACAAGTGATAAAATTTTCCTCACAAAATTGTGAGAAAAGTTTGAGGAAAATTCCTAACCTCCTCCAACCTCACATTACTCAGATGACATCAACATGATTTAAGTAGTTCATCAACATTCAAATTTCTTATCCAAATTCTTGTTTTTTTTACTCAATCCAAACAAGAGAAAAAAAACTCATTTTCTCCCTACTTTTTTTTCCTTCACATTTTTTTTCCTTTAAATTTTCTTTCCACCAAATTTTCTAAGGACCAAACGGAGCCTAAATTAAACTTTGAATGGGTAGAGCCGTAGAGTAGAAAATGTCCGGCAAAAAATTTATAAATATGAAGGACATTTTTGTGAGTTCGAGATTGTAACACTTTAACTCCAAGTTGAAAGAGGGTAAATAATAATTTGAAATAATCACGAGGACAAAAAACATTTATGGGAACCTCAAGGGGATAAATGAAAATGTCTATTGATAATTTGATATATATTGCATATGGAGATTTTTGAAATCTAAATCAAGGTCTTAATTCTTAATTTCGATCCATTTTACACAATAATTAATGACAATAATGATAAGTGTGCGCTGTTAGCTCAAATTGATAGTGTTTAGAAATTAGCATTATTATATCATCACTGTTTTGGTTATCTCAATCAAATTTAATATTTCTTATATGGCTCATATATAACTAAGGGCTTGTTTGGCAAACAACTATTAGCTGTTAGTTGTTAACTATTTGTGTTAGCTATTAGCTGTTAACTATTTGAATTAACTATTTGCATTGACTGTTTGAATTAGTTATTTGTAGAAAAACTGTTTGATAAAGCTAGCTATTTCTAATAAAGATGTTTAGTAAAATTTCATTTGTGTCCTTATCTCTAAATTACTTATTAATAGAACATGTTTTTTTTATTTCTTGATCAATTTCTTTTTAAAAAGAATTAAATTGGTGTCATAGGTATAAATTAACTTCATTTGTAATCACACAAAAAAATAGAAGAAAAACTTCATTGATAAAGTTGTACTTTCTTATTAAATTCTACATAACTTGCATTCATCGTCTATCTTTTTTCTTTCAATTTGTACTTATGTAAATGATACCAATGTTTTATAACGTTATATTGTTATTTTTTTAAAAAAATTTGTTTATAATGACTTTATCTTCATTAGATTCAATTCATACAAAACATATATAGTATCAAATGTTACGCATCGATCCAAAGCTCTTTGTCAAGTTAATAGGAAGGGAGATTGAATAATCTAAAGTATAAATATCAAAATATTAGACGTTCATAAAGGTGCACGGTGAGAGAACCAAATAAGCGTGATATAATATACTCGCGAAATTAGAAAATTTATACCAAAAAGTATACTACCTGGTTGATTAAAAAAAATACAAACAATGAAAGAGACAATGCAACATTAATTATTTGTTTTTGTATCAAAAAAAAGAAAATATATCTACTCTTGTTAATCCTCAAGATCTAATTGGGTTCGAATGCTATTAATTGAGGAACACTTTATAATACTATATACTCTTTCTATGGTATAAAATAATATTATATAAATATAATGTAATTGCATGTAATATAATTTGTTTAAAGTCTTTGGCAAATGTGTCATTTCTACAAAAAAAAAAACTCTTTTGAAAAGGCTAATAGAAACAACATTTTCAAAAAGAACTATTTTGAACTGAACAGTTGTTTCAAACAGTTGTTTACCAAATACTTACTTAACTGTTTGACTTGGTCAAAATAGTTAAAACATCCCCAAGCAGCTCTTTTTCCCTAAAAAGTTGTTGCAACCAAACACTCCCAAGTTATGTTTGTGAAGAGCGTTCAATATTGTTTATTGTTTTGATTTGTATTAGTAATTGAACTAATTTTCGAATTAGTAGAATAAGAAATTAGTTACCTTTTAGTATTTCACAAGTGACATTTTATTTTTAATTTTAACCTTTTATTTTCACAATATCTTTTTTTTCTTTTTAAATTTGGTAAATTATTCATATCTTTATACGTGAAAATAAAATACAATTCCTTCTCACGAAATCATAATTATGAAACAAATAGCTATTATTGACAATTAAATTACATTTATCATCGTTAATTACTAAAAAAGGTCAGCTACGCCAACTGGTTGAATGTACAACCCAACCCCCCCCCCCCAAAAAAAAAAAAAACAATGGAAGCCAACATATATGTAGTTGAACTATTATAGACTACAGCACAAATATTATATCTGCTTGCATGTGTCCCCTCTGTGTTCAAAGACGATGTGCTACTTTACATATTTTGTTTTCTTTTAACTATATTGATAAAAGCTTTAAAAAAACAACAAAGATAATGGCCACCACGGAGAGCTTCACATCGGAAACAATAGTGGATGCTCACTGGAAGATAGCGATTTGGTGGTTGTGGTGGTTGCTGAAGCCTCGGTTGTCGTTGGAACCTCAGTTGAGCGAAACCTTCGTTGTTGCCGGAAATGTGTAATTGGAGAACAACCAAACAATGTCGTATTGAAATTAATTTTATCAATATTAGATATATTTTGTGATTTTTATAATACATTTTTTAATATTCAAAAACCAGAAGATAAAATCAACGGTTAAAATCAATTTATTCCAAATCTACACTCTAAATTTAATAAATTGTGGTGGTTGCCATATAGTGATAACCACTATAACTTTTTGTTTAAATTAATATAACATATAACGAAATGGACGATTTCTTGTTTGATCTTACATATCTAGATGTTATTTCTCTTTAAGGGCTCAACCATCTCAAACACTGAAAAGAAAGACTATCCACATTTCTTTACGTAATTTCCACCCTTTTATAACATTAATCTTCTGACTCAATGATGTAAAGCTCAAGGGAAAAGAGGAATACAAGCAACTAGCTTCCAAACTCTAAGGGGATTTGAGGCTTATGCATGGATTGAAATTGGCACGGTCGTGCTTGGATGCACGGGTAGGCCGTGCTAAGTGGCTGCCTAGCTAAGCTCGAAAATCCCAAGTCTTCACAGTTTGAAGTGTTTTGTGGTGTGGCTTGAAAATAGGCCTTTTGGTGATGCTTAGGTCGTGGAAATGGAAGGATTTAAGGGTAAGAAAGGTGGAAGGATGTGAGGATATGAAGGAGCTTCCAAGTGAAAGAAGATTAACTCAACACTTAAGCTGATATTCTTCACTTAGGTTACCTTATACCCGATTGTATCAAAGCTTGAACAGGATAGACTAAACTCAATGAAAGGATACAGAAACACCACCAATCTTGAGTTTAGGGCCCTTAATCTTAATTAAGATACAGAATCACCACTTAATCAAGGTTAAGACTCACTTGAACACCACCTTAATTGACCTAATTAAGAATAAGCAAGCAAGAGTTTAAGTAGAGAGAATACAAGTTCTCAAACTGAATTTCTATTTCAAAGTGTGAAGTCCCTTCCAAAATGGTTGTGACTCCCTATTCATAAAAGCCTAGAAGCAAGCAAGCTCCTCCACTAATCCTTTCCTTCGTAAGGAGGAAAGGTATTATCTTAAGCCTAATTATCTGGTTAGCACTAACCAGTTATACAATCATGTCTAAGCTAGCTTGATTACATCCAAAACATTGAAAATACAAAGCTAATGACAATTACATATCGTTAAGCTTGCTCTTAAGGCCTTAACACTAATTTTGCTGCATTGTAGGCATGCGTTCAGCCGAAAAGGGGAAGGCCACTTTACGGCTAGCCAATAGAAATGGAGAGACATCTTCAATGCTATCTAGCTTCCCATTGGTTGAGCTTACCAAGGCAGCCACCACTCATAGAAGGCCTTGGGAGGGGTGCCAAGCTTTGGAAGGTGTGCCAATATTGCAAGAAGCAGCAAGAGAGGGCCGAAGTCTAGCATTAGTAACCAGGTATGCTGAACCGGGTTCAAGCCGGTTAGAAGCCAGTTTTCAGGCAAATTTTTGGGGTAGCAAAAATGGCCATGATTTGATTTTTAAACGTGGGGGGGGGGGTTTTTTGTGTTTTTTAACCCCCCCCCCCCCCTTCAAATAAATCAAGGTTTCAAAAGGGTTAAAAAGGATAATTTGGCTTAGACTTTTAACCGTGCAAAACCGAGCCAAATTGGAGCAGTTTGGAAAATGACCTTGATCTTCTATCCTCTTGAGTGCATGACTTGAAACAAATGCATGGACCTGCAAAACAACATCAAAAGGATTCCAAAAATGTAAAAATATTAGACTTGAGCTACAATGTAGCTTAAAAAATCAAGTGCACAAAACCGGGCATTTTGTAGCCGGTTAGCCCGTTTGTATTTGCTTGATCCCCTTGCAAAATGTAAGCCATCTTCTTCACTTGCGACCTTGTTCTTGGACGTGTTGGACTTGTATTTTCATGGACAAGGTCTTGGCTAGGTAGGATTCCATTACTCAATGAGTTCTTTGTTGATTTTAATTAAGTACACTTCTTTGTTGCATGTCAATTATCATGAATTAATATTCACCCCACTGACCATTACCTAGTTAAATTAATTAAATAAGGCCATTGCATAAATATGATTAAAATACCCATATTTTTCCATTGAATTAATAAAGTCTCCTTGATTTTTAGATTTAGTCAATTAGAGCATTATGCTTGCATTAATTATAAAATCTCCTTAATATTCATCAACGTGAATTTAATATCGATCTCCTGTACGTAGAGAATCTTATAGTTGTTGGAACGTGAAGCCAAATTTACACAAAAGAAAATATGGCTCCTCCTCTGTGACTGTGCGCAAATTATTGTGTGCAATTAGGTGGACATCTCATTCGTTCATCCGGATCCACAATTATGGTCATATTCTTCTTTGCTTTTGTTTGTATGATTTTTTTTTTGGTTCATTCTATGCACCTTTTTTTTACACATTATTTAATCGGAAGTTTGATATAATATGTTTGTCCTTTTCATCCTCTATTTTTTTACACTTTAAAAGAATTTATATTTGTCAAAAAAAAAAATCTCCTTTTTGTCTTATTTTCGATTTCGTAGTTCATCGTCCCTTAATCTTATAACCTATTTTATCTTCTTTTTTCCTTTCTCTTTTTCTTATGTATAAGCAAATGTGGAGAAGACCAATGAGCAAATACTTATTATTTACTTCACTTATTTGTGAATGGCAGACCGTACATGCTCCACCCCTCCCCCAAAATATGCACACACATTTTTAAAATTCTTCCATTAAAATAATAAAGCATACACTTTTATTTACATGATAGATCTACGTTCACTATTTTTGTATAAAAATCCTAATATTTAAGATAAATATTAATTAAAAATTTATATATTTATTATCCGTATTTTTGCTCAATAGAAGCATACAGGTTTACTATAAAAATAAGCAAAAATAAGAAAAAAATTCAGTACAAATTTTTAAGTAAGGGCAAATTCTTGTATGAAACGATTTCACGGTGATTTAACGTGAGACTGCCTATATAGCAAAGAATTTTCCTCTTAAATTTAAAAGGCGGTTTATAAATGTGTAATTTGTCTCACCAAATAATCACCGTGCGCCAGTCACAGAACAGTTATTACTAAGGGCAAAGAACAACATTATAAATATTTCCCTCTGAATCTATGGCATAAGTTGAAGCATATCCTTCTTGAGAATCTTGTCACTTTCTTGAAGATGTGGATCCAACCTGCTTCTTTGTAAAATGCTAGGGTCGACCATTTGACCACATTATTGGTACACATGAAAGAAATCTCTGAACATCTGAAAATACGTTGATATCCTTGGAGGTTAACATCTCATTCTTAATGCTTCATTTGTAGCATTGACATAGAAGTATTTTAATTTACCCATCTTGAAGTTTTAATAAATATTTTTAAAGTCTCAGACCTTTTTAATTTATTATTTATTTCCTTTACCTTTTGTGTCAAAAGTGTTATAAACTTTCAAAATTACAAAAATGTCCACACTTCTGAAATTGAATTGATTGATTAATTGCATAGGAAAATCTTAGTTTAAGGAGACTAATTGTCGAATTTTAACTATAAAGAATCGAATTTTCTTGTTCAAACTTGACCAGATATTGGACAATTGAAAAAAAAAAGAGACAAAAGAGAAATTTATCCTATAAGATGAAAGAATGTTCAAATCACGCCACAGGTAATGTTAGAAGGTTCGTCAAATCATGGCAACCTTAGCGGTGGTTTCTGTGGTCATTGTCGTGCCTGCTATAAGTTACATTGATTGGATCAAAAATTGAGAGAATCAGGGTTAAATTAGACTTTAAATGGGTAGAAGAGAAAATGTTCGGGTAAGAAATTTATAAATATGAATGGCATTTTTTTGAGTTTGGATTTGTAGTACTTTCACGCAAAGTTGGAGGAGGGTAAATAATAATTTGAAAAAATCAGGAGGGCACAAAACATTTACGAGGACCTCAAGGGGATAAATGAAAATGTCTCTCCTGATATATATTGCATATGGGAATTTTTGAAATCTAAATCAAGGTCCTAATTCTTAATTTCGATCCATGTTACACAATAATTAATGACAATAATGATAAGTCTGCGGTGTTATTTCAAATTGATAGTGTTTAGAAATTAGCATCATTAATTTTGTATCATCGTTGTTTTGGTTGTCTCAATCAGATTTAATATTGCTTATATGGCTCATATATAACCAAGTTATGTTTGTTAAGAGCGTTCAATATTGTTTATTGTTTCGACTTGTATTAGTAATTAAACTAATTTTCGAATTAGTAGAAAAATAAATTAGGAAGCATATTTCACAAGTGACATTTTATTTTTAATTTTAACTTTTTATTTTCAAAATATCATTTATTTCTTTTTAAGTTCAGTAAATTATTCATATCCTTATATGAAAAAATAAAATACAATTCCTTCTCATGGAATCATAATTATGAAACAATAGCTATTATTGACAATAAAGTTATATTGATCGTTAACTACTAAAATATGTCAGCTATGCGAACTGTTTAAATATACAAACAGCTCATTTTACTCAATAGGACCTTATTAATATAAATTATAAAGCAATCCCCCCCCCCCCCCCCCAACAACCCCAAAAAAAAAACAATGTAAGTTAACATATATATAGTTGAGCTATTTAGACTATAGCACAAATATTAGATATGCTTGCAAAGCCTATATCATACACCTATGAATACAAACTCCTATAAGCCACGTCAACACTACATATTAAAAATTGTCTATATAACAAATATATGTTATACACACACACACACACACACACACACATACATATATATAGCAAGTGAGAGTACACACTACACACTTCTAGGTGTGTGATATACATTACCCTGTGCTTGCATGTGTCCCCTCTGTGCTCAAATATTATGTGCTACTGTACATATTTTTTTTCTTTTTAATATATTGATAATTTCCACCCTTTTATCATGCATTAATTCTATTGACCATTAATCTTCTGACTCAATAAGATCTTTCTTGATTTTAAGTACACTTGTTGATTGCATGTTAGTTATCGTGAATTAATATTCACCCCACTGACCATTCCCTAGTTAAATTAAATAAGACCATTCTATGTATAAATATGAGTAAAAATGTACAATACCCATATTTTCCCATTGAATTAATAAAACCTCCTTGATTTTTATATTTAGTCAATTAGAGGAATATGTTTGCATTAATTATAAAACCTCCTTAATATTCATCAACGTGAATTTAATATGGATCTCCTGTAGAGAATCTTATAGCTGTTGAACGTCAAGCCAAATTTACACACAAGAAAATATGACGACTCCTCTGTGAGCCTCAGCCCTCAAATAGTCAAACCACACACCTACTCAAAAACAAAGGGGGAGGAATCCTATGGATGAATGTCACGAATTTGTAGGCACCAAACATAATGACTATTTTATTCTCACGCTTTTTATTTATAACTGAGGGATACTGAGTGTAAATGAAATTATATCTCTAATTCAAAAGACATTTTCGGGGGGGAAATTGAGTATTACAAATTTCACTATCGCTTTTTACAAAAAGGGTATATGATCTTATTTAATGAAAGACATTGATATGATAAATTTGGTCATATTTTGAATCAGTTGATGTTTGAATCTATACTTCAAACATTTAAAAAAAATAAAATAAAAACAGTTTCAAGGCATTCCCTTAGAGTATTGATAGATGGTTTATTTAGTAATTACTAGTTTTGGACATTCATTTGATATTGTACAATGACTCTAGACTTTTAAAACACAAGGAATCCTAAGCGTGTTCGGTGGTATGAATGTAATCAATGTTACGGTGTAAACTTATGAGATTCTTAGAATAGGGTTATAGGATTTTTTTTTCTTGTCACTGCTATAATTTAGAGTTCAGAATGCCTAACCCAATGCAACGCAATGGCACGATTCGAATCCAACATGAAGTTACTGAGAGAAACACAAACTTGACACGAACCAAACTGATTTCGATCTAAAGTCGACACGATTTGACCGTTTAGCATGAAACATGTTATTTTTCAAATTTGAATCAATTTAAACTATTTTTAAGGCTGACAAAAAACCGAAATATACTCGCCCATGTTTTACACGAATTCAAAATACACCCGACTCATATTTTATTTGAATCCGAATAAATCCAACCCGTATTTAACCTTTCATTGACAAATCTAGTTGTCATTAAATTGTCAATGCCAAGTTGAAGACGGCAGGAGGGCCAACCGACAGCAATTCTCTCTCTCTCTCTCTCTCTCTCGTTTTTAAAGGTCAAAAGAAAAGAAACAGCGGTGCCAAAGTTTTCCGTGCTTTCAGCCCCGGTAGCTGCCTGGATGGTGCAGTTGACCCTAATGCAGATGGCAAAGAGGGAGCACCCTAAGCAATGATCAATTTCCATGAACTTTCAGTTCTGGCCTGTCTATTCCTCTACAGCAGCAATTATAGCTGTTGGGATAAAGTCATACACTTTATAAAGTCATACACTTTTTCCAACCGTCCTCCTTCAAGAATATTCAAAGGGAAAATAATATAAAAACATTTTTTGTGAAGTAACTGCCTAAATCAAATGATTAATGTATGGTACCATGTTAGCCATAAGTTTTCTATGTTTATTGTATAATCTAGTAAAACCCTTATGTAATGTTTGGTTGAATGTAATGTAATAATAATATAATGCAATCAACTTTACATTGTAATAATGATTACTTAGTTTATGGTAATCACACTTACAAGATAGTTCTTTTATTGCAATATCCTTATACAATCAAACAAGACAATGAAAATACAATTACAAATTTAATTACATTACAAGGTTAATTACATCTAACCAAATATTGCATTAGTGTAAATAATGTCCTTTAGTTTTGAAAATATTACTTGAGTTTCTTTAATATATTTTACATAATAACTTGATAAGAGTTATTGGGATTTAGCTTTGAGATATATAATCATGTTGAGATCTTGATTGAATTATAAATTGATAATTTAAGATCTGAACAAACAACTGTATCATACATTTTTTATAACTTGAAACATTCAATCCCGACTAAAAAATACTAACAAGTATATATCAAGAGATTTTTTTTCTCTCAATAAGTAGCAAAAGGTGTCCCATCATGGATTCATAGAGAAGTTCCCCACTTGTATGGTAATCAAAGTAACAGTATGGTAATCAAAGTAGCAAAACAATAAATGTCTTATTACAAGACACTTTTTAAGTGTCTTATTTTCACTTAAAATATATATTATTACATATTAAGTTGAAAAAAATGATATGATTGAATAGTGAAAGGATATCAAAACTTATAAATTTTGTAAAATCATCATTTTATACATAATCTTTCACATTTAAAAAATCATATATATGATATGCCTTCACAGATGGAGTTGATCCGATTATGGTATCAATTTATATTTATTAACGTAACCAATGAACATCAAAGCTTTATAACTCATAATAAGTTGTAATTATTAAAAATTTTGGTGATTTTAAATCATAAAATATATTAATTTTAGTTAAGACAAGACATTTAAGAGTGTCTTGCAGCAAAACACATATCATCACCCATCAAAGTATGGAGGGGGGAGGGGGGAATTCAAAAGTGTACACATGAGTACATGATACATTCCAATTAAGAGTACGTTGTTGGGGATTATCAATGTAAGTTGAACGTTTGACATGCACTGGTGGAAAGTGGTTTCAGCAGCCTGGCGTGAATGCAGCATACTATTGGTCGTTCCCTTGCTTATCTTGATAATATCATATGTTAGTCAGATTATACTGGAGTTGCACCTATTTAACTATTGACTTCTTGATTGGTTATGGCTAGGCAGCCATTTTATCCAGATCTCCTTAATACGTGTGGGTATGGACCATGTTTCATTCATAAATGCTTCAAGATACTTTTCACATCACTAAGGATAATCAACTTTGCAGCAACAAGTTTGCAGATTTTTCGTACATTAGGCAACATTTTCAATTATTAATCGGTCCGACTTATAGAAGAGGTTTATTTTAAAAAAAAAATACTTTCAATGGATCAATTATCGATCACCCTAATAAAGGTGTATTTGGATCACCCATCAATAAGACCATCACATTGACAATTGAAATTAAGTACGTATTCTTCCTACTACTACTACTACTACTACTAATAATAATAATAATAATAATAATAATAATAATAATAATAATAATA
>JACYFF010031956.1:95109558-95127808 GCA_017589665.1 Selenicereus undatus | reverse complement strand
TAATAATAATAATAATAATAATAATAATAATAATAATAATAATAATAATAATAATAAGTATTTCTCATCAAGTGCACCAACTTCTGTAATCTTGTTGACTTCTTAAAGAAGCGAATTAAAATGTTAAAAAGTAGTTCTCTTTTTATTGCCAATTATCTCTATCCTATTATGTTTTCGTCCAATCTTATTGGTACCTTTTGTTTGCTTCCTGAATTGATTTTGTAAGTAGTTATTAAATATATATATCATCATCTAATAACTTTCTTTATGATCCACTGAAACTAAAATCTATCAATCAACATTCCACTTGAGTGATATGTACCATTTTTCCATTTAGAAAGATAAACTAGGGCGAAGAAAGTAGTTAATTATGAAAAATACATGTTCAAATGAGAAAAAAAAGACCCCTTAAGCTCTGTTTGGTCCTTAAAAAAGTTGGTAGAAAGAACAGTTGAAGGAAAAAAATGTGAAGAAAAAAAAAGCATGGAGAGGGTGAGTTTTTTTTTTTCTTGTTTGGATTGAAGAAAAAATACAAGAATTTGGATAAGAAATTTGAATGTTGATGAACTATCTGAATCATGTTAATGTCATCTAAGTAGTGCGAGATTGGAGGAGATTGAAAATTCTTTTGAGAATTTTTCCTAAACTTTTCTCACAATTTTATGAGGAAAATTTTATAACTTGTTTTTAACAATTTTTCACCTAATTTTCCTCCATATTTTTTTTTCTTTGTGATTTTCTCTAAACCAAACACAAGAAAAACAATTACTTCCCCTTTCCTCTAAATAGAAAGTGATAATAGCAATTGACCCTGATGCCTAATCTGCTTTTATAGTCCAACTTTAGTTCTAATTGTCCTATAATAAATTTATATTATACTACACTCTGTCTCAGACGTTAAAAAAAAAAGTTTTAAAAAAAAATCTATACCCTTGTAAGCTAAACATTTGAAGTTTTGAACATATCCATGATTCCAACTTCGAAGGATCGCATTGGGACTTCACTTCCTGGAACAATTCTAAAAAACCATGCATGTACCACCAAACTATCATAAATCTAATCACTAGTCAGTAGTCACACTACCAGGCTTCACAATTCGAAAATCAAACAGTTTTCTTACAAGGGCCCAATGTGACGCTTTTGGGCGGCATTTTGGGTCCCTATCAAACTGCCAACGGTCTTAGCCTGACACAGCTGGACCTTTAATTGCACTGATGTATAAAGTGATAATAGTATTGCACCGATATTTGACCTTATTTTATCTCTTATTTGACCCACTTTTCTCATGGTTTTCATGTCGAATCTTAAGGAGAAAGGGTCAAATTTGTCTCTTTTGGGTCATAATGTACTTATTTGGTTGGTTTGCTTGTTTTCTAGGAACTTTGCCAAAAAGACGAGAAGCTCACCAACTTCAATAAGGAATGAGACATTTGGGATGCATTTCGAGGTAGAATAGAGGTTTGACAAGCCCCAGGAGCAAAAGGATGCATAGAAGAACAGTGCACGGCCAACCTGCAAGGAGGCACGACCGTGCACCGGTGGCCGAAGCCACGCACGGCCAGCACGGCCAGGCGTCTGACCGTGCGTGGTGGCACACGGCTGTGCTTTGGGTCTGCCTCTGCTATAAAAACGCCTCTTCATCCAATTTTGCAAGGGGTCGCTCGGTGGTCGCTTGGTGCTTCTCTCTGGCGATTTTTAGGCTAGGTTTAAGGTTAGTTCATCAAATAAAACCTCCATATGAGGATTAGTTTAGGATTGAAGATTGTAATATTGGATTCAACCTTTGGATTTCAAGTTCCTTATATCAATTCAAGACTAAGTTTTCTTCCCCTTTCTCTATTTATTTCATTGATGTTCTTGATTATGTTTTGTTGGTTTAATTCTTATATTTGATTTGTTTAAGTTTATTTGTTTAGTTTTCATTTTTAATTTATGTTATTTAGTTGTTTAGATTCGTTTTATTTCATTCTCTTTGTTTTGTTCTTCAAGTTTATGTTCTTGTTTGTTAGCTTAGGTTTTGATGTGTTTGTGATGTTTAGTTGGTAGATTGTGTTGGCTTGGATTGTAATTAGCCTCTTGATGGCTAATTAGTCTTGTATTTGGCCCAACCATACCCAATCTATATCTAGAACTTAGAGTTTTCTCTCACGCCCGCCAAGTGTTCGATGAAATGCTTGAAAAAGCTTTCATTCATATTTTTGAGCGATTGATTTATGCTGAGAGGTGAGGTCAATTAGCTAGTGTGGGAGAGGGAATAGCCGAGTTCGAGACATTAAAATAGTATCCGAATCGAGCTAAGTCCAGGGTTGCTAGTTTTGTGGTCTAATTGGGCTAACCCTATGAAAATATGTGGTTAGGCTAATTAGACTAGCTCATGATTAATTGGTTCATTCATTGGTCAAATCACAACTCCAAGTTGCTTTTTCTATATTTGTTAGCGTAGTTTAATTTACCCTCTTTTCCTTTGATTTTGCCTAGCTCGAAACGCTTTAGTTAGCCCTAATAATTGAAAATACAACTCTCTGCGGACGACACCCCAAGTACTCAACGATACACCTTACACTTGGGGTTTATAAATATTAAACTCTGTTTTTTCCCTAACAAATAGCAATTGACCTTGATGCCTAATCTGCTTTTATAGTCCAACTTTAGTTCTAATTGTCCTATAATAAATTTATATTATACTACACTCTGTGTCTCAGACGTAAAAAAAAAAGTTTTAAAAAAAAACCTATACCCTTGTAAGCTAAACATTTGAAGTTTTGAACATATCCATGATTCCAACTTCGAAGGATCGCATTGGGACTTCACTTCCTGGAATAATTCTAGAAAACCATGCATGTACCACCAAACTATCATAAATCTAATCACTAGTCAGTAGTCACACTACCAGGCCCCACAATTCGAAAATCAAACAGTTTTCTTAAAAGGGCCCAATGTGACGCTTTTGGGCGGCATTTTGGGTGCCGATCAAACTGCCAGCGGTCTTTGCCTGACATAGCTGGACCTTTAATTGCAGTGATGTAGATGCGACTAAACATATTTGTATGCTGAATAGCACTCACACTAATGTACATGATTTTATTGGTGAACAGTTATTAGCCATGAATTGTTAACTGTTTTAATAGTTATTGTTTATTAGCTATTTGAATTATTTGTGTTAATTGTTCATAGAAAAACTATTTAATAAAATTATCTATTTTTGACAAAATTGTAACATAAAAAGCTAATTCTCAAACAATTATTTTAAAACACATAATTAACTTTTTCAAATTAACTTTTCTAAACAAAGGAAAGACAATTCACGTTGTCTTAACCGATTGTACCAGGTCAAATCCAATTGCAATGTGGACCTAACCCACCCTACGATGAACTGAAACTAACCTGATGGTTCAGTCGAAGTTGCTTGTATTTGTGAGACAAACAACACCACACGACAGGTTGGCCCAAATCAAAACACACACAAACTGAAATCTTATCAACCTGATCACTACCGAATATAGAGTCAAATCAAACAACCTATGCGGCAGGTCTATAGTTACCGAACCGTCCAAATATACTTGTAACACAGCACCAATCCTCATTGGCTTCGCTATGTTTCTAAAGCACCTCGCAACCCAAGCAGACACGAGTAGCTTGAACAGCACAGCTAGGGCAAAGTTATACTGGCCAGATTGATGTCTGCAAAGCACCTTTCATAAAGTAAAACCTAGATTGAGTTCATCAGTGGGGCTTAATCTCAAAAGCAGGATAATTTCCGAGCAGATGAACATGACAAAGCCAAATTTCAGGAATGTGTTACAACTTCAGACCGGAAAATTTCACAAAGACTAACTACACACGTCCAACATGTGATACAAACTTAAGAATCAAGATCAACTGGCTTCTGCATGAGATATTAAAGCCAAGAAGAGTGAAGCTGCATATACTCAAGTCAAAAAGAAGGATACGTACAGGGCTTTAAACTCTCACAAAAGTATTCAATCAGATCCAAAGTTTACAAGTCTACCGAAGAATCTAACTTCCAACCAGACTACATACAAAAAAGAACAATCTTGATTGCAAATGTGGAGCTCTGATTTTGAGCAGAGGCTGAAGCAAGTGTTGAGAGTTTGGGTAAATGAAATTTTCTCATAGTTTACTATACACCAAGTTGGATGAATACATGTTTCCAAAATACAGAAATTACCTGCCAATAAATAGTGTTGTATGGGTGCCTACCACTATTGCGCCCAGGCCGGAGAAGGGATGCCATGCTTTTGGAACCACTCAGGCATGTGAAACTTTTCATACAGAATAGGTCTCACATCCTTCTGGGCAAAGAGGTGTTTGAGGAGTGGAAGTAAGACTTCAAGAAGCTGAATGAAATAGGGGAACACAAGATAAGAAAATAAACAGGTCCCATTGAATTATTTATAGACTTCATTAGTGTGACAAAATTACTACCTGATTATCGTGTGGCTGTCCTGCAGAAAATGGTACACAAGGAATTCCGTTTAATGGCTGCAATAGGAAACTGAAGGGGTTGTTATCAACAATAACCACCCTACAAAGATCTTGTGAGATGCAGGAGAGGTCCTTGACATGATCCCGATATTCCCTGTAGAGATGCAAAACCATGAAATTTAGCATCAAGCAGCTCAATTTTGAGCAAAACCAAGATTCCATGGACAGTAATATATCAAGATAAGTCGTATTGCACGAAATTACATGACATGCTGGTAAATTGGAACAAGTAACTAGTGCTAGTGCTTCTCATAGAATCTGACCCCATCTATGAAGGACTTTGCCTTAGAAATGGCAATAATGCCATCCATGCGCTAAAGATGATGGTCAAATGACACAGAATATAAAGCAATTACAGTGCACAATTATTGATTACACAAACAAGCAGAGCCACAAACTTGATTCGGAAAAGTTGACCATCTCCTGGGTCCAAGTAATATGCCCTTCTTGACACTTGAATGCATGTAGTTCCATAAGATGAGTATTAAGCTAGCTTCTAGCACCTATCAGAGAAATCTTGAACTCTGTATAGATAAAGAAACATGTCACTGCTAAGGCATCTCCAATCAGGCTTGCAATATCTCGAATTGTCAATGCCGAGTAGCACATTGCATCACAGCTACACTCATTCCTGGGCATGAATACAATTTGAATGCCTTAAAAAAAGGCCATATTGAAGCAAGACAGCAATGACTGAAAGTACAAACTCAGCCAACTTATCGAAAAAGAAATTGCTGGCAGGCCACCAATACAGAAACTACCTGGCATATAATTAGCCATCAAATACTGCCACATCAAGCTCATGAATTTATCTAGTGCGTAGCAAGCAAACAACAGACACGAATTGCAATTTCTCAAGAGCCAAACAAAAAAAACAACCCAGATGAAAAGGGAGTGTGTGAAAAGGCCATTGCACAAAAGTTAACCTTAAAAGGCAGGAAAAAAAAACCCTTTCCCTATTTTCTGTAAATTGGAAAAGAAAAGTTATTAGGGCATACTCCAGGCCAACTTATGCATTTCTCTAGCATGTGGCAAATGACTTGCAAACTTGATAAAGAATGAATATCGTAGTCCCCACTCCCCAGTTACAGAATTAAGAAGACAATTCTGCAGCAATGGCAAAAAGGAAGAAGATTAATGACAGCTCTTTTCAACAAGAATTGTTCACAGGGGAGAAGAGGACGAGGCAAAAGATATATTCCTGAGTCCTGTGACCCACGGTTTGGGTAGAGTACCATCAGTATTGCCCATTTTGATACTCCCCCAGTCCCATTTTGTTGGCTTATCATTCCTAAACATGTCTCAAATTATTTGCATGGTTTCCCCACATAACTAAATACTTTTCACTCTCTTCCATGTCCATATGTTGATTCTTTTCCACAACCTGTACCAATGATCCTTACCCTGCCCATGAATTTGAACCACATTTGAAATTAAAAAAAAGGAAGGGTGCATATATAACTTAGTGTTGTCTATCAGAGTATCACATAATTATTCCTATTAGTAGAGCCTGGATTGGAGTTCGCTCGGGGGAAAATGTGCCAGATGATTTCTAGTGTTTTCTGGAATCTGAATTAGAGATCATATCATTTGGAAAGTACCCTATATTTAGGATGGAGACTAGCAGATGCTTTCCATCACTAGGAGACAAGTACAAAAGAAAGAGGCCTCTTGGATGAGTAAATTCGATCTAATTCCTGAATATTAACTGAAGTGCTACTTGAGATGCCAACTTCAACATATTATAAGCAACTTTTTGTGTGGGCAATAATGAATATCTGAAAGCATTTCATCGCTGCTATAGCATACTCATCACCATAAACAGAATGCTGATCCTTTTTTTTCTTGATAAGAATTTGGACTCTGCCATTAAGTTTCGTCTTTAGTGGATGGCAATTTACACGAGTACCATGAACATATCCTGGGTTCACACGCAAAGGAATCAAGAATGGTAGAGACAGTGAGAAACTATCTCTTGTAAGCCACCTACAACATAGATACAGGCCCCAGAGTTCTATGGCCAAAAAATCCAAAGACACATTTCAGAAGATGAGTTAACAAAAACAGGCAGCATGAGGTTTGTAACTTAGCAGCCTCCAAAAGGCATAGTGTAATATCACCTTCAAAACGCACCGGTTGATGATTACTTGATTACAATTAGCCATGGTCATTGCTACATGAAGAAACCAAGGATTCAGAAAAGTCAACATGCAACTTTGTGCATTAAATTCAGTCATAATGTTGCTTCAGATTGGAAAGATGTAAAAACAATGTTATCATCACAATTCTCAGAGTACTGGAACAGGAGACAAAAAGCCAGCAAGCTGCAGAATACTCACGTGCTAACAGTCGAAGGACGATATAAACGTTGACAGAAGAGATTGTCAACATCAATCCTATCAACAAGAGGTCTAGCATAACCTGTCAAAAACAAGAGGAATAACTAAATACAATCATTCTTGTAATGGGGTCACTGCACATCTCAATAGTATGTTGACACATATGCTTCCTCTTTATTCAAGGAAAAAGGTTCACAGGAGTCATTATATTATTGGCCTCAAATTAAGTAGGCACTAGAATTGTGCAAGATGAGAACCTACAAGATTTAGAGGGCCAAAGTATAGGAAGAAAACATGAACCTTCAACGCCAGCTGTGAAAAGAATTAGATCTGCAAATTCGCTGAGTTGCTTCAAGAATTCATGCAATCCCGGGCGTTCAAAAACCGTTACATAACTAATTTTAGCCTTGCCTTCACATTCCTTCAATTATCAATATAAAATCAAGTTAAGTTCAGGAATCATATACGGCTAGTGAAATTGGTAGAAAGCTAAATTAAATACCTTGTCTGATGATACACATTCAAGCTCAAACCACTTCAAACCAGCTTCTGTCGCCTGCGTACACAGTGTTGGGGGCAAACTTGATGTCTCATATGCACATACAAGTGTTTCATCCAGATCAAGAACCACCTATGAATTTTATACCAAAAGATTAGAGCTATAGGGAAAACACTGAGAAGAAAAACTTCAAGTGGATGAAGAAAGACATGAAAAAAGAACAAGAAGCATAAGGGTGTATTTTAAGGCATGAAGCAGGAAAAGCTACAAAATACCTAGAGCAGATGTTCTGGATCTCTCCAACACTCAGGCAATCAACATCTGATTAAACACGACATCATTACTACAGACTCAATAATTAAAAGAGGGTATCCAGGAATTTGAATTCACAGCATTTACACAGACTGGATTCGACAATTTCATACCTAGGGCTGTTGGAACCGCACCAATCAATCCAATACCGACCAACATAAAGTCAATCCCACAACATCATAACAGTGTGGATCCAGAAGGGTGTCCCACTTCCGAGTTTTTTGGATTTTAAAAGTGCTGATTAGCCCACTTAAAAATTCTAAGGACGATATACAGAATCTTTGAACGCTGTTCAACTGGTGTCCTGGGGAACATTATTCTGCCAGTGATGATAACGTGAAACTCTGATAAAGTATATGACTTTGTGAGAAAGACATCGAATTTTAACCAACCACTGTCACCTGGTCATACATGCACTTTGCATCTCTTGCAAAAGGCAAGCGCCCCCCCGCCCCTCCCCGGAACATAAAAAAGAAAAAGAGTCCCAAAAAAGGTGCTGAAGAGACCATTGTATTCATTATTATTTCCCAGAAAACACTGCCCACAATCTTAGGGCCAGAAAGCTCTTTTGGGGCCAATTAGCTGTTTGACTTTAGTCAAAAGGCTATTTGGGGCGTTTGGTTGATGAGGTTTTTGTGTTAGCTTTTTACATCCAAAAAGCTCTTTGAATCTTTGTAAAAAAAATCTTTGCAAAAGTTTTTTCAATAAGCTTATAGTTATGTACAATGACATTGACCACAACTATTTTCACCAAATTACTTCAAATGCTATTGATAACAAATCCTATTATTTTTAATTCAATCAATTTTAAGCTTTTAGCCCCCGTTCGTAGACCCTTTTTTTTTTTGGCTCCCTTGTTTTTTTTTTTTAAACTTCTTATTCTTATTCAATCTTCAACCATAAGTTGGGTTGAACAAGGTCTCGGGTTAGACAATTTGCTTCAAATTTTCAACTATTTGATTATCAATTTTATTTTATTTTATTTTTTTGGGCTACCCTCTCTTCTTCTTCATCCTCTATTTAGTGCGGGTTGGGTTGAAACATAAGGTTTCATCTTTGAATAGTATTTGTATTTCTTGTCACATAAATTTCAAATATTATTTAAAAGAAAGTTAAGTTAACAATGAAGAAAAATATTGTCATTATTCAAATTGGGTAAACTTATAAACGTAATTTTATAGATAACATAATTCTTAATTTATGTTGAGAAGGCAAATAAATATGCAATTTATAAGAATTGTTGTGCTAAAAAGACATTGAAATTGAGTTGAGGGCATAAGTGAAATTTTATCAAAAAGTCTTGTCAGAAATAGTGAATTTCACCAAAAACATTTTCTAGAAATAGCTAATATAATCAACTAAATCAAACAGCTAATACAACCAGCTACCAGCTCATTACCAAACAAGGCCTTAATTTGAAAGAGTACCCTCAAGGCAGCAAAGGGATACCTCCGAAGTGAACAGATGTAAAGCCAGACAAAGAATCTAACTAGTACTAGTATATAAGGCTAAAATATAAAATAACATCCACCATAATAAAAAGACACTTTCGATAGACCAAAATTATGCACATAGAGGGCCAAAAGGAAAAGTGCAGCTAAAACCATACCAAATACTAACGGAGATGCATTATAAGCAAAGCGCTATGACCTCGATAAGTATTTATAAGAATTGTATTGCATCTAACTACTTTCAAAGTGACTCAATTCACCAAATGGAAGTGTGGCGATGGGTGGGCCCGAGCGGGTTTTGTTGCGCCCATAGTTCCCCATGCATATCCATTTTCAAAAAAAGGGGCGAAAAACAATATCCATACCAATACCCACTGGATCGTTGGGGTTGTCGGTTTCATCCAGGTGCACACAACAAGTGAAAATAAGTACACATATTCGGGTATGCTGGCACGGTAGAATTTCTAAATTCTAACATCAAAAGTTTGAATATATCAACAATAAATATTAAATAATGATTGAGTTCTTCAAGTTTCATTACAAGATTATAGCGCAAGTAATAATATAACAAGTTTTTTCAAAATTCTGATAGCACAAACAATTCCCAATTCGAAGCAAAATAACATTAAAAATGTGGTATCAGCAAAACATGCTTTAAATGGGTACAAATCAAGTAATAGAATTATACCCAAAACCCACCACATAACCAACAACAACTCCTAGTGTGGGTACCGCTTCCGTGGGGCCTGGGGAGATCCAGATGTAGGCAGCCTTACTCCTACACACATGACTGCACATAAAGAGACCGTTTCCAATAGACCCACATAAAAAGTTTTAAAGAGATATTTAGATGTTTGAAATCAGTTGGTAAAATAATTGTGCAAACACAAGACCGAAATATTTAAAATAACATAAATTAACATGAACAATAGATGAGGGATAAGAGTTTTGCGTACCTTGAACAGCAAGTAGCAACATAATACTAAACATAATACTAAAATGGCTCATAGAAGTATACAATTAAACGATTGGAGGAGGGGACCACAATTGCGACATATTACGCCTCAAGTAAACAGAGGTATGATAAAAACACCCCTGCTAAGATCCATCTACTATACTACAAGATTGCGTCGCACGCTGGAAAGAATAATAGCCAGTTCAACATAACAATAATCCCTACTCAAACAAATGCCAAAGGAAGACTAGAGGCAAGCTACCTATGATCTGCAACTTTAATCTTAGATCTCCACAGACTTCTATCCTGAGTCATGTCCTCCGTTATACCTATAAACTTCAAATCATTTCTAATCACCTCATTCCAACTTTTCTTTAGTCGTCCTCTACCTCCTCTACACCTCAAAAGGCCAATTGTCTCGCAACTCCTCACTAGTGCATTCTCACTCCTCCCGTTAACATGGCCAAACCATCTTAGTCTAGCCTCCCTCATCTTATCTTCTATGGGTGCAACTCCTACTTTCTCTCTAATCACTTCGTTTCTAATTCTATCCAATCTTGTATATCCACACATCCATCGAATCATTCTCATCTCTGCCATCATCAACCTCTGGACTTGATGCTTCTTGATTGGCCAGCACTCTGAGCCATATAACAAAGTTGGCCTGACTATCATACGATAGACCTTCCCTTTCAATCCTACCGGAATTTTCTTACCACATCCCACTCTAATACGTTGGTCAATATCTTCATTGATATCTCCTTTCTCCTCAATGATCAAGGCTAAATATCTAAACTCCTCAGCCCTAGGTATTGCCACACCGCTGACCACCCATAGTGACTTCTTCCCCACCCGCTTCCTCACCACTAAACCTACACTTTGAGCATTCAATCTTTGAACTGCTCAATCTAAATCCCCTAGATTCTACGGTTTGTCTCCATTGCTCTAACTTGCTGTTAAGACCACCTGTAGTCTCATCGATGAGAACAATATCATCAGTGAATAGCATACGCCATGGTACCTTATCTTGAATCCCTTTTGTGAGTACATTCATAATAATAGTTAAAAGGAACAGGCTTTAGAGCTAATCCTTGATGGGGTCCAATGTCAATAGAAAAGTCCTCTGTGTCTCCTCCTGAGGTCATTACCCTTGTTTTTACTCCTGCATACATATCCTTGATAGCTTGGATATATGTCTTCGATACCCTTCTTTTCTTCAAACAATTCCATAACACCTCACGTGGTACTCTATCATACGCTTTCTCTAAATCTATAAACACCATGTGGAGATCCTTTTTCTTATCCCTATACACTTCCTTAAGCCTTCTAATGAGATGGATTGCTCGGTAGTCGATCTGTCTGGCATAAAACCAAACTGGTTTTCGAAAATGAAAATATTCTTCCTCAACCTTCCCTCAAATCACCATTTTCCACAGCTTCATAGCGTAACTATGCAGTTCAATACCTCTATAACCGTTAAAATCTTGAATATCACCCTTGTTCTTGTAAAGCAGGATGATTGCACTGAATCCCTATACACTTCCAGGCGCCAAATGTCTCCAGCTTGAATATATTTATTTTTTCTATACACCGTCCTCTTCAAGGGTGGCCATCAGTATGTGCCCGCGTACCTGATTAAAAACCTATTTATTAGCACTCAAACGGGTCTTAACTAGGGCGGGTTTTATGAGTCTTATATAGTTTTGGGTTATATAACCACACATTGACACATTTTTTTTACCCTCATTAAAAGCTTGTTAAGGTATCATTTAGAACTTGATTTGCTTTGTGCTTATTGCACTTCAATCAGTCCAGCTCTCGCTTCTCTCATTAGAGGCGGCCAACTTGAACACCCCAAACATGTTCTCATGGACTCTAGACTACACTTCTATAACTGCCTATTTCCCTTACATCTTATCCGTTTACACGGTGCCTTGTTTGTTATCTTCTCCCATTCCGTATTCCTATCACCTAAAGCCCAGTAAGCAGCTTGCTTGGCTTTAACTCTATCCTGAACCCCGTCATCCCACTACCACGTCCTCTTCTAGTATTGCAGATCCAATCTCCTTTTCAGGACACCTACAGTTCTTGTGCTTACCATCTATTATATTTTGGCAATGATCTCCACATGTCATCTAGATCCCACTCTGTCAATAACTTGTCACAAAGCCTGATTACATTGGCCATCATCGAATTCTCCATTTAGATCCTCCGATAAGCATGAGCATTCCTCTTTTTCTTCCACCTCTCAGCCTTCACTTCAATAGCCAAAGTCTACACTGAATGATCTGAGACTAGCCTTACAGTTCGTGCATATACGATTATACATCAATCACTCCTTCCAATAATCAGTATTCTGGCAGCAGTAGTTTTAGCAATGATCAAATGCTCCTCTCTTTTGTTGAAGCAGGAGTATGCTACCATCAAATCAAATGCTACAAAGAAATTTAGCATGGCTAACCGCCCAATTTTTTTTAATCCCTAAAACGAAAGCCTCCATGCGCTCTAGTGCAGCTAACTTCGACACTTCCTCTGTGCCCACTGAAATCTCCTCCTGTGACAACCTCCACAAAAATGCAGAACACTCCCCCCCCCCCCCCAAAAAAAGCTTCTTGTCATAAAAACATGCCATCTAATCGCATTCTGAAATCAGTACGTGAACTCAATCTGAACAACGAAAATTCCATCTACATGGCCAAACTCATAGTAAGACAGCAAGCATATAGGCAACATAGGCAATATAGAAGTCAGGAACTAGGCATATATAAAAAGCACTCGTTAAAAGTCTCACAGTAACGCAATAAACACATATATATAGCCAACAAGAAAACAACCTCATCAACAACAACTAGCAGACACCTTAAACATAAAATTAAATTAAGAAATTAAAAAGAAGGGAACATTCACCATACAGTGAACTTGGCCAAGTGGCCACCACCACTACCATCAGCATCAGCATCAGACTCATCTATGTCGCTTCCGGCGATGTCAACGGCGGAGGACTCAAACGGAATTTCGACGACAGGAAGAGGCTTAAACGCAGGGGAAGGTGTAGAGAGAAGGTGTCCTTGGCTGAAACCGATGTAACAAAAGACCTGAGCCACCGAGCTGGTACTCTTGACGATCTGCACCAAGATCTGAACCATGAAAGACATCCAGTTCATCACTGTCTTCCATAGCTGCACCGATTTCGGCGCATATACCTCCGTTTGCGTCATTATTCAACCCTAATTCCTCGCGAAGATGAATAAGCAAGAAAGCGAGAAATTAGGGTTTACTATAAGCTAAGATTCGTTGCCATGGATCAATCAAGCGATCAAGAGTCAATCCGCAGACTTCTGATCATCATAATGCCTACTTCTTTTGCACTTCTTTTTCAAAAATCTCAAAAATCAGCATTCAAAAACCTCAATCTCCATCTCAATTTCTCTTCCTAGAAATGTCGAGTGTTCTTGTTTTCCAGCTTTGACAACGCAGTGAAGAAGTCTAGAGAGAGAGACAGGTGGGGGGATGGAGGAGAGAGAACTTGAAGCAATCACATTCAGAAGGAGTTCTTCGTGCTTCACCCCATCCAAACTTTTTATTTTTTGTCATAAATGTCATTCCACTTTATTTTGACTCAAGTATGCCATTGTAAAACATTAGTTTGTCATAAACCTCTCCTTTTTTCAATTAAAAAAAAATAAAAATATTATGCAGGCTATAAAAACCAAAAAAAAAGGCCAAAGACTTTGAAAACTCCCTCTCTCAGCTCACGTATTACGGTTCCTTCTCGATGGTTGTAGACTAAACCCTAGAAAATCATCTAGGAGAAATCATCAACTGTGAAATCATATCAAGGGTTGAACTTCAATCTCATGGCCGTGTACGTTGTTGAACAAGAAGGCGACTTGGAGGTGTGAAATCATCAAAGAGATCATCAGATAAAATTAGATGTTGAAAAATAAAATTTAATATTTTAAAAAATGAAAAATTTGTGATCGTTGAATGTGTTGAGGGGTTGGAAATTTGTATTTGATGTGGGCAAATGCTAAAGACTAAACTTTGCTCTAAATTTTGATTGTTAGAATAAGTAACAATGTTTAGATTATTTGTCTTGACATATCCCCTGTTCTATAAACTTTCTCTTGTCAAAAATGGTTCATGTCTTTCGTTCTATGAAACTTTGTTTATTTATTGGGTAAATGATTGCATCTACTTCTGATATATGTATAGATATGTGTACTTTTTTGGGGGGTCAGAATCGCTATTAAATTATTGTTATATAGTTGCATTTACTTCCGCCTTGCACTTTATAGTATTGAATGTTATTAATAATTTTTCTTTTTTTGACACTTAGAATGTCAGTGTGTGACGGAGATGAAATTGTGGGGTCTGTGACCAATGAAATTGACTTAAACGGTGATGATAGTGATCACTTGGTTGACGATGATTATGATGAGCATGGGTCGGAATATGAGGACGAGGAATTTCTTGAAGTTATGCAGAAAAGGAAGCAAATGTATGAGGAACTTGTTGCTGAGTTGGAGGCAATAACAGCAGAAAATAATGTGAATATGGGTACAGATAATGCATTTGTTGTTGCAAATGGATTAGACGCATATTACCAAGATGCAGACAATGCAAATAGCTCGTTAAGCAGTGAAGAGGGTAATAATATGGGGATGATGGAAAAAAAAGAAAAGGCGATATCCTAGATACAACCCAAATCCATCAAAAGGGGAAGTGGTTTTGGAAGTAGAACAATTGTTTAGGGATAAGAAGCAACTTGCGGATGCCTTTGAAAATTATAGAATTTATAATGGTTATGCGCTCAGGGTAACCAAGAGTGACAAAGGAAGATTTGGAGCAATTCACCTTGCACAAGAATGCGAGTGGAAGTTGTGGGCATCAAAACTTCAAGGGGAAGCATCTTGGCAAATCAAAAAAATGCTAAACCTCATACTTGTGTTCCTTTTAGCTTCGAAAGAGGGATGAGGGGGATGTCTAGTGCTTGGTTGGCAGAAGAATACAAGGAGGTTTTTAGGTTACAGCCAAATTTGAAGTTAAGAGAGTTGATGGGCTTGATTGATAAAGATCACTTGTACAAGCCTACCATGTCAATGTGTGCGAGAACTCGAGAAAAGGCTTTGTATTTACTCTTAGGGGATTATAAGTCACAATTTGGCATGCTTAGGGATTATGCGTATGAGCTTCTCAACAAGAATCCTAATTCAATCGTGAAGATTGACGTGGACACAAATGAGAATGGAGAATCTATTTTCAAGAGCATGTACATATGTGTTGGTCGTTTGAAGAGAGGATTCTTAGATGGATGTAGAAGAGTGTTGTGCCTTGACGCTTGTTTCTTGAAGGGGCCTTGTGATGGCCAAGTTCTAGCAGCTGTTGCTCGCGATTCCAATAACCAAATGTATCCTATTGTGTGGGGTGTGGCACAAAAGGAATCCAATGAGACATTGATGTGGTTCCTCCAATTCTTGCACTAGGACGTGGACATGGCAGATAGACAAGGGTGGAGCATTATTTCAAATCAACAAAATGTAAGATTGTAAGCTACTTTTGCATAGTTTATTATGTTATAGCTATATATGTAAAGATTATAATATCTAATTTTCATATTTATTTATGTTCAGGGTCTCGTTGATGCCATGGTTTACTTGTTACCTACCGCAGAACATAGATTATGTGCGAGGCATGTATATGCTAATCTCAGGAAAAAATGGAAGGGTGTACAACTTAGATTTGTCTTTTGGAGACTTGCAAAGTCATCAAATGAGGTTCACTACCAACAGTACATCAAGGAGATGCAACAGTTAGATCTTCATGCTTGGTAATTCTTGGAAAGGAAGAACCTTAAGCATTTTTGTAGATTGTTCTTCAACTCAAATTCCAAATGTGACTCTGTTGATAATAATATGGCCGAGATATTTAATGCATCCATCATAGAGGAAAGATTTAAGCCTATCAAGACCATGCTTGAAGAAATTTTTGAGTTAGTCATGACTAGAGTTGGTTCTAGAAAGACTATGGCTCAGAATTCACAACAAGACGTATGTCCGAAAATTCTCAAAAAATTAGAGAAAGCAAAAAATCAATGTAGGTTTTGGCAAGCAAGTAGAGCAGGCAGAGGTATGTAAAAGGTAAAGCATGGGACAGAAGGATTTTGTTGTCGACATGTATGCCAAGACTTGCACATGCAGGGCATGGGAGTTAAGTGGTATTCCCTGTGCTCATGCATTAGCAGTGATGATGGAGGAGCAAATTAATCCTATTCAGTTCGTTCATAAGTGTTATAGCACTGAGATGTTGAGGATCACTTATTCACATACATTAAAACCTTTAAATGGACCAAATTTGTGGGTCCCATCTCAAGATAATCCTATTCTTGCCCCGAAATTGAAAGAGAGGAAGAGAGGGACTCTTAAATTCAAAAGAAGGCTTGAAGAACAGGAAACAAGGTCTCGTGCCCCATATGGAGCTCTATCAAGATCAGGTGGCAAAGTTGGGTGCTCAAAGTGTGGTCGTCAAGGCCATAACAAGAAGACGTGCACACAACGGGTATTTCCTCACACAACTAACTTAACTTTTACAATTTTATCTTTGGTTAAATAACTTGAATTTAAATTGTGTAGCATGCCTCTGATGTTGCTACTTCTGCTACTGATGTTGCTGCTTTTTAAGTAACCACTGCTACTGCCTTACATGTCACTGCTGCTACTCATGCTACTCCTTCTCTTGCATCTGGTGCTGCTATTTCTCACCCTGTTGCTACTGCATCTTCTCATTTTGTTGGTGTATCTTCTCATTTTGGTGCTGCATCTTCTCATGCTACTATTGCCGGTACTTCTCATGCTAATTCAGACAGAGGAAAGCTTTCAATTTGGAGGGCTTCTGTGTCAAAAACTATGGGTGGAGAAGTCCTTTCTACTCAAGAAAGTGTTACTTTTGCCACCTTGGATGAATATAGTTTTTATGAATAGGTTATCTTTTGGGGGGGTGGATTATGTGATGTCTTATGTTAAATATGATGGCATATACTAATTTTTGGGAGGTGAATATGGTATAGGCCTTTTGTTTTTTTTGGGGGGGGGGGAGAACATGGTGTTGAACACGGTGGTGCAACCTGAGTAGGTTCCTGCTACTACAGTTCATGCTATTGCTGTTGTTTTTTATGCTAGAGAATACTACAAGCTTTGCCTTTTGTCACTCAAGTGCTGATTTTGGTGTCTATTTTGATGGAACTTGTGGTGAATCTATATATGGTGCAATGCAAAGAATGATCATGCTTGGCTGATGTCACTATAACTAGAAAGTATAAATTATAATGCCAGCAATAACAAATGCATATGCATATGAAAATCTTATTTAAAAAAAATATTCTAAACAATCCATTAAGAATCTACAGTATGAAGTGATTTGTGGCTGCATGTTCCTGACAAACAAGTACCTTGTCATGGTGTTCTTCATCAGAAATTTCCATTACCTGAGTTCAACAATGATCAAAATAATTTGTAGGGTTCTTATTTATGCTTCCATCACTCTCAAAGAGGTGCAGAATCATACAATAAATTCTACAAGTATCCTGGCAAATTCTTCGGCAAAGGAATTTTGCTTGGACGACGACAACAGAAAAGTGAAAGATTGCATTCGAAGTGATAGTGTGAATTTATTCCCAACTTATGAAGAAAACAAAAGCAGTGAAGATTTTAAACTATGTTAAAACTACTATCACCTAGTCACAGCACCTACTGTTATAACTCAAGGTCACTATCCACTCTTATGCTGAATATGCAACAGCCAGCTATTCAACTCATTTAGCTCTCTAACATTGTCAAACACTAAAGGCAATCACTTTCCACACCAAGCTCAATTTGCACCCAAAAACTCAGTTTGCAATTAATACACAAAATATACAATACAAAGAGACCAATTATAATAAAAACTCTCTTCATTGATTACAAAGATTTATTACAAGAATAGAGATCAGATTACAACATTTAGGCTATATTCTTTTGCTAATTACAACATCTAGGCTCTCATTGCCAACCCAGTTGCAGCATAACTCTTGCATCCAGATTATTTACAATTAATGCTAGCAAGATACACAAATCTGCAACTAATAAGTTGTTGCACCTCTGCTACAGTCTGTTCTTCAGTGAATTGCCCATATTTGAATGTCATAGCATTC
>JACYFF010031956.1:95094288-95104558 GCA_017589665.1 Selenicereus undatus | reverse complement strand
TTTTAAAATCAATCAAAAGCTCCGTCCATCGACCACACCGTCATCCATGTCTTTCCATTGAATGCGACAAGTAATGACCTGTTATTTTATTGTTGTTGGTCCTTTTCTATTTACCTTTAATTTAATTGTAACTTGTAAAACTTTAGTCTAGAGGACATTAATAGAAGCTTAAGAATTTGAATACTTCTTTTAACAAAGAAGCTATTGATTTACACCAACAGCCATTGAAGATACTTGTTTGGAAATTCCAGAAGGTTGATATGAAAATATATTACCCTCGCATATTCCCTCTCAGTCTCCCTTTTCTACAATTGAATGCTTAATTAACACCAAAAACAAATATCTTTACTCCATATATTGCTTTCCCCACCACTGCCAATTCCATTTCTCTACTTTCTTCTACATCCACAACACTATCAGAGACACCCATGGCATAAATGATCAAATGTATCAAATTTTAAGCTCCTCTCCATCAATTTAGCACACTCTCTTTCATCTCATTCCCTCGCATCCAAGAACAGGAGATAGAGTAATCGAAAAAAGCAGTAGAAACATCGGGGCAATTTTAAATTAATTTTCTAATTAGTATGTTGCCTAGACTATAAGTAGGTTGATATTTTACCCATTTTTCTTTGTTAATTAAATGTCCTTTCTTTTATCCTAAAGAAGTAGATTTGCTAATTATTTTGAACTCTAACACTTACTAGCGCCTCAAATATATTTGTATCTCACAACCTCTACTTGGTGGTATAACCTTCTCCTCCATTACTTTCCCCTTCAAACCTACCGCCCATACGTAGAAGATATCAATTTGAACCAAAACTCTGTTAAGGTCAACAACGCCCAGAAACAGGGGTTTGAAAAATCACTTACCCCTAAAAGCTCCCAAATTTCACTAGAAGAATCGAGAAGATAAGAGATACCCAGATGAAAATTTGAAAAGAATTCAGAATTGATATCTTTAGCTAGCATAACCTGAAGTCGAACCTTCTTGATGCGATGGAGCTATAACCCACATCTCTCTGTCTCTCTTTCTCTGTGTGTAATTTCTTTGCATTGAAAGGCCTAATATCATTAGACATCTTGTATGAGTGTGCCATAGTTGGATACCTCATAGTCGAATATTTGCAATTACCACATAGAAAGAGTAGGGAGGAAGAGGAATACAAAGTAGTAGGAATGAAAGAGGCGTGGAATAGAAGAGTTCACTGGGCACGGGGTTCGGCATAAAAATTGGGCACGCAACGACCACAAAAGAGATAATATTTTGCCCACAAGTAAACCTGCAGTGCCGGTTAAGGGTAATGATTTTCAATGGCTCGAATTTAATTCAATTAGATCAATGGTGTTCAATAGTCAATTATGATAATTGAAAACATTGTCAATTATGGTAGAATTTTGTATTTACTATTTACTAACTTTTTTTCAATTTTTAAAATGATTTTCCATGCTTACTGACTTTTCTCGGTTATTTTAAAGAATTTTTGATTTTTTCCAATCCTGTTAAGGCCTTATTTGGTAAACTTAACTATTTAGATAACAAATAACGATTTAGGTAACAGTTAATTGTTTACGTAACAGATAACGATTCTAATTTAACTGTTAGAGGGATTCCATCTGTTAGGGCATATCCAGCACCACCGACTTCTCCACTGAAACAGCAACTTGGGTTGCCCATGGAGTTAATTTGACTGATTCCCCCCCATGGAAATTCAGTTAGATTTGGAAACTTGACATCATGCCTAAACTAAAGATCTTTCTGGGGTGTCACATCACCCGACATGTTTAGAAACTAGCAAATGACCATAATTGGGTCTTTATTAACCTACCAATAAACCATACTATTAGCATCCAAAACTGACTAGTCAGTTTAAGGCGCACTAATCCTCTAATAAAGATGGAGAGAATAGTAGCGCTCCTAGGGAGCATTTGGGAAACAAGGAATAATAAAGTATTTTACTATGAAAATTCCAACTTAGCAATCACTCTTTTAAAAGCTAAAAAAGCAAGAGTTGAATGGCGCATAAGACATAACCTCACACAAATACTCTATCCGCCAAACCATAAAATTTCTGCTACCAACCACAAAAAGAGTCAGTGGGTAGCTTGGAGGAAACCCCAAAGAGGATTCATTAAAATCAACTTTGATGGATCCAAAACATCTCAAGGAGTAGCAGGAGAGTTCATCATTAGAGATTGATCAGGAAAGTTCATTCAAGTAGTAGCTATTTAGATGAGTAAAAATTTCTTATAAAAAAATAATAAAATAAAAAGTAAAAATTTAACTATTAAAGGATAGCTATTTTAGATGAGTGGTTGAAATAAATATATTTGGTAAATTTAGCAGTTGGATTAACATATTAAAGTAAATTGGTAAAAAAGAATATAAATGATTTCCCAAAGATAAAATTATCAAAGGGTATTTTTCTACCAAAAAATATAAAATGCTACTTTTGAATGTCAAAACCTACTAATACTAACTTTTTAGAAACGCTGCTTGAAATACTAAATACTACTTGAATGCTAGTTCAAATGGTAAAAATTGACTTATAAGTGTATTAATTTGATGAAAACACTAAGTGCTACTTAAAATGATGTTGTCGAGCATGGTCTTAATATTTTACAATCATTTTCAATCTTTAACAATCTTGAACATTTTTTTCCATTCATAATCACTTGTTAAAAAAAACTACCAACTTTTCCAATCCTTACCAATCATCATTGTTCCTCTCAAAAAGAATCACAACTCTTACAATTTTTTCAATTTTTGCTAGTTATTCCCTTTTCTCAAATCATATCTACCAACTCTTACCAATGATCATCCTCCTTGTTATGTTGATCTTAGGAGCTTGAGGAATCATCCTCATCAAGGAGGTATCAGAGCTAGAACTTCTCTTGGATAGTTGTTGAATCAAAATCTTCATTGATTCAATCACTTCAATGCCTTTTTATTTTCATCCCAAAAATCCACATTTTGGCTCTTCAAAATTTTCCTTCATTTACCAATCTTTATCAACTTTCATTAGTCCACAAAGAACCATAATTATAGTCCAACCACAATCCCTAACCCAAATAATGAAACCCTTACTGTCGAGGCTATGATGTCAATCCTATTTACATCGCATATTCTTCCTCTCATGAAGACTTTGACGATGAGGAAAGAGGGCCTAGAAGAAGAAGGCATCCAAGGGATGACCCTAGAGATCTCAAAGTTGAGACTCTGGAATTTGATAGTAATCTGAACCCGAAGAACCATCTTGATTAGGTACGACTTATGAGCCATTGAAAAGATCATTGAACTAAAAGAGTATAATGATTAAAAGTCCTTCAAGTTGGCTATCTTCAATTTGAAAGGATGCCTCTCTTTGGTGTGACCATTCGAAGAAGAACCAGAGCTATAGAAGCTAAGGCGAAAATCAAGACATGGTTCAAACTCAAAAAACATATAGATAAGGTTCTTATCATCCTCTTATAAATAAGAACTCTACCTCAATATTACCTCTTTTACCCGAGAGAATCTTACGGTGGAAGAGTACATTAGGGAATTTAAACAACTCCAAATGAGGGTTGGATTGGATAAAGAGTCCAAAATCAAAATTGCTAGGTTCATTATAGGATTATCTCCTAGTATTGCTAACAAAGTGGATTGACAATGTTACTTATCCTTTGATGATGTGTGCCACCTAACTATCAAAGTTGAGAAGCAACTTAAGGGTAGGAAGTCCTTTTACACCTCCCTTACTAAAAGCCCCTCCACTCACTCTAAAATTGAAACCCCGCCCCCACAAGTCAAAGCTCTTGACAAGAGTAAAAGAATTGCTAGTGAGCCATTTAAAATGTTGGAAGGAAAGCAAAGTTTTAAGTGTTATGGTTTTGGGCATTTTCAAGTCGATTGTTCCAATAGAAAGGCCCTTACCATCAAGAAGGTTGAAGAGATTCAAGCCAATGAGGAAAAATCAAGTGAATAAGAGGATAAAAATGATGGGCCAACCTTGGTGAACCTTGATATTAGATAATTATTGCTGATCAAAAGGTCACTCTATGTCGCAAGGGTTTCTTATGACGATAGCCAAAGGGAATAAATCTTCAACTCGAGGTACACCATTGGAGGCAAGGTTTGTGGCTTAGTCACAGAGGGTGCTAGTTGCACCAACATGGCGTCTAAGACACTTATCAACAAGCTAAAAATCCCCATGAAGGAGTATCTTACTCCATACTCTTTTCAATGGTTAGGACTGAACAATGAGGTAACCGCTTCGAGGCAAGATCTTATTTCATTCTTAATTGGTCCTTGTTATGGTGAAGTATTGTGTGATGCCCTCTATATGAATGCATGTCATTTGTTGTTTGGTAGGCCATAGTTGTATGATAATCATATGATTTATGATGGGTGTGCTAATACTTATTCACTTAAGCACAATGAGAAAAGCTTCACATTAGCCCCGTTACCTCTACCCCAACCTCACAAACCTAAACCGAGGAAGGGAAGTAAGAAAACCCCCCTATAAGAATGAAACATGGAAAGAGTGTGCTACTAGTAAGAGCAAGTCTCGAATTGCTATACTAATGGTGAAGCCAAACACAAGTGAGAGAGTAGAACCTTTTTCCTTGTTAGATTTCTTAAGCTTACAGTTTGTCTTATTAATATGTTTTCATGAAAGACAAAAAGGGGTTGGTCCATTGGTATGTTTATTGTTTTATAATTAGATCCACCTTAGAATTACTATTGTTTAAATGTGCTATATTTTAAAGTGGATATGACATGCTAAAATTGCTTTGGAGATTTGTGAGGATTTGTGAATTAAATTTGAATTTGTGTAATTCTTGATATGATTTGCCGTGATATTATCTTGTAATTAATAATGTTTGCTATCTGTGGAAGATTATGTGCATATTTTAGGGATCATGGATTGATTTGGTAAAAATTGGTCCTTGATACTTGTATGATTTATGGAAAGCTATTGCAGCTTATTCTTAGAGAATCCACTAATCAATTCCAAAATAGGAATTTAACCGTTACTGAGAGCATTGGCTAGATTTGTTAAACTGCAGAATTCTTAAGGGCCTAAACTGTTTTTCGAGGCCTTGAAATCAGCTGAAGATACTACTTCCTAATTCGGTGGTAATGACTACTTACCAATGACTCTATTATCTTTGGCTATAAATGTTGAAGCAACTTGAAGGCAGAGGAAAACGAAAAACAGAACACAAGCAAAAAACAAGAACTAATAGCCACCTTGCAAATATCATTCTCTTGTTCACTTAATTTATTGACTTGTACTAATTCTAGTTGTAATTGGGCGGGATAGTTAGAGTTGAAGGCGCAACTCTACCAATGACTTATTGAAGTGTCAACTTGTTGCTTGGATTTTAGAGTAAGTGTATTCCAAAGTTGTGTGATCCCTCCTAATAAAATTGGCTTAATCCTAGAGTTAGGAACTCTGGGCGGGGACTAAGGCCGAGGGTAACCTCATTAAAAAATACTTGTGTCTTGTCCACATTACTTTTTCGTATTCTATTTTGATTATTTTGTGACTTTAATCATCACCATATTCACCCCCTCTAGGGTAATTTAACTAGCCAAATTGGGTCAGCATCCCTTACAGCTCGCCAAGAGTTTGAAGATGAAATCCCAAAAGAATCCATCCCCAAGGTCTCATTTGCCCATCAAAATGGTGTTGGGAGAAAACCCTTATAAGGGTGATCAATCCGCAAGTGACACCTCTCTTGAATATGATGAGTTTGAATTATCTTATGATGAGTATGTTGAGATCTTCAATGAGCTCATGAGGCCTAGGGGAGCTACTCGTTGCTTTGACATTCTCCCAAAGATCTTCAGCAACTCCTATACATTCAAGAAGAGAGGAGTCCTTGGTACTTTGGATGTTTTCAAAGCCAAGAGTGATAAAAGGCATGCAAAGTTGATATCAATGAATTTTAATCCCAACAATTTGAGGGCAAATCCTTCTCAAGAGGGGAGGTTGATGCATACCAAGCCATAAGCCAACTCTTGGTTACACCCTCATCTGCACCAAAGTCCAAGCCAACTTTCCTTAGCCAAGATGGTCACCACTCCAGCACTTCACCCGGTTTCGACTTGGTGTCAACACCACCCAAACGATATCCAATTGGGGCGATCTACACTTCATTAGAAAGGTTAGGGAGTTAACTTTAGGATGATGCAATAAAATCCTGAGTTAGGTTTAATTTTAATTCCTTAAATTGATGAAAATCACAAGTTATACAGTGTAGGTTTTTTTTATCAAAAAACTTGCTGAATTTGGGTTAAGTTTAAATCCAACCAAATGAAGCTCAAACAAAGCAAACCCAAGTTTTTCTGATTCCCCAATATGTCTGTTTTAGCCCTATGTGCTAAAATTTGGCATTGGTTTTCAATATTAGGAGAAATAACCCAAATAAGTGGAGAGTGCACTAAATTTCAGTTTTGGAGCAATTTGAAATTTTGCCTTAATTGAGGTGGTTACAGCTATTATCTTGGGGATTAATTAGCATGGGGTGATTTTATGCTCAATAATGAAGATTTGCCAAGTGGTGAGGCCTCCATTGGTGGAGCAGAGCTTTCTAAAAGTTCCCTAGAAGATGGAGAATGAATTCTAAAAAATACAACTCATCTTGATTTTTTTTTAGGATATTTTGTAAGCTCCCTGTTGGCCCACTTGCCCCAGGAATGTAACAACTAATCCCCTCTATTTTGGGTATTTATAGACCCAATTACTTTCATATAAATGCAGCTTGCGTTGAATTATGAAATAAAAGGATAAAGGTCATCTTCTCTCCAAAGATCTTTAAATCTTTAGCTCTTAAATTAACAATGGTGATTAAGGTATTTCCTTTAGAATTTCTCTTTCGTGGTTAAGAGCCTTTAGGAGAAGAATTTGGTGAAAAGTAATTAAACAATTATTAGGGTCTTATCTTGGGTACAAACCTCACAATCCTATTTATTGTTTGGGATTGAATTCAAGAGAAGCATCCTTAAGGTGTGATTATCCCCTTGTTATGTTGATCTTGGGAGCTTGAGGAACCATCCTCATCAGTGCACAAGTATTTCAAAAATAACATAGCACTTTGGTTGACCCTAATAGTTTAATTTGTTGATTAATCATTTAATTTGAGGTTAAATTGTTTTTCAGTTTTAATTTATGAGTTTAATTTGTCAATTTCAATTCTAAAGTTGTTTAATTCATGATTTAATTTAAATTCTCACTCAAAATGCATGAATATTTCAAAAAACTAATTAAAGAATCATCATTTCCTTCAAGTTATAAGTTTGAAAACTCACCATCAAAAAACTTATCCGCAATTACCAACTTATTTGTCAGCATCTTTCCCAAACTCCTTCATTCGCCACTGCGTTGATTAGATAGCCTCTTTCGTCTAATTAGCTACTTGTCTATTCTATCGACCCAAGTCCTTGTTAAGTTCTTTTTCTCTCTTTCATCCGGTGATTCAATTAACTACTACAAATTTCCATTTGACTAGTTTATTACTCATGTCATTAACCAATTACTTTCCAGTTTCTATTCCTTCAATGGTCAAATTAGTTAACTTCTGTGATCTCGTCTGTTCCCCCTCCGCTCTCCTCTCTCCCCCCCTCCCTTCTCTCATATATGACTCCCTCGCCCCCATCAGTTACTCTCTCCCCCTAACTGTCTTCCGCCTCTTTTCCTCGCTTCTTCCAACACGCTTCTTTGTCCTCTATCTTTCTGAAATAGAAGATTTTCTATAGCAAAATATAGTCAAAAAATACATGCATATTATCTCGTAACTAGGGGGTTTTTTTATCAAACAGAAAATTTGACATAATACCTTTTCAAAAAAACATTTTCCATTCCTGGCGACAAATTAATGCACTAAAGTTGAGACGAATTTTCACAACAGGAGTACTGTTTCAGCTGTCAAAAATTGTTGTCTTCAATGATATTAATGGAATGAGTGTATTATTGTCCAGAACCAGCACATAATGCAAGCAATTATACAACACTGCATGCATATAAACACTCTCAACTTTCATTAGGCAGTACAAGGCGATCTCGGCCTTCCAGTAGCTTTGCACTTCTGATGATATCACCTGTTTTTATCTGAGAAAGAATCTCCCTCCCGGCAGTTGCGTAACTGCACAAAAGGATTTGTAAATTTAAACAGAAGAAAGAATTCACGGGTTTTTGGTGCAGCTACAATGAAGCTCGGAAAGCATTACCCGAATACAGAAAACTGGCCTTCGTCAAATGAAAGTCCTCCTAAGCCAGCCTGTGGATGTCAAAGGATTGTTATGGACTCATATATGACATAAAAGAATCTTATAGTTATCTATGACTATATCACAAGAATAGCGAGGAAAACAACTCCAAGAAATGTAAATGTCATCTTCATTCTTCACAATAAACCTGACAAAGGGGCCATTAAATTAGTTTATAATACGATCAGAATGAAAAGGGGCTGACCAAGTGTTTGGGTCCAGTCATGTTCAAGTCAATTTGTTTTGAGGTCAATCACATGGTTCATTGTTAGCCATTTTTAATTTGTTCGGTAGGCAGTTAAGTAGATAAATCAACAAAGGTTAAACAAATTATTATAATTTGATTCAGTACGTTGGCCAATTTTGCTTCAGTCAAAACTGGTTTGCCTTACTTCAAGTTAAGCCAGAGTTGTGTTTTGGTGTGCCTGAGTTTATTTAACATATTAGTAAGCTTGGCTAGTTTTACATAAACAATAACAAAAGAAGTACAATGTTTGAGTAATGAGCAGTATCCTTGAGTTAGCATTATGCCAAGGCAAGGCTCATCAAGAGACCAAAATGCACTTACATTCCTCTTGTCGTATAGATAAAAGAAAAACTGATTCGGCGATGAGTTCTGTTCAGAATCCTCACTATGTGCCATAGCAACTGCTCCATAAACAGATAATGGTAGCACGGGCAACTCACCATCCTTGAATGAAGAGAAACCAATGTGTAATATCAGTGGCAATGATATCTTAGTACGAAATCAAATTGCACAATTACCTGTACGCTTAACGTTGTCTTGTACAGTGGTTCGAATTGTCCAGATGGCATTATTTCCAGGGGAACAGAGTAACCAATACTTCTATCAAGAGTGTTGTCTGAAAGAACAGCTTGGGAGGTGCAACTGAGCTTTGTACCATCATATGCCCCATCCATTACCTGATAATCTTGTCAGTATGATCTGTCATTAGCAAAACAGCCACTCATTCTTAAAAGAGAGGAAGTAGAGAAATTTTAACTACACTGAAGCAAGCCCTGACAGCCTCGAAAGGGCTAACTCACTCAGCTTGGAAGCAGCTAAGCTCAAACCGCCCCCCCCCCCCCCAAAAAAAGTGGCTACTTATATGCCCAGACTTGCCATTTCGCCCATCGTAACTCTGTTGGGTACAAGTTACGACACTTATGAATAGGACATGGGATACTTGTTGGAGACGTATCCAAACTCTACAATAAGAAGGGGGAGGGGGGGGGGTTCAGCAACACATGGTCCTTTTCCTTCAGTCTTTACTGTTTAATGGTTCTGGTGTCTACTGGTTTGATAGATGCAAGACGTTTTCTTCACCAGTATCTCTTTTATTATTTTGATGATTTAGAATTACCAGAAGTTTTCAATATGTTGGTTTTAATTGAAGAGGTCATATCATTTAAGTTAAACAATGAAATTTTCCAGATGAAATTAATTTGAAATTGCATTTTCTACATGGAAAATAACGACTCCTTGTACCTGTGTCTTGGATAATGTCCCATATTCTAAATTTATAACTGTGATGAGGCGGACACTTGGACCTACAACCTTTGTCAATTACCTCGCACAAAGGTCATTGAAGCCCACCTCCCTGGTTTTTGAACTGGGCATGGGCACAGCCATCTTACTTGCCCGGCACAGTACAATCATGGCTTTAATTCATTGGTCATTTAACTGTCAACAATGAAGTCCAGAATACATATCCTCCAATCACAGCAGTTAATGTATATATAATTGACCAAATCGAAGTTCCCATCTTTTATGAAGACGTCTACGTTTCACCTACACTTATGCTTCATACCGTTCTCCAGTTCTCCATTCACAGATTTCAAACCAGAAATTTTTTAGTGAGTCATACTGTGTAGTGTACACATTTTCACATTAACTCCAGGTGCACCAGAGTATGATAATTTATTGCGCAAACATAATAGTTTTTTTTGTGTGGATACAGTAACATCTCTGGAATTTGAAGCATTAGCACAAGTGTCCCCCCCCCCCTATAT
>JACYFF010031956.1:95054054-95093888 GCA_017589665.1 Selenicereus undatus | reverse complement strand
TGTGTGTGTGTGTGTGTGTGTGTGTGTGTGTGTGTGTGTGTGTGTGTGTATATATATGTATGTATGTATGTGTGTATATATATATATATGTAAGTATGTATGTATGTGTGTGTGTGTGTGTGTGTGTGTGTGTGTGTGTATGTGTGTGTGTGTGTGTGTGTGTGTGTGTGTGTGTGTGTGTTTATATATATAGACCCTCAGCAGACTCATGAGGCCAAGGTTGGACCTTCGCCGGAGGTTTCCAAAGGAGATAACTGGCCTTGGTTCCACATACTGTTCCAGATAGCAGGGAACTGTGGCACCCCAAATTGGAAGCCAGGATGTCTTGGTGAAAGGTGGCTCAATAGCCACTGACGCTAACAACTCAAGGCTAGCATAGGCTATAAATATTTAGCTTTTGAAATCAGATACTTTTGGGGATTAGTATCCTGTTGTTCGGCAAAAATTAGGAGCCCAAATTTTCTTTAATTGGTAAGATGGTCGTGCAACGGAGTGTTTCAGCAAAGAGCAGATTGAGTAACATAAGATAAATACTGTGCGCATCTACCCTAGTGCCAGGCGCAAGATGAATTGGTATCAGCTGCAAAGACACAGTGGGCATGGAGCACCCTCAAACATACAGTAAATTCATTCCAGGGGAAGTCCTAGGCTAGAAAATAGGGGCGCATAGGTAAAACAGTAATTTATCAACGCTGGAGAGAAAGAAAGGGTAGAATTTTTCATAACAAAGCAATGACAGATTTTTAGCATTGTAATTTGTACAGGACATAGTTGACGGTGTAGGCCACAACTGTGAGATTCCTATTTACTGGGCATCTAACTTTGCTTAAAACCTGTGTAAACACCCCCCCCCCCAAAAAAAAACAAACCCCCATATGCTCAATGCATGTATGAGTATGAAATTATATCAATGGCAATGCAATTAGCCTATCGCTCCCTAAGAAGCAATAAGCAAACAATAAAAAGTAAACATTGGCAGCTTGGTTAAGTGTCATATGGACATTTGGGAGAGGGAGAACGTCGGAAAGAGAAGCTCTAGATGAGATGAGCTGACTCTTCTGCAGCTATATTGGAACTAAGAAAAACAAGGAAAACCTACTCGGAGGTTTTCAAAATGAAAGAATGATCCTATAGCAAGAAATTCACCTACTGGTGATGATGATTCAACAAGTGGCATTGCGATTGGTATGGGGATGGCAATGGAACTGTAGCAAAGCATAACCCTAAATTTCTAGACTCCAGCTACGAGCACTGTAAGTTTCACATAAATGATTCATGGATTAAGAAGCTTAGGAACAAGCGGAATTCATCTAGATGTCCAAATTCATCCACAGCAAAGGAGGTTGACATTACAAAATTGCAAAATGCTGGACCCCAACTCAATTATGCACAAGTGACTGCGACTCTTGGACTGGCCATTAGCATAATCGGCATGTGCACATTCAACCTGAGGCCGAATACTAGGGATCTCCAATTATGTGGTTCATTTTGGATGCAAATCCTCCAGTGACGGTGATGGAAGGTTTCTTTGAAAAGATTTGGGGGTAAAAACGGACTTGACAAAGTTTTGAGGAAAGGGATAGATCTATAGATAGATTCCACTCAACTTGGTCCAGTTTTGATAATGAGCATGCATAAAAACCCATGATTTATTGGGGTTCCCTCCTTGTGGGAATTATCAATTATACTATAAAGAGGAGAGAGAGAAATTAAAAAGGAAAGTGAAAACGTACAAGCTTGCGTGCTTCCTACAATTCTACAAAAGAATTGTACAAAACATTGATGGCCATTACCCCTTCCTCTATCTAATCCACTGTTGCTTCAACAATATGCTCGACCAATACTTGTTTCTTTGCTTCAGCATGTTTATTTGGACTTCATCTTGCAGCTTGGCAAGTTTCTTAATTCTCGGTGCAATATATTATCATCATTGTTTAATGTTGTTTGGGTCGTTTTACTCCGTAAGTTTCTTTGAAAGAATCAAACCAGGAGTAATTGCTTGGATGCTGTGTAATATATCTTCCTTTGTCACCATGATGGAAAGATGATATTGGTAACTTTGTCTTAATGGTAGGCATCAAAAAACAGATGGATTGCAAATTCAAAATATTTGGTAACAAAAATTAGCAAAAGTCCTGGTTCATGGAAAGCAGTCGTATGGTTGGAATGTGGTGGGGGTTGAAACAGATGGATTGCTTTATGAAAGCAACAACTATGCAATAGAGGGAAGTGATTAAAACACCACAATTAGGCCAAAGGACGGTCTTTGTTGGCACAAACCTGTTGTGATACCAAACTGATGGAGAACTATTCTAAACCAAACTCAATTTTTTTCCAATCCGACTCCAAAAATAGAATAGAAATAGAGGGGTGTTGATAGCCTAAAAAACATAACAATATAAGGAAAATATTCTAGTATCCTACAATACATAAAATACTGCTTCGCTAAACAATAATAAAGCTAATATCTCAATAACCACCATCACAAAATCGCCCCCCCGACCCTCAAATCAGTCAGTTCGCTAGGACACTTTGGGAGCTTGCTTTTAGTTGCTTGGGCATTTCTTGGGTTTCTCAAAATTCTATCAGCAGCCATCTTTTGACTACTTTGGTAGGAAAGTGAAAAAGAAGGCCTTCATTCCTCCTCTTGTGATTTTTTGGAGAATCTAGAGAGAAGTAGAGAACGTAACCGAAGAGTCTTTAACTGAGCCGAAATGTCCCTCGAGCAATTAAAAGATAATTTCATCAAAACTCTTTATTTTTGGCCTAAAGGGAACTTCAGCATTTTAGCCTTTGATGTAGCTAATCTTGTGAATAGCTTGCATATTGGATGTATATAGTCTTTTGTAGGATGCTTTTTTCCACATCCATCTCTTTTTCGTTCTATATAATACATATTTTTCCTGATCAAAACATTCCCCCTTCAAAAAAAATGCGAAAGTAGCATTAAAAAATCAGGACAAAATTAATTATTCCTTAGAGCTATGAAATTCTTGTTATACAATTTGATCTTCTACGGCAACTCAATATAGAATCATTCGCTGATGTTCATTAGAGGGCTGAAAAAGCTAACTCAAAGTCGCTGCATATTCATGCTGATACCTCCAGAAAACCATCATATTCAGAGGAGACATTGGCTATCGAGGATTATATTCTTTTTATTGGGATGCCATGGACATCCGTTTGTGGAAAAGCAAAAGAGAAATGGTTGCTTCATGGGGGTAGGAGCAAGTCATCATGGTGGTTTCATGCTAGTGTGAAACAAGAGAGATTCAGGAATAGGATTCTCCATTCAACATCAAAATGGATACTAGTATTTGACTTGTGAACCAGAAAGCCTTTCAGTTAAATGGGTGCATCACATCTACCTGAAAAATAAGTGTTTGGTCTCATACATGCAACCATATTCCAGCTGGTATTCGAGAAGAATTATGGAGAAAAGAGAAAAAACGGAAAGCGACTACACTAGCCAAAGTGATACTTGGGAAGTTGTCGTCAATGGTACTGAAACAGTATCATCAGCGCCTACAGAAAAATCTAATTTGAGGAAGTCTGGTTCCCTGGTGGAGTATGGTGCGGCACAACCGCACAAATACCCAATTCCAATCCTTCATTTATCTTATATCTCGTGATGAGGGATAGGTTACTGAATAAAGAATAACTCCCATAGCTGTGCATGAATATTGATTACAAATCCATAGGTTGTGAGGGTACAGAATATGCAGCTCACTTGTTTTTTGAATCCTCATTCTCTTTTAAGTTGATGAAAAGAATGAAAGTTTCTACGGGACCCACAAACCAAAGATTGGAGTGCCACCGATGTTGTGTTGCAGTGACACCGTTGTTGTGTCAGTGATTTACAGCCGTATTTGGAGCAGAGGGCGAACAATTTCAGAATTTTTCAAAGCAGAAAACAAATTATTGTCCAGAAAATTAGGAAAGACTTGAAAACGCATTTGATAAATAAAATGCATGCTTTTAGGGGTTGATTTACCAGATTCTGGTGCACTTTTTGGATTGATCATATCTATGGGCATGTCCAAAGTAGTCTTTAAAGGTGTTTTGGTTTATAGGTAATTGCTTATAGTTACCTAAAGGGTAGGAACCACAATGGTACTAACTAATTTCACAAGGCCCAGCCATAAGCTGCCTACTTTACATGTGGCCCTAGAAGACAGTAACACATTACAACAACAACAAACACCACCACCACCTCCCAGTGTGGGTCCCGCTTTCGCGAGGTCTGGGGAGATCCAAATTTAGGCAACCTTACCTCTACCGATATTCCTACCCATAGAGAGGCTGATTCCAAGAGACCCACAAAAAAGATTTTGTGAAACCATTTAATAGACCCACAAAAGACAGTAATACATTACATAAAGCCAAAACCATCAAGCTCGCATCAAACTCGACCTGGCAGCAACATAGTTATTTTTAGGCGCAATCCATAATCTATTCACATTTCAGAATAAGCAAAACTTAAAACGTGGACGTAAAACGCAAAAGCACTAGAACCCAAACAAGGGTAGTGCTCAATAACTAACCACCAGAGCAGGAGACAATTGAAAACGCAGATGACTCAGAAGATGAAAGCTCCAAGGAAATATGGAACAACAGATGAAATTCATGCACAAAACATATTTCATCTCAACTAGCGAAATTATTTCATTTCCAATAGGGAAATTTTGGTTCAATTACCTTACCAGTTTAGCAAAATTCCCAGCTGTCAGTGGCGCAGAAAATCCATCTATTATGACCTGCCCACGAACTCCAGTAATCAGTTAGATTGGACAGTAAGACAAGCAACTGATGAAACATTTAGGCCAACAGGATTATAAATCATATTCCTAAAAATCATTTGCTAATGAGGTCTTGGCTTAAGATTAAGATTTAGACCCTAGATACATAAGGTCCAAGGTTTGAAACCTTCCCCAGCGCCCCCCCCCCCCCGGGGTAGTTTGTCATTGTGCGGTATAGACCTTTGAGCATCCCCTCAAGACCTAAAAGATAATGAAAAAGAATGTTTTGTATGAGACACACTTCAAGTCTATCGCTCTTTTTGTATTCTTGTGAAGAAGTAGCCTATAACATAATGTATAAATATTGATACATGAAACAGCCTATAACATAATGTATAAAAACGTATTGGTTGTGAAGAAGTAGCATATAACATAATGTATAAATATTGATACATGAAACAGCAGTTGATAAAAACATATTGCAGAACCAAGCCAAGCATTTTCCAAACGTGCTGTCAACTACACAGGTTCATCGCCGCCACCATCATTATGTTCCAAAGTAAGATCTTACTCTGGACTCCTGCAACTTTCCACTAGCTATACAGAGCAAGTGCTCCATTCCCTAAAGTTCAACATTCATAAGATACTGACTAGTGACAGTAAAAGAGGCACAAATGGCATGGAACATAATTGACTACAGATCTGGTTCAGAACGATATTAAATAATCTTTGAGAGCTTGATTTGCATTGAGCAATTGTGTCACTGCCATGTGCCGCAGTGTCAGACATGCTAGTATTATGTCAGAGCAGCAGTTTAATTGTACAATTCAACCACATGGAGGCGACAGAAAAGTCATTCACAAAGCATTACTTCAACCTTAATCTATATTTAACTCCGCCCCAGCTCTAACTTTGAGTTGAAACTTGAGACTCACGTTAGTGAAAAAATGTCCAGGGTAGACCCATTGACTTTTCAAAATGTGGCCGACCTGCGACGATAAGGCCACATCATAAATGTTTTTGAGTAGGCCAAACCACGTTTTTGCCGCGATATGGAACACAATTTATGCTTAGAGTAATTTTTCCATGCCGTGACCGAAACTGCATTTTGAATCCTTGGGTAGAACATATTATTAATCAAATACTTCAAGGCTTCAACAAACGGTTTAGTGTTCTTAATTTTCATATTTGTTCTCCCCTCACTATCCATTTAAGTAGGACTCACAGCACATGGATTTGAATCTGTTTTTTTCCTTTTTTTAGGGAAAAAAAAATCATATTTCTTCCACTAGTGAAGCCGTGAAAGGAATTAGTGTTCATATCCCTCTCTATAGGCTTGAAACAAGCAATTAGTCCATTTCAGTTTGTATTCATATCCCGTTTTTCCAGTAATGATTGAAATAGCAATACAAGAGCAAGAATATCAAGGTTGCAATAATTCAAGTGCTATTGGTTTCTTACAAGGGAGATTTATAATACCTGAATAGTAGCTGTACTTCTGGCTTCACCACCGGCTTGAGGAGAAAATGTTGAACCATCCCCTTTCTGAATGGTAAACTCAACTGTTCCTCTTCCTGTTAGCCTAGAGAACAAGAATAGAGCACCTTTCTTAGCAAAGAGCAGGCTACAGAATAGATCTCAAGCTTTATTTATAAGAAAATAAAAAAAGAAAAAGAAAAACCAATGCAATCTTGCCTCTGACAGGATCTAAAAAGTTTCGTAAAACAAAGGAGAATTTTTAACAATAAAACTCTCCTACAAGATAGGAAGCTCTTATGCCAAGTGACCAAAGATGAGCCTCTTTTCTTGAGGTTAGGGCCATTAAGCACTAATGCGTACTGTCTATTACCAGAGGCTTATTAAGCTCTACCAAATCCACCTCAAAAATCAAAACCCAATTACAAATCAAATCGAATAGAAACCCCAAATGCCCCTAAAGGTTTCATGGTTGGTGTTGAATTTCAAAATTGTAGAGTATTTGTTATTCATGCATAGCCAAAATAAAATGATAATAAAAACAAGGGTACTATAGAGCCTAGAGGAGAGAACTTCTAACAAATCCTGATAGAGCATCCCAAGGTCTAGTTGGAGATGACTTACCTTGCAAAACCTACTACCATTTTCCCCCCAGCAGGAAAGGATTTTATAAATCCGAAATCACTGTCGGCAAACTAGAAAATTAGCCAAAAAGCAGTGTAGATAACATGCCTTGGATACTTCAAACATTGCTCAGGCAACAAGAATGACAACCCTGGAGCCTGTCGGAATGGAAACATGTCAAATAAATAAATAAATAAATAGACGTACAAATGCATGGCTTAATTTTCAGCAAATTCAAGAAAATATAAAACAGATACTAAATCCATAGCACTCAGTAACAAAAAGCATCACAATCCCTCAATACGGTAGAACTGAAAGCAACATGGATCACATGATGGCATCTCAGCCAATATACAGTTATGACATGCTTTGGGGTTCTTTTTCCTTCTGCCCCTTAGAATGAAATTTAACAGGCAACAACAAAGTACAGCCCAGCTGTCCAGCAAGAAAACCAAGTCATTTTAGAGGCATTACATACAGGCAGTCAGATTTCAGCCATGCCTGAAACTTATTATAATCAATTCGCATTTTCAGATGGACTTGCGACGTAGGATCCTCCTTACAAAAGGCTCACACAGAGAAAGTTTCAACTCACTCAAGTTTAACGTCAATAATCATTCATGGTCATATCATCTCAATTACATAAGGGGATTAAAATGCATAAGACTGCTAAGGGAATTCGGAAACCTAAAGAATATCAAATTTCCAAACTAAAATAAACCTATAGATCAACAAACTGAATTTTGCTTAGATACTCATAAATTTTCATATTTTAAACACTCAAGATTTTCTTCCTTTTGGGGGGGGGGGGAACGGGGATTCAGCATCATTCTCCCCCAATTGTTCAAAACTCAATCTCGAGTTTTGAATGAAAAGAACTTGTGAATCAGGAACAAAGGATTGATCCAACTGCACTTTAGAACTATGTTACTCCGACTCCTCATTCTACTCTACTGCACGGGCATATGCTATGTCGGACCCTCGACACTCGAATTATGGTATGACACTTGACGATTCAATTACATTGACAATCCATGAATTTTCTCACAAACATCCGAGTTTAACACTTGGATGCATATCCATGTTACTCAAAATGCTGGTTCATTGACGTTTGCAGTTTTGGTCGCGATACAGCAAAGCTGCTCCAATGTGGCAATCGCATTGAACATCGCGGCTGTCACAGGGTGAAAACACGTTTCGGTTGGTTTTTGAAATTTAGTTGCAGAATGGCGACATTTTGAATTTGTGCCTGAGTCCAAGTAACATAGCTTTAGACGTTATAAATTTCATACCTCAAAATCTTCTCGAGCACTGATAACCATATGAACCCTAGATGAAGTTCAAACCTCAATACGGTAGAACTGAAAGCAACATGGATCACATGATGGCATCTCAGCCAATAAACAGTTATGACATGCTTTGGGGTTCTTTTCCCTTCTCCCCCTTAGAATGAAATTTAACAGGCAACAACAAAGTAAAGCCCAGCTGTCCAGCAAGTAAACCAAGTCATTTTAGAGGCATTACATACAGGCAGTCAGATTTCAGTCATGCCTGAAACGTATTATAATCAATTTGCATTTTCAGATGGACTTGCGACATAGGATCCTCCCTACAAAAGGCTCACACAGAGAGTTTCAACTCACTCAAGTTTAACGTCAATAATCATTCATGGTCATATCATCTCAATTACATAAGGGGGTTAAAATGCATAAGACTGCTAAGGGAATTCGGAAACCTAAAGAATATCAAATTTCCAAACTGAAATAATCCTATAGATCAACAAACTGAATTTTGCTTAAATACTCATAAATTTTCATGTTTTAACCACTCAAGATTTTCTTCATTTTGGGGGGGAGGGGGATTCAGCATCATTCTCCCCCAATTGTTCAAAACTCAATCTCGAATTTTGAATGAAAAGAACTTGCGAATCAGGAACAAAGGATTGATCCAACTGCACTTTAGAACTATTTTACTCCGACTCCTCATTCTACTCTACTGCACGGGCGTATGCTATGTCAGACCCTCTACTCGAATTATGGTATGACACTTGACACTTCAATTACATTGACAATCCATGAATTTTCTCACAAACCTCCGAGTTTAACACTTGGATGCATATCCATGTTATTCAAAATGCTGCTTCATTGACGTTTGCAGTTTTGGTCGCGACACAGCAAAGTCGCTCCAATGTGGCAATCGCATTGAACATCGCAGCTGTCACAGGGTGAAAACATGTTTCGGTTGGTTTTGAAGTTTCATCGCAGAACGGCGACTTTTTGAATTTGTGCCTGAGCCGAAGTAACATAGCTTTAGACGGTATGAATTTCATACCTCAAAATCTTCTCAAGCACTGATAACCATATGAACCCTAGATGAAGTTCAACCTTATGAAAGAATTTTTCAGGGATTAAAGGAATATGTTCAGCGACTCTTGGGTTATACTAATGTCTTTTTCCAATTGATCAAGTTAATTACTTCCTTGTAAAATTTTCTTCATGTATTGATGGAAAGCTGGTTCACAAATGGTTGGATCCCGAATGACGTTTCCTTGATCCTCTACAAGAACTTGATAAATGACTCAGTGACTCACTGCAACCAGCCCCTTCTTGATTCATATGATCAAAAGAGATGTTGCTAACATCATTTGACAAATTGATATTTTAAAGTTGACTGTCCTCCATTACTTAGACATCCTCTTCTATAGACTCATCTTCAAGTGTCTGCTTCAACTTCCTTGCCATGCCCCTGTCATCTACTTCTTGGTAGGTTGAATTTGTCTCATCCTAACAAGAAATTGGGGTCTCCTAGAAGACTTCAGAGATGAAACCCTATAACCTTTAGCGGAAAGTTGAATGGTATTAAAGGAGCTCTCACAGGTTCATAATCCAGCATATGCAGATATACCGAAGAATGTAAGGCCTATGATCATATATTAACTCACTAACAAAATAAGGATCCAACTCACAGCATCCTTCATAAATTTGACAACCTTGGAGATTGCAAAAGGCATTTACAGCAACTCCAGGGGAATAAACATTCACTCAATCATGGGAATCATCCATCACCCAAAATTTAGCAATGTTCTCTATGTGAACAGGAGAAGAAAACACTTAGCGTAGAGCATTACTTGCCACAGGCTATTGTTTGTTATGTATAGTATGATCACAAAGAAGGCATGATGGCCTCTCACACTGAATTAGTGGAGATGTAGACAATAAACTTTGCCAGCAATAATAAAACTAGCTACGAAGCTAAACAACAGTGAAATGGTCGGCAACAGTTAACATTAGCAAAACCACAGCAACTCGTGATCTTGAAAATTCTCTCTGGATTCTTTTTTTTTTAAGGCTTGGAAACGAAAGAAACCCCCCCCCCCAAAAAAAGAAGAAGGTGGTGCGGCAGCTAGATTGCGCAGTTCTTACACCATTTATGATCTAGGTTCTCCCCACAAAGAAATGCTCACACAGAAGCGAAAATTCTCATACCAAGAAACATTCACATTTAATGTCAATCATTCATAGTCTCATCATCTCCGTTACATAAGGGGGATTAAATGGACAAAAGTCACAAATTGATCAGGAAACCTAAGTGATATTAGATATTCGATAAAGGGATAAAAATATCAAGTCTAAAATAATCCTGAAATAGATTACGAAACTAAAATCTTGCTAAAATACTAACAAATGTCTTTATTTTGGCCACTCTAAAATATGTTATAAACTAAAGCATAAGAACAATCAAAATTAAAAAATATATTAAAAAATATAAAAACTTGCTGATAGTCATAATATTTCCTAACACCCTATATCTAGATTTTCTTCATTAATTTTTGTCTTGTGTAAACTAGCTTACGTTATATGAGGGCTGGACATTATATGTTAGCTGAATTGTCATACTCATAGATTTGGACCACAGCAGACCATGAAAACTTAAAACGTAGTACCACTATTGCTTAAATTGGAGGCTAATTTTCATCTATACTCCCGGGTATCCAGCAAGCACATTTACAGGAACTAATATATTTGTGGTATGCTAAGGATTCAGTTTTGAACCATGACTTTTTCAACTTAAACTTTTAAGCGCCTCAACTGAGAATTTATTTATGATTTAATAGCTTTCTGTGCTGGAATCATGTGAATATGTTAACATGTTGCTTTATTTTCAATGAGTTTCCAAAATTACCCGTGCTTGTTTTACCTCTCTCAGCCCTTAGATTTTAATTCAAGATGACATTAAATTTCATCCATTAGATTAATATGATATAGCTTCCACCCATACCCCTTGTCCTCCATGTCCTCTCCTCTCAGCCCCCTCCCACCATCGCCGTCGTTGCAGAAGCACAAGCATCAACATTGGCGGCAAGTGACCTCAGATTTGAGGGCTGGACTTACGTGAGCACTTTGCTCACATTAAAACCACTGCTCCTCGCTTACCCCTTTCTCTTGCATTTGCCGCTTTTGCTTGTGTTTCTCTCTTTTCCCACACAAATTTGTGTTCATATGCAAATCCAAGCATAACGAGAGATACCTGTAACAACTCCAGCTCTGCTACAGTGTCCAATGAAGAGGCTAGGCCTACTGATACTTTGTCAGGATCCTTTTCTTTCATACATTCAAGAAGTGCTTTCAAACCACCCTGAAAAAGAAAATCTGAAATTTCAATCAAATATTCTAAGCAAATGATTGAATACTGAAATCAGGAAGAGACATAGAGAGACCGCTAAAAGAGTGCGGAAAAGAGACATATTCTGCATGAGGCTAAGAGACTGTTGTTCTTATTCTTTTAGATGGTACTAACAACTATTCATCTCAAAAAAACTTTTTGATAAGCAATCAAAAGTTGTATTAAGAAGACACCAAGGGGATGTCACCCATTTACAAAAGGAGGCCATTACAAAATACCGTCATGCCCTCAAGCTCTCTACAGTAATCATATAGACAAAATCCAAAAAATTAACTTTGTACCATGAATGAGAACTTGACTCCAACTGTACAAAGTTATCAAGAAATAAAGTTTGAAATCATCAATAGCCCTAGCCTTGCCCTCAAAAATCCGGCCATTTCTCTCCTTCCAAGTGCTCCACCAAATAGCTAAAGGCATCAACTTCCAAACACCTAGGACCCAACTCTTCTTTAACCTTCTTCTCCATGCCACCAAAACCTCTCTTATGGTTTGAGGTTGCACCAACTAACCCCCATTAAAGAAAGAGACAAATGCCACAAAGCGGAGACCCACCAGCAATGGACAACAAGGTCGTCTACTGATTCCTCCTCCCAAAACACATAGGACACCTACTAGCCAACTTGAAGTTTCTCCTTTTGCTCATGTCCTCTGTTGTAACCTTTCCTTTTGTGGCTGCCCAAACAAGAAAGCATGCTTTGGTGGGAACTTTAGACTTCCAAATCGCCTTGGCTGGGAAATCAAGGGCAGACAACCCTAAACTACTCATCTCGAAAAAACTTATAACAATGTGGCCATTTCTAGCTCAAATGTTCAAGTAAATTATGTTCAAAGGTATTGAACCGAACATATAAAAGAAAGCAATGACGAAACAAGCAGAAATGAGGCATAAAGCTTTCCATCAACATTGAGAAACATACATGCACAATAAGTACCTTTCCATCAATCAGAGATGTATACAGAAGAGTTCCTCTTTCGTTCAATTCAGAGGGTATATTCGCCAAAATAGCTTCCTTTTCATCCACTAATATCTGGAATAGAATGGGCACCATACAATAAATGAACAAGAAAAATCTATTTCTGCGGCTAACAGAAAGCATTCTTGATCAATAAATGCAAGTATAACAGCAATGATATACTTAAAAACAGGAGACAGTTGCAGGCAAAAAGTTGCCTGCTGAAATATAGAAGACAAGGCTGCAAGCAAAAGCCGCCAAGCATGGCAGTAAATGAGGAGTGAAATAGTAAAATGCTTTGTCATCACAAAGCAAGCAAACAATGCCAGCATAGGATAAAGAAATCAAAACCGCATCACGACATAGATGCAACGGTAGCATGCTATGAATAAAAAGCTTTTCTAATTTGAAAAACAATTGCACAACATGGCACTTTGAAGGAGTCTCTCGGGCCAGCAGCGGAGAGGGATCATAGCACACAGCTGCAAAAACAATGACTACAGCCGGTCACACGGATGAAGAAATATAGCAACTTTATAATCAATGAAGTGCTATATTCCCTCTGACACCAAAGGATGTCACCTATCGTTATCCATTTCTTTTGTTTTTTTCAATAATAACTCCAAAAAAGAATACATTCATACGAACACCAAGGCGCAAATACAAGAATCAGCATGCCCTCAAGCTCTCCGCATAATATTACCATCAAAATCCTAAAAAGACAACTCTACATCACAATTGAGCTCTTTTCTCGAACATTACAAGGTTCTCAGGAAACATAGCTCGAATTTTTCAAGAGATACAGCTTTCCTCTCAACATCGGTTGATTCCTTTCCTTCCAAGTGCTCTATCAAATAGTTGAAAGAATCAACTTCCCAATTCCTAAACCCCAACTCTCGTTCATTCTTGTTCTTATCACATGGCACACCTTTTACATTGGCACATTGACCCCAACAAACCCCCATCACGGGAGAGACAAACTCCAAAGTAAAAAGACCTAACGGTAATGAACCATAAAGTGATCTATGAATTTTTTCCTCCTTAAGACATGTGGAACAACTACTAGCTAGATGAGAATTTCTAATTTTAGGCATTTCCTTTACAGGAATCTACCCTATTCTGGCCGCCCAAGTAAAAAAAATAATAATAAATAAATCAACTTACCTAGGAGCTGTACGCGTTGAGATGACCTTGGTAGGCAAACTAGGAGAGAAAGACACCTCATAAAGGTTGTTGAAAAAACTCTTCATAGAGAAATATTCAATAGAATCATGGGCCCAAATAATCCCATCATCGCCCCTAAGCTCGATATTCATGTTAACAAGCAAAGCCAAAGGTTGAAATCTCATCATCTTTATCCATTCCATTTCTATGTTGATTCATCCAAACTGAGGCAATTGAGAATTGTATACTTGTCCACAACATAATTTGTATTCCGCTACAAATGTTGTCACCATTGTCAATAAAGAACTTGAGACTTGATTGCAAAAGTTGGTTTTTTCTTTGAATCCCAATTCTATTTCGAGCAAAGAAGATTTATAAGGGAGGCACACACCTTAAAATAAAAACCATTCATGGACCTCCTCAGACAAACTTAATTTTTAACGAAGAGTTTTCAGTTTGATTCACATGGTATGACAGCCAACAATGTAAAACAGATACTGTCTTATTGATATTTTCTTGCTGTTCACCCTTTCAAGCTCAGCGTTGTATTCATTGCCTTCTATCACCAATAAATGAGCTCAATTTAACGAGAAATGAATCTGAACACCAATTATCAGAGGTTGGATAGAATGCTTCCTTATTGGAAAGCCTAGCACCACACCAGAGGGAGTATATTCACCCTCATCAAAAGCGCATCATACTCTACTTCTTTCCAATCCCTTGTTCAGATGCAAGATAGAAGATTGATAGAGATTGCAAAGTTGTTCCTTTTGGGGCTATGTCAAAGATGACTTCAAACATCACCCAGCAAGATGGGATACTTCTAAGCTACCTACTTCAAATGGTGTTTTAGGCATTAGAGGCCTGCATACTTTCAATGAGATTCTTGGCAAGTGGTTATAAAGGAGACAGGCTATCGAGAAAGGCAGCAAGTGCAAAACGCAAGGTCTAAGGCTTCGGTTGGATCATTACAAAAACTAAACAATTGGTGTCGTGTAAGTTCTTGGGGTACATCACTAAAGAACAGGAGCATTTCTATACCCATAGTTCTTTTAAGGTTGGAGATAGACTAGATGGTTCCTCTCTTTATGTCATGATAATGGTACTTTGAGTCTTTGAGAGACCTTTTTCCTGCTGTATGAACTGATGGTGGATAACTGATGGTGGAGATAGGCTGTTTTTGTTCATGGTGCCCTCTTTCACCATGACCACATTAATGGTCTCTTCTACATCGTTCTGGTTACATGTTGCCTAATTCTACTACAAAAGTTTTGTCGGATCTTTTGGCAGGACATCATCAATACTTTCAATTCCAGAGATAAATTCCTTTGCAAGCTTTGTTTGGAATCTCCCGCCCATATGAAAGTGTCCTCTGTTTGGGAAGTAACGGTGTGACACTGGGCAATTTTCAAATATGCTAATTTGCAGAAAATGGGAAAGATTTTGGTTATCGGATTCTGAATAAACAAAGCGATTTAGAATCTAATGATCATTCATGGCTTAATCGCCCTTTCGCTAGAGCTCTTTGAAACTTAAGTTATAATGGGTTCGATTTTCCTTAGTGTGGCCAATTTTATTAAAGAAACATATCTTGGTGTCAAAAGGTTCCATCAGAAATGCTAAACAAGGCCAAAGGGTTACTCCTCACACTAGTTTTTGGATGACTTGATTAAAGAGAAATAAAAGAATCTTTGAAGTATATTGGACTATAACTAAATGCTCACGAGATTCGGGTGTTGTGCTAGATAGTCAAGAGGTAGCTTAATTAAGAAAAAAATTACAAAAAAGCGTGGTTAGGCGGGCACACAAGTATGGTTTGGATTTTAACTTTTCTGAAGATGAGAGCCACTTTTCAAGGACAGCAAGGATAGGTGGATAAGACTTAATAATCATACTTTTGACTAGAAGACCTTTGTTTTCTTCATTACAAGATGTTGCTGTTATTGATCACCTTTTTATTATATATAACTAGTTTCTTTATAAAATACTTCCTTCACATCAGATTCTTTCGGTTTCCATAAATAAACAATGTTCCTCTCTCAAAACAAAGCCAACTCCTTATCTAGAGCCATCGCTTCAAGTCTCAACCAGTTCGTTTGCCACTTGCTTCCTCCTCTACTTGCATGGCTAGAAATCTTTCCCCCATGCATTAATCTACAAACAATAGTTGCTCCATACTTGTGTTTGCAGTTAAAGTGTGTCGCCTATCTTCCAATGGTCATCCATTACTATGATAGACCATGTTGGCACATCCCAGTCTTATCTTGTCTGCATGTGTGCTCATGCTTCCTCCATAATTGGGGCGCTGGTTAGAAATATCTCTTGCTCTCATACGTGAAATTCACCAACCCCCCCCCCAAAGTCATGTGATATTTTCCGTTCAAGACGTATATGTTATGATATGAAAAAGCCCAAAGACTAAAATGTTTCGCACTATTATCTCCGCTTCCTAGCAAGGCAAAGCACTGCAGAATAATGCAAGTTGGTCATTTCCTTTCCCTTTTGCTATTAGAGCTATGTATGGACTGATCGTTCTAGACCCTCATTTAATCAACATTCTTTCTTGTCTATTATATATGATTTCTGATGCTATTCTCTAGGAAGTTCATACTATTGCTACCTTTAACACAATGTACAATGCCTTGAAAAAACAGAACCTAGAAAAAAAAAAATTGGCCCAGTAAGAACATTTGGAAACATTTGGAAACAGAAATCCTGACCTGAAAATGCCCAAATACGTCTATTACGATACCTCCAAGAATGCACAGGTCTACTCCCATGACCTCTTCACACTAACATAACATTGCCTAGGTTATACATGCATATATGACGCCTTATAGGGTGGTCACCAGTTAGAAATTCATGCCTCCCAACTCTGAGTATACTAAGATTCTGTACCAGAAAAACAGGTAGTAGCATCTACATGATAGCTGGGACCTCGACATATGACATCAGGGTGCAGATCTCCATTCTATAGTAGCATAAGCCTCTTGTTCCTCAAGCAATTACGTCAAACACTAAATTTAAAAAAAAGGCTTGTGACCATTACAAATCCTAACATATGTAAGCAATTCATGCATGAAGGTTTAATATGGATCTTCACTTTTTCAGGTGCACAAGGAAGAAGGTCCAATAGATCACTAGAAGGATTCCATACTGATGGGAGCCGGAGTAATCCAGATTCACAACCACCATGGACACATATCAATGAATCTCCAGCTACCTGAGGCATGTTAGACTATAATTTTTCCTCCAGGCATCACTTGTTCATGCTTCTATATCAAAGAGCATGCAGATTCAAAGCAGAGTACAAACAATCATGGCCACAGCGAATTCCTCTCACCTATGATCCAATCTACTTTCTTCACACACCAGAAAACAAGGAAATGTTTTGTAACTCTACTCACGAATTTATGAGCACATGAATAACCTATTGCAAATGCATGATGGATTTATCTTCTACTCAGCTATTCATATTTCATCATGTTTCTTTGTCCACTATGTTGTAGTGCTATATTGACCCATTTTGCTCCATTGGATTGCATGCTAGCTAATGCTCACTAAGGGGATACTATCAAATATTTTATGCATTATACCTTCTCTCTGCTTTGAAGGAGATTAGGGGATTATTCAGTGTGTTCAACCAACCATAATCATTGCCACATATGCTCAATGTTGTATACTTGTAAAAGAAGTTGAGTAGCATGTATTTATTACATGAAGTAGGCAACTAGGTAGTACCCATAGATAAGAAAACAATGCTTTATGAACGAAGGTTACATATCAGCAGTGACAGCTCTGTTACATACTATGCTCTACCATTTACACTATAGCTGTAAAACATACAGAATAAATACCTTCAAAGCTTTCTTTACATTGCCCTCCATTGTTCCATAGGGCTTTCTTTGTGGAATTCTGAGCAAATATGAGATATCCTCCAGCGAGTCCTGTGCTGCCATAAATCAGTCAACAATTGATAACCAGTAGAATTACCAGAAAAAAGGTGACTGACAAGTGACAAGCATTAACAACCTGTATTGCTTTCATGTTTGTGTTTGCTGGGATTGCCCTTCTCAGTGCAAGCTCCCCAGTTCTTGGAACTTTAGTATCTGGAGAATAAAGCACTGCCTTTGCAGGAGGGACAGAGTAGTCTGCAAAACTGAAGTACGGTAGAGGAGACGATATATGAATGACGACAATTGCCGCAGCCACAGCCCTTTTCAGCCCATGCTTCACCAGTGACAGGGAGGAAACAAATGGATTATCAGGGTCATCTTTCTTTTGATTCCTGCATGACTGAGGCATCATTCATGAATTGGGTAAGCTAGAAACAGCACATTAAAATTTCTTCACAATATAGACAAGCATCTGACACAATGTAGCAAAAACTTGGTTTCACATCTTTATATTCTGACCGTATGACAGATTGTATATTTATATTGCAAACAGTTATATTGCAAACAGGGCATGACTGAGTTCGAATTCACCCAATTCTGCATCCCAAAAACCACCAAAATTAATTACTCGCTATCTAAACTCAATATACACTTCCTACATTCAACTGCTCAAAGAAATGCTAGTACCAATTCAAAGCAACGTACCTCCCCCATGGCCATGTCCGAAGGACTGTGCACCGGCAGCAAGTCGAGCTCCTTAACGGTGGCGGCGAAGCAGAGGCGGCGGCGGCTGGTGGTTGCAAGGGCGGGGCATTGTGATTGGGGTTGTATGAAATTGAAGAGTTTGAAGGGTTTGGAATTGGATAGAGGGGAGAGAGTTTGGGGGGAAACGGAGCTGAGGCAAGCCATTAATGGATTTGATGATGATGCTGTGTCTACGCGGGAGGTAACAAGTCCTCTACCTCCTTAATCCTTTAATCCTTATGCTGTTGGGCACTTTGAACAGCAAAATGATAAATATTTTACTACAAACACTTATACAATTCTTATGGTAATATGGTTAAATTTGCTCAATGTACATGCACTAGGATACTCAATCTACTTATGTTAGAGTCGTTGACTTTTTAGCACCCAAAGTTGAGATATTAAATTTTTCTGACCCCTACCTTTTCATGTTAATTTTTAAATACCCTTAAAATTATAAGTGGTGAATTATAAGTATCAAAAATTTTAAACTCCAGTAAAAAGATGACATGTCAGCTATTTTGTGACTGAAATATTTAATAGAATGCCTATATTACCCTTCTTTTAATTTGTATTTGTTGCCTAGCGTGAGTTTAATTGATTTAAATATCTAAATAAAAATATGAAAATCTCCAACCCAACCCACTTCCTTTGCTTCCCACCCCGGCAGTTGAACTCAGTGTTGTACTCTCCAAATTGTGCGTTAAAGAACCTGAAGGTAGAAGGTGAGTTTAATTTAAGTTTTGTTAAATATTGTCTTGTTGCAAAGGTTTGAATGCCCTAATTTCGAAATCTGTTGTTGTTGTGGAAGCTAATTAATGCCTTTTCATAGCTACTACGTAGTGAAGAAACAATGGAAGGATCTGGGAGTTATTTGAGTGGAAACGCTTGCCCTAGATGATGTGTTGAGCCTAAATTGAAGTATGCAATTTTGAGATCATCAAGGAACTTGGATCACCCTTATTATGAGTGTGGCAATTGTGGGGAGTTTCTGATGTCGGCTAGTGCAAGGAAAATCTCCCAAAAGAGAAAGAAGAAGGAGGCCATGGGAGAGGCACGAAATTCCAAGGCAATGCAGAGGCTGTGGCAGAAGAGAAACAGAGCATTTGATTTCTAACTTAGAATGAAATCAAGGAGTTGAGAATGGCAAACACAGCTGAGCAAGCGGGGATGTATGAAGCTTTGAAAATATCGATTGCTTTGAACATTGTCATTTGCAGCTTCCTATTGATAATGATGTTGAAGTGAAGGGTTGGGTTGTAAATTTAGTTTTTAAGCTTATGCATGCAATGTTTTAGCATTTAGCTTTAGCATGTGTAACTAGTTTGCTTATGGCTTTTCTAAGGGGGTCAATGGGGATTAAATATAGTTTTGCTTGTATGGATGATTATGTAATGAATATTGCTTTTGCAATAGAAGAAATGAAACTATGTTGTTGTTGGAGAAAAGGAAATGTTTTGTATGTATTGATTGCTTTCAACAACTTTTAAACATTGTCATTGATCATATGTGTGCATCCCAACAGATACATATAAATCTCAAAATGCAAATCCAGCAAGACCTAAAAAATATTAAGTTGGATGAGTACTTTAAAGAGGCATTATGCACAGAAGCCACAAAAGCCATAATACCCAAAAAAGGCACACAAGTTATCATATTATTTGCAGAAAGACAAACAAAAAGAGAGTGAGGAACACTTAGTTCCCAAGCAGAGATTGTGTTGAAGATGACTGAGTTAAAGATGGTTGACTTGACAATAGCTGAGAGATTGTAGTAACTAGAGGTTGCTTTCTTAGCCCCCCTATGTGTTTTGCCCTGAGCCATCAGAGGGAGCTACCTTTTTTCTGGTCCTAGTTAAAGGTTTGTTTCCTTGTCTTGTGCAAGTGGCTAAATTTTGATGGAGGTCATTGCAAGTGTTACACCTTACTGTTATGCTCCTCATAGGCTTCTTTCTTTCATCTTCAGGACCCCTTACCCTATCCTTCCTAGTTTTTTGACCACAAAAAGGGGGTCAAGCAAAGGCCACTCGAAGGTAGGTTAGAGTCTTCCATCTTCAATTGGGTAAATGACCCCACTCTTATATTGCTCTATACATCCCTGCAGCATAGTATAAGTTGCATCAATCCTCCAGTTTGAAATTAAACTACAATAGGCATCTTCCAGCATGCTTACAAGGAATTCCCCTTATTGTCCCATATGTTGTAGGTATTTGGAACTTTCCAAAGGAGAATCTTTAGCTCAGGGCCTGAAATTTTCCTCTTCAAGGTGGACAACACACACTCTCCTTGGACAATCAAGCAAACACTCCTTTGAAGCATGTATAACTCCTTGGCAAAAACGGCAGTAAAAAATTAATTAAACAAAGCAGTATAAATGTAGGAAATGCAGTAAAAAAATTCAGAAAGTTATTACCCTACATCTGTCTGACAACACTCCCTACGTGTCATGGTGTTCTGCTCACTCAATTTGCAGTAAAGCATTAAAAAAAATACCCTAAATTGTCATTATTATGATATTTAACAATAGTCCATGCTAAAGGATAACAGTGATTCTCTGCATCGAACCCTATTGTTGTCAACATCCTTGAATGGCCCTTTCAAATGAGTCTTATTTATCCCAATGATAAGCCTGCATCTCTTCAAGAATCCATCTATTGCCCCTTTTAAACTGATGAAGCATCTATTGAACCTTGATTTGGGAGGCACATCTCACCATTTTCAGTTTGCTCATTTACAGTTTGAGGATTATCTCATGTAATACAAGCATGACTCCTAGCCTCCTAGGATTGGTTTTCTTCACTATCTCAATATAACGAGCTAGCTTTATATAAATGTCATGCCTTCTTTCAATTTTGAACAACATTATCCTTCTTGTTCTCCTGGTAACATGTTTCTTTTACTGCATTGAATAATTCTTTAATACTGTGTATGCAGTTTCCTTGCATCCATGTCACCTCTTAGTCTAAACTCATCAATCAACTTTTGAGCAACCTAAGATGAGCTTTCCATAAGATTGTTTAGTAGCCTAAGACAGTTCTCAATATGGTTATCTGTTAAGGTGTTAACCTAAAAAGTCCTCCCATCATGCAGCCTTGATGCATGTAGTCTCCATGGACATTTTGATTGTGCACACCTAAGCATATACCTATATGCAGCATTTTTTTAGTATGGTCAAGTTAAACTCCTCTTAAACACAATAATCCCTAACAACTTTCACACACTTACTCTTGTTCATGAACATATTCCATCTCCTAATTTCAATCTTCCCATCAGGTGTAGGCATCCGTAGGTACCCCTAATACATCTTGTCATTAGGATCTTCTGCTCCTACATTATCATCAGGTCAATGTAGTAACAATCTCCAATTTCACCTACAATGTCTTCCTCTTCTAGTGAGGTTTCAGAATCACAAGGGTCATCGTCGCCAGTATGTTCATCAGAGTGAGCGCTACACTAATCACTCCATCGATCATACTCAACAACAACTTGCTTTCTCTTTCTCAATTTAGTAGCCATTGTAGGAACATCTAAGTTCATAATAGTGGCAAGTGCGTAGTTAGGGATTACTGTTGAGGTGGGTCTAGGGTCAGAAGGAGTGGCTGATGTGAGACTGGGGTCAGAATGAGTGGGGGTTGTGGGGCTGGGCCGCTGGGGTCAGAGTTCATTACGAATGTGGGGATGGGGTAAGGGTTCATTGCTAATATGGGGGTTGACTCAAGGATCATTGATGAGGTAGGGTCAGAGTCAGGGATCAATGCTAATGTCAAGGTGGACTCAGAAGGAATTGTTGATGTGAGGATAAGGTTAGAGTTTATTAAGGAAGATGTAAAGGTGGGGTGTCCAATCAATGAAGATGCAAGGGTGGGGTCAGAAAGTATGACTACAATAGGAGTAGAGGCCACGACATAAGATGGAGGGGTGAGGCCATTTAAGCCCAAACGGGGCACATTTAAGTCAAACTCCAAAAACTCTAGAGGAGTGGGGTCTCGTGGAGCACTAGAAACTAGTGTAAAGAGATGTGGATTATGGGAATGTCTGGCTTCAGTATCCTTTGTTTACAATATAGTTGTTCCCCCTATAATGGAGTTGCCTACCTCCTGGCTGACTAAGTATGAACCCATCAATGTCCTACATTATCACAACCTCCTTTTCCCCTCTAAATTATGCACATATTTATCATTCTCATTGGGAAAGACTCCCATTACATCATCGTCGTCACCATCTAAATCTTCTTCACTCATTTGAGGATTACTTTGGGTTAATTCCATCTCATCAGTTTTTTTTTTCCTTGATCCTCTATTGTATTAGCTAACCCACAAAGTTTACTAGGTTTCACAGTTTCCTTCATTTCTAGCTTAACTACAACTTTATTCTCCCATAGTTCTAAAAATTCCAATAGAGAATTGTCATCATCAATTGACCAAACTGGCTTCTTTGTACCTAGTTTTATGTAATAAAATAAAAAATATCTTGGGGGTTCAATTTTCCTCTCTGATCTCAAAAACCACTTGTCATGTTAAATAACTCAAACTCTAACATTTGATCAGAGTCAATGTATCTCATTTCCAAGTTCTCCCCTTTGTAACTCACATGAATAATCTTCAACCCCATCTTAGTTTGTCTACAAAATTAGAAAACAAAATTTCTTCCGTCATATTATACCCAATTTTTGCAATTAAACACAATAAAAATTACTAAACCTTTACAATCATATTCAAACCTTAGTTTTAATTTTTGACATCTTCTATTTCAAATTTGATGTCCCACACAAATACCACAAATCTTCCTCAAATGATGAAACATTTTCAAGGGTCAACAGTACAACTTTCATGACCCTCAATTTCTCGAGCAACCATGCATAATGTCATTCTCTCCTAACCAATACCACAAAAAATCCTAAATTTTGACATCAACCATTCACATCAATAATAATGTTTACTAGTAAGTGCTACACCAATCACTAAGACAAACCATAATTCTCACCCTAATCGACAACAACATTTACAAGTGGTTAACAGGGAGCATACCTTTTCAAAACCTTCACCAACAATTTTCGATCTGAACAGTAGCAAACTTTAGTCTTCCATCTTCAATTGTTTCTTCTTTTCGTTTGATTATGAGTTAGCGTTTCAATCTTCACTATTAAACTTCCAATCAGGCAGCCATGGTGGGATAAAGGTTTTGATGTTGTTGGGAATGGTTGGGTTTCTCTCTCTCTCTCTTCCTTTGACTTTAGAACATTTAAAGTTTTCCGATTTGAGTTGGTAGAAAAAATTAGCAAAAATCTTGTTGAAATGAAATCAAATTAAGGGCATTTCTTTCATTCACTTGCTCTAACCAGCCGAGTGACCGAAGTTGTCATTTTTTATTTCAATTTCAAAAAGTCAGGGCCTTTAAAAATTACGTGAAAAGGTGAGTATCGAAAAAATTAATGACATCAACCTCAGGATACTAAAAAGTCAACAACCCACTTATGTTACCATGTTATGCGTGTGAAATATCTTATACAAAAGTACCCAATTAAGAAATAAGAAGTGGAGGAACATATATAAAGGCACTCACTCTTGTGGATAAAAGGTATTCAAGTACCTTATTTCCTAATTCAACATACAACACAATAGTATCATTTACTAAAATGCCAAGTGAATTGAGATATCCTCAGTTATACCACATGCAATACGGTTTAAGATGGCTTAATAATTGTACTTTTTATTATTTACTCTAATGAATAATTTCACTTTTCTATTCAATCTACTTTTTGAACGTTTAAAATGATTCCAGTGCTGTAAATCAAGACACGCTTTGACCCATTTTTCCTCTAGCGTTCTTCTTTTCCTACCATGACTTTGTTGTCTAAGCTATATATTGTGCTTCAATGTTAAATAAAAGTAAGTTTCTACTTTCTATGCATCATATTGCTTGATTTACTAATATTAAATAAGCGTCTAGGCTTGGCTTAAAAGCTGCACATTAAATCAAAAAAATGGTATGATTAAATAATGGAAGGATGTCACCACCTATAATTTGTGTAAAATTATCTTTTTATCCATGATTTTTCAACACTATTATAAAATTACATACATAACACATTTTCATGGGAAGGTAGATATGATTAGAGGATTATTTGCACTCATAGGCATAGCTGATAAATACTAAAATTTTACAATTGATAAATTGTAACAAATAATATACGGTGATTTTAAATCATGGAATACATTCATTCAGGTTATCGACACCTAGATTCTCCAATTTGGCACCAAAAGCTTATCCCTGTTGGAGCATAAAAGTAGGTATTGTCCCATATTTGATAAAATACCAAGAATATGAAAATGGGTGTTGTCCAACATTGATAAAATTAAAGGATTCTAGTATATATATAATCTTGTGAGTTATCTACCCATTGCCAATTATTAGTCTTTGGTTGGAGTCTCATTTAAACTTATATGCATGACTCTTTGTTTAAATGAAAGTCCAATTAGTACAAAAAAATTAACACCCCCAGCGTGGCATTGTGAAAACTTTTTTGACCAAATAGGGCAACATATATGGCATTATACACTACTTATTCTTACAAACCACTCCACATATTTTGCTCACAAACACTTTTAATATGAAAAAGTTTCAATATTGATGTGTTTATATGGCTTGCGAAAATGCCTACTCCTAAGATTATGATACGTATTGGCAAACTGATAGTAACATATTTTTTTTATGTTTTTATACTTTTTCTCTTAACAACAGTAAATGATGATGATGATGGTGATGATGGTGGTGATGATGATGATGTTGATGATAGTAGTAGTAGTAATAAGAGATTATGGATGCCAATAATCTATCTTTGGAGGTTTAGTCGATAATAATTCAATGTCAAAATTAGCGCTTAATGTGCCACCTTTGAGAGTGTTTTTTTTTAATATACCAATTTTAAATCAACAACACTTTAACCAGTTAATTTGATTGGATGATAGCTTAGAGCATCTGCAGCGGCCATAAAAAAAGGGGAACACAGGCCCTGCCAAGCCACCAGTCCCAAAATGAGAGGAGAAGCAGAAAATGGTCACGCATGGTGGAACGCTGCCCAATTCCGCCACGCAAGCCACAACTTTTAATTTTTTAATATTTTTTTGCTTTTTCCTTTTTTTGAGGGCTAATATATAATTTTTAAATGATTTAAAAAATGGGTTGTGTGTTATAATGTGGGTCCATAATAAATATTTTTATTAGATGACTCAAATTGGAGTTCCATGGGTTGCGGAAGTGATGGAATGCAAGTTCTAGAAAATTGAAACTTTTCATGATGTGGCTAGCTTGAGTTCCAAAAAATGGAACTATACTTGGGGATGCTCTTACTCATCGAATGTGAATCATGGCGCTGAAAAAATGAATGAAAATCCGTGCATAATAAATAAGTTATCACCTCTTAAATTGGTGAGTAGACATATTTATGACATAATGGTACTACAAATAAAACAAATACTCCCATAAGATCTAAACAATAATGAAGTGGCAACTCAGTTGTCACAGCTGAATAGTCATATTAGGAAAAGTGAAAGAAAATATGTCATCTAAGGTGATAAATAAGTTCACATGTTATCGAATTGGCTAGTCAAAGAGTCATTGACTTGATAAGGGTATAAAAATAAATAATAATAATAATAATAATAATAATAACAACAACAACAACAACAACAACAACAACAACAATAGTAGTACTTGTGATATGAATTTTTCAATTTTAATAATCTATGGTTTATGGTGTTTGGAAACCAATAATATGACCTTTTTAAACACAGGCCCACTGCTTCGATCTATGGGCCTGTTTTATTTTCAATAATCAGTACGAAGGAAAAATTATGCCCAACGGCCATTCCATCCCACCGCTCATTGGTCTTCCATTGATGAACCATGACAAAGAGGCAATAAAACAAGGCTAGAAGCAGCTACAATAGCCATGCAGCCTTAGCAAAATCAGCTCTGTATATAACTAGTTGAATTGGACCAGGACAAGGGTTTGTTTTTTGCTGTGAAGGCCAATGTATGTCATGACTAGTAAGAGAATAAAGAGGAGGAAGGTTTTGGGTTGACAGGTAGAACCCTCAATGGAAACAGAAAATAAAGATGAAGTGGGATGGAGAAGCTTATGAGGGATGTTTTGTTAAACATATAAGAGGGCAAGAATGCAATGGGACATTTCATCAAACATTTAGCAGGAATTTGGCACGTACTATGATAACTAAAAAGACTGAAATTGGACATCCCAAACAACATGAACAAAAGCTCATGGGAGAGAAAGCAATAGTTCATGACCTAACTAGTTCAACATTTCAACTAAAGTGAGGGTTGAACTCTTACTACCAATCACTAGACACAAAGGTGAAGGGGCTAACTTGGAGGGATGAGTAAGGGGGGAGGGGAAGCTGCTCCTTTGAGCTAATAAGCAAAATGTGATTGTTGATTACTTATGCTCCTTAAATTCAACATTAAGCATGGATAATAATAATGTCACAAAACCCAATATATATTTTTTTTAAAAACACCAAGGGCACCTAAAAAGGGAGAGAAAACTTTAAAAATGATAAAAAGGCGCAAAGAAGGTTGCAGAGGGAGAAATTAGAGAGATAAGCACTTGTTTTCTTTATCAACGATGAAGAAGACCAAGAAAAATGCAAAGAAGACTCTTCACATCCTTCATTGGTCACCCCTGTGATTTGAAATGTAAAGATTAGTAGAAAAAAAGAATTAAATACTGATTTGGAGTTGATAAGAAATTCTCATGTTGCTTATATGAATGAAACAATGACACATGAGAATGAATCAAGCGTTGATTCAACGACATCAAACAATGAACTGAGGGAGAGTTTTCCCCAACAGATTAAGAGCTTGTTCTTTTCGTGGGTCAATTCTAAAACACTAACCTCAACCCACTTCAACCTATTTCAACTTACTTTAATCCACTTCAACCTACTTCAACCCACTTCCACTATTTTAACCAAGTTCAATTTATCATATAAAAAAAATTCAACCTACTTCAACCTACTTTAACTACCTCAACCTACTTCAACCCACTTTATCATTTTACTACCCCAATTTACACATGAAAAGAACAGACCCTAATGCATTCAAAAGACGTCGACACTCAACATCTTGGGCTCTTGAAGCAGAGTTAGCTTTGGTAAGTGAAGGTTATGAAACTTCTAATATTTTTGCTTGTCGCCTACATTTACAATTGGATTATGTGCCTCCACTTGAGCATAATGGCATGAAAATACATTGTATACAATATAAGATTGATTTCTAGAGTTCCTCAAGTACCTGTTATGTTTTGGGTGTGAACCCCCCATCCGAGTTATGGATAGATTTTTCAAAATGATGCGGGGTAGTAAAGGATATGATCTAACTGTTTCTAAGCATGATGAGATATTCATTATTTGGTTTCATTATGTGCTTGAGAATGATGATGTTTGATGACATAATTTCCTCTACTCTGATAACAAACCACTAGTAATGAGGGCCTAGTCAATTGGCCAAGGTGATATATAAGGATGAATCAGCTACAATTTCAGTATGAGTAACCGTCCCTGATAGGGATTGCCAGCTCTAGAGTAGGGAGAGGCTTGGCAAGATTGCTAGCATAGGATGGCCTCCTGCATCTAATAAGACTACTCAATCGAAGACTAAAAGCCATTCAATGCTATGATTGTTTAGTCATGATTTTTTTCCTTTAATTTTGAGGTTATCTCTATAGATTAAAATGGAAATTTGGTAGTTCAGGTGTAGAGTTTGAATGGAAGCCAATGAAAAGCTCGCAATCTCCCACTGTAACATGTTTGGGCATCCTATCAAGAAATGCATAAAGAAGAACTAGATGACATGGAAGAGAAATGAGAACGAGCCCAGATTAAAACAGTTGTAAGATAATATACATGAGGATACTGACATCATCACTGGTAATCACAATCCCCCCTTAAGAAGGAGAGATGGGTTCTCAACAAAACTATTGTGAATATCCAGCGCATCATATCTTCAGCTGGTACAATGTTCCAAAACAAAGTTTTCAATCTATGTAAAGACAATAGATAGAATATACTTTTAGAATATAAAGAGTTTTAATGGCCCAATAAACACAAGGTTATCAAAACCTCTGTAAGACAAAATAAATATGATGTTTGGGTTTACTAGAAACAAAAGAATAGTAATAAAGGAGAAACAAATTCTGTTAAGAATTTGCTGCAATTGGTCAGTGATTACAAATGCCACTTCACAAGAAAGGAGTAGGATTTGGTTATGTTCACATACATCTAGCGGTATTTAATATCTTTCATATGCATGGACAGTTTATGCATGATACATTTATGGATCAATTAAGAAACATGGAATTCATTACTACAGCTTATGATGCAAATGATGGAAAGGGGGGAAGTGTTATAGGAATGGATGACTATTGTCAGTGGCCAAATCACTGATCCTTGGATAATTTGTGGTGATTTTAAAAGCATGTTAAGAGTGAATGAGAATTTGGCAGGAGATCAAGTGTTGTTTTCTGAAGTGGAGGACTTTCTGCATTGTGTGGATATATGCTAGATTGCCAGCTATATGAAGTCAAATATGTAGTTCGCATTTTACATGGAGTAATCAATATAAGACCACTAGAATCTTTTCAAAGTTAGGTAGCATTCTAATGAATAAAAATACTCTTAGTTTTTCTCCTACTATTTTCTATGAAGTGCTACCAAAGGATATTTTACCATAACCCTCTTTTGTTGTGCCTGAGGCAAGTTTAGGGTCATAGGAAAAAAAAAACGCCTTACCTTTTCAATATGTGGACAATTAGTTCATAATTCAGATCTATTGTGTCTAGTACATTAAGTATAGAAGTGTCAGGTTCAGTGTTCAAGTTTGTCTCTAGGCTAAAAGTCTCAAAATCCCATCTCAAAAAGCTTAACTTTAGGAATATTCAACAAAGAATGGTAGTAGCACTTCAGAAATTACATCATACTTAGATTGCTATTCATGCATATCCAGCCAATGCTAAACTTTATGAATAAGAGAAATAGGATGTGAAGAACTACCCATCTATGCTAAAAGCAGAAAGGGATTCCTTGAGACAAAAGGCTAAAAAAGACTGGTTAAAACAAGGAGATCACGGTAGTGTCTTCTTCTTCGTTAGTGTTACTCAAAATCTTATGCAAATAATGTGAAATCTTTGAAAAACCAGCAGGACACATTAATGTTTGTCAAAGATGAAATTGGGAAGATTCTTGTTGATCACTTTCTCTGTTCCTGGGAGCAACTGTGGAGGGCGGTTTCCCTTAAGGGCATATTGTAATGCAATGACAGGAGCTCATAAGACACCTTTCTGATTTTAAGATTGAAAATAAAATCTTTTGTATTAGCAGTAGTAAGAGTCCACGAGTAGATGGATGTGGAAGTCAGTTCTTTAAGAGCACTTAGCCGATCACCAAAGATGATATTTATGCTACTGTCAAGGAGTTGTTCTCTTCAGGGAAACTCCTAGGTCAGATTAATACAAATACACTTGCAGTGGTACCAAAGATTAATAATCCTACTAAGCCCATTGAATTGGGACCAATGGCCTGTTGTAATACAATTTGTAAATGTATTACAAAAATTTTCGTGTATAATAATCAAGGTTGTGCTGTCTTGGCTAATGCATGGTTCACAAGGGCTATTGTGAAGGGGATATCTATATTGTAGAATGTCCTTATGAGGGTTTGGTTAAATTCTATATAGGAGGAATGTACCTCCCATATGCATTATGAAAATGGATCTCAAAAAGGTTTATGACACTATTAGTTAGGAATCCTTAGAGCAGTTGTTGAACCTTATGGCTTTCTAGTATAGTTTGTGAAGCTTGTCACAATTCGTGTAACCTTAACAAATTTTTCTATCAAGTTTAATAGAGAACTACATGGGAACTTTAGGAGTTTCAAGGATTTCAAAAAGGAGACCATATCTCCCTCGTGTTATTCGTGCTTATAAATTACAATGGAATATCTCATCAAGTCCCTGAAAGTTGCTACTGCTCAAAGATTTTTAAGTTTAGTCAGCATCTTGGCTGTAAAGGTATACAATTGCATTCCCTATGTTCTGCAGAGACCTTCTCTTATTTTGCAAAGTTGATGTGGAAATTGTCAATTACATAATGGTTCTTTTTCATCACTTTTCATCCTGCACTGGGTTATGGGCAAAGCCTGAAAAGTCTCAAATGATAGTGGCTGAGATTGATGACAAGTTACAAAGAATGTTGCCTAATCTTATTGGATTTCAAAAGGAAACTCTTCCCTTTAGATACCTGGGGATCCCTATAAAGTCTCAGCTAACAAAATTTGAATGTCAAATTCTAACTACTACGTATCCCGTGCTTTCACATGGGCATGTATATCTAGAATTAGAGCATGACCAATTAAGAGACTCATTTATGCTAGTAGAATCCAACTTGTGAACTCTATCGTACTGAGTGTCACTACTTATTGGAGTCAAATGTTTTTACTACCAAATGAGGGGTTGGACATGGTTAACCAATTATGTAGAAAGTTTATATGGAATTTAACTGGTGAACAAAAGAGAACTTCATGGATATCTTGGAATGTCATGCGTTTGCCTAAGGAGAAAGGAGGGATGGGAATAAGAGATGTTAGGAAATGGAACTTTGTTTACAAAATTGGTATGAGAGATAGCTAGCAAATTAGATACTTTGTGGACAAAATGAACTCACCATTACTACTTTAAAGGCAAAACTATATGGTAATGTCAACCAAAAACAATAGTGGAGTTGTACAACGAGTTAGTTCGGACCGGCCCATTTAATAAAGGGGTCAATTTCGTGTCAATCTTCAAAATAGTTTAGATTTATTCAAATTGAAAAATAGTATATTTTCACGCTAAGTGGTCAAATCCTGTTGACTTTAGGTTGAAACAAGTTCGGCTTGTATTGGGTTTGTGTTTCTCTCAGCAACTTCAAGTTGGGTCCAGATCGGATTATCGTGTTGAGTCAAACTTTTCCAACCCTAAGCAAAAAGGAAGCTAGCATCGGAGGAAAATCCTTAGACATAGAGATATCAAGTTGAATGGTTTTGATACAAATACAACAAGATGGCTACAGGCTGTAGCACCTAAAGAGTCTCTACAAGGCAAAATCTAGTTATGAGACGCGTAGAAACATAGCGAACAGAGTTGATTGCTACCTTTTGCATATGATATAAACTATGGATACCTAAATGCTCTTTTGTTTTATGGTTGTTGTTCCATGGGAGATTACAAACCTATGACAAATTAACTGATTGTGATGAGGATCGCCTACAAGCTTGAATACAGATTTTGTGATGGGCATGAAATTCATGACCATATATATTTTTTTATTGCAGCTTCTGTATGGCAATATGTGACATAATTTTTGAATAGATTGTGCGTATTAATGTCTGGAAACAAGAAGTTTAGAACCGGAAGAGTTGGCTACTACAAGTCAGTGGTAGTACTAAAAAGGAAAAGGAGATATTTTTTCTTTTTTCCACTAGTGTTTATAATTATTAATTACAGATGAATACAAGGAAAATTCAAGATGTAGATACAGGTAGTTGACATTGTGACGGAAGTAGGAGAATGTTTTTGAGTAAGTTGAGGGTCTAAATCTCTAGTTCTTGCAAGTTCAAGTATGCCTAAGTATGCGTTGATGTAGTGTCTTTTTGGCAATTAGTAATATATCTTTACCTTTTTCCCAAAAAAAAAATAAAATTGCAAGTGGTGAGCGACAGGGGAAGAGTCGGAAGACGAGGGGGTTCGGTAGTTAAAACTTTTTCCAGTGCAAATGGTGAGTCATCCACTTTTAGGTCAATTGTTCTTAGATATATAAGTAAATAGGCCCATTGATTTACTAAGATTGATCATTGCAAGGTTGTTTGTAATTCGAGAATATACCATTTGGTGAATTACTGGTCTTGTCTTGCTCATTATCTTTGTTTGAAGCTTCTCCCTTGATCTTATTTTAATACTTTTCATGGTAGGAAATAATGTTCGTTCTAGATAGCTTAGGGTTCTTCCTTGATTTTCCTCATAATAAACGTATTGACTTATCTTCCATGGAATAGTAAAAGCATTAGTGATTTTAAATATCGTTTATATGTAACATGTTTTCTCTAGAAGCACATGTCAAACACCGTGAACATACTTTAGAGAACACTTGGGCCTTAAGAGCTTGTTCATTTCAACATTTACGAGTGTTCACCACAACATTTAGGAGGTTCGTTCTAGTGCTTGGCCATTCGCAACCCATTGCCCGCATGCCATTGGTGGGGTCCGCATGTCACACACATCCATTGAAGCCGATGGCATGCAAGAGCAGAAACGCATAGTTGCCTGACACCGAACTGAAGGTTACGCCGCATTTTGATGCGGGCCAAGCAAAAAAAAAAGGAAAAATTCGAAAAGGAAAAAAATTATGGTAAGTGCTAAATAATTATTGCTTAGTTATATTTATGTTTTTAATTAAATTAATTTTTTGGAGTTATACATTTGAACTAATTTTTTTTGTTTATGGTTTTGTTGTTACAGATATTTGGCAGGTGTTTTCGAAATTGAAGAATCAAGATAAAAATTAAGTGAAGGGAAGAAATTTGTAAGAAATTTTTGCCATACATATTTATTCTTAATCATATATTTAAATATTTGAAAATTTCCTTAATTTGCTAGAAATTAAAATGTATAAAATGAATATGTATAAGTTAATTATTGAAATTAATATGTTTAAGTTCTCAGTTTTAAATTAAGATGTTAGAATTAATTCTTTCCCACATTATTCACACATGCTTATATGTTTGAATTGATATGTTTACATGTTTTAGAGTTTGGTACAATTTTAAGAAATTGAATTGTTAAATTTAAAAAGATGTTAGAAAGTCATATGCGATAAGTTTGATTTGTATGTTGAACTTGTGATTTTGAAATTAATTGTTAGATACAAGTGAGACATGTTTATAAGTGATCAATTTTCTAAAAATTTTAAACAAAATGATTTATTTTGTCAGTCTAAAAAATAAAGATTCCTTTAGTCGAAAAATAAAAAATATTGATACAACTTATAAAATTAAAGCACAAATACAAAATTAAAAGGATAAGAGTAATAAAATACGTTTAATGTTGGGCCCGATGACAAATCTTTAATTCAATTATCTTAGAATGAGCTCCATTAGTTGGAAAAGTAATGGAATACAAGTTCCAAAAATGTGATACTTTTGATAACATAACAGGCGTGAGTTCCAAAAACTGAAACTCAGATTGAGAATGTTCTTAGAAGCGTTAGCTCACCAGCTAATCCTTATTAGTCATGACTAAACTTTGCTATTAGCATCATCTCATTTACTACTAAAAGTAGTTGTTAAAATGAAGTAGACCCTAGTTATTAAAATTTTTTACTAGTAGCTCCGTGTCACTTACTGCTAAAAAAAGTTGCCAATGCGAATCGTTCCCCAGTAACTGAACTAGTGGATAATGACTTTACCTACACCTTTTGCATTTTTGTTTCTTTATTTCAGAAAAATTGATAATTGGTCCTTGTTGGAGTTTGAAGTGGGTTATGGCCCTGCATTAATAAAATAAAGGGACATTGAGCATGTGGGTACTGGGTAAGTTTGTAAGTTTCTCCATTCATTATCAACCAATTTTGGATAGGAGCCTCAGTTGAATTTATATGCATTGCTTGTTTGCTTCAAAATATTTATAAGTATATGAGTTACTCCGCCCATAAATTACTTAGATTTGAGTTGGCCCTCCCTTAGACTTATCAATCGTTTATTTTAGATCTAATTCATATAAACATTTAAAAGTCACATAACAGAACACCAATAAACCTGGTCGACCACCTTGTGCCAAAGTGTCATTGGTCATGAACGTACTTCATCTGTCCTATAAAATTTGTCTGATTTAGGAAATTAAATTTTTAAAAGGAGCTTCATTTAATCCATTATTTTCTGTTGATTTTACAAGCCAGAGAAGATTTTTGATATTAATAGTAGTAAAAAAATACTTTATTTTGGGACTTCCACCAAATAAAAAAGGGACAAATATTTTGGGACAACATAGTAATACGAGTGCAGACCTGCCTAGGTCCTGATAAGTTTTAAAAAGTTGATCCAAACTAAGGATAGCCATAGACCGATATAGATCGGGCCAATCCACATTTAAATTGGTGTGCCAGTCAAGTGTAATGGTAAACATGCCTATTGATCAATTTACTGCTTCTACACTTAAATTAGTAAAGATGACTATTGATCAAGTCAGTGTTTCTACATTTAAATTACGGATACGGATCCTATTACTCCCTGTTCCCTGGATGACCCAGTCAAACCCAAACATGGGTCTTAGGAAAACATTCAGACATTGCCATGTAAACGAGACATGCAATGCTCTTCACCTTATCACCATCAGCAAAATTCCAAAAGCAATCTCTCAACACACAAATACAATCAACAACTATATTAAATGAACCCTATACATTGCATTCAGATGCTGTATTATTTACAGATATTTTGAACAAGTATAAATCAGGGTTTGTGAGTAAGAAATCACACTTAGCTCGACAGCACATCTTCAACAGAACCGCGACAAAAGGGAAAAAGAAAACCCGTAAATTCACACTCACAGATCTGGGACCGCCCTTGGAGGTGGTGATGCTGGGACTAATATGGAAAGGAGAGCCAAGGATGCTCGAGAGCCTGTCTTGCGGTAGGGCGTTGTCGAGGGTTTATCTGAAGCAAATATTTTAAGAAGTTGATAAACCCATCATCAGACACCGGGAGATGCTGCTCCAAGGTGGAATGTTCCGGGATTATGAACTCCACTTGATTTGTATCCTAAAAGCATAGATGATTCAAGAAAATCAGCACAGGATATTAGATGCGGTTACAAGTTGGAAGCCAAAGCAATGAAGTAGAATTGGACTTCAATTTGATGATGGGCACAAGCTACATTGAGTGTTAAAGCTTCAAAGGAGTTGGCATTAAAGAATTGGCATGTTCCAACTGGTGGAACTTTGAGCCTCCCATCAACCCCCCCCCCCCAAATTCCTTTTTTTTGTTTTTTTTTTTTTGGGGGGGGGGGGGGGACGACACGACCAATACAAAACTTCCCAGCCAATAGTGCTTGCATTTCTGCCCAAAACTACATGTCCCCAACATGACTTAACACCAAGTAAAACCTCAGCCCAAAACAAAGAACAAGTTCACCAGTCAATATCATTGGAGCAAGCAGGAAAAGACTACAAACCTCATTCATATGATATAAATCATACTCTTTCGTAAAGTATTTGTGTGTCTCTTGTCCTCGCAATAGCATCTCCAAATCAATAGGACCAAGCAAACCAATCATGCGGGCCAGCAACATTACAATGCCATCATTTGGAAAAAGTACCTAAAAATGGGCATTATGCATGAGGATATAGTCTTTTCTGCAAAATTTCAAAATGCTTATTAACTGCTTACCTCACCGGAGCAAAGCTCAGCCATAATACACCCCAGAGACCAAATATCAATCTTAGGACCATAAGGGAGCCCTAAAATTACTTCGGGAGCTCTATAGGACCGGGACTGAACATAAAGGCACAAATTGTCGTTCTGGAAACAACTGCTCCCTAAATCAATAACCTTTATTTCACATCTCCCATAGTTTTTGATCAAAACATTCTCAGGCTTCAGATCGCAGTGGATGATCCCCAGAAAATGCAAGTAATCCAATGCCTCCAAACATTGCCGGGCTATGGCCTGCAGAAGAGTAGAAATTACCAACCATGTAGCATAGCTTAGTATTTATTGTTCCTAGCATTGTTCAAAGCTGGTTTCCTAGGTATCATCAGCCGGAAAATAAATGGTAATAGCATAACAGTGTACCTGTAATCTACCCATTGTAAAATAGGGCTCTGCACCAGATTCAAGATTATATTTTTGAAATTCATATAAGTTGGCTCGAAGAAGTTCACAAACAATGAAAAGGTGCTCCTGCAGATAAATCAAACTCTGTATCAACATCATATTTTCTCTATGAATATCACCCAAATTAGTCATCAAATAGAGGGCTGGGGAGAGGATTAGGACCCAAGGATTCTCATAAGGTATATACACCTGATGGTAAAAGTAGTCATAGAGACGTATGATGTGGTGCTCATCAGCAGGATCATGTTTGTTGACATATTTTAGAAGCTTAATTTCATCCAAACTCTGATCAAAAAAATCCTTGTCATTCTTAATGATCTTCAGGCAAACGTCAACTCCAGTGTGGATATCATGAGCCTGAACAACTTTGCTGAAAGCAGCAGAACCCAAGTATTCAGTAATATAATATCTCCCTGCAACAATCGTGTTCAACACAATCGGGAAGTCTTTATTCTCTTCAAATCCAGTCCTGTGGGTGATCCCAAAGAAAATGCAAACATTTGAAACAGTGAACCAAACCCAGAAAATATGTGAAAGCAATAAGCTAGAAAATTAGTAAAACCAATCAACCGTCATATATATTTGAGTTAAACTCAGTGTTCACTATGTTGGCATGTTCTTCAGGTGACTTAGGCACAAAAACATTGAAACTTAATGGCACCACCAAAGCCTAGTTTCCAAGCTTAGAAAGTCCACGAGTAAGCTTGCATAGCATACCATTAGGAATATTCATCTTGTACTTATACAGAAAGCAACCACATAGCCTGAATTGCACCCCTTTTCGGTCCTCAAATTCACGCAGTGGTAAGAGAAGATAGATGTACATATATCATAGGTTCAAGCTCCGACAGAAAATGAAAGTCGAGCAAAGAGACAGACCTGTGTTTTCTATGAATGATTCTTAGATTAAATACTTCATATTCATCTTCGTTGGTCTCCCAATATGGAATATCTTCTGTAGTTGTTTCTGCTGGCTCATTGACAGCAGTGCCATGTTCTTCTGAAGTTCTAACTTCTTTGTCATCCCGAGTTTCATAACCACAATTGTGACCATTCTCTAGAATTAAATCCTTCTTCAAAGATTCATATGTACTTTTTGAATCATCAAATTCAGCTGCTGAATCCCTTCTATTTCCTGCATTTGCAGGATCATTATCAGAAACCTTCTGCTTAGCAAGCCTGGCCTCCAGCTCGCTCATAATAAGCTCTTTCCATCTGGAATCAAGATCTTCAGCATCACTTAAACCAGTACGCCCAAGATCCAATTTGGCCCTTTCTTCAGGGTAAGCTTTCTCATCAAGATGATAACAATCCTTTACTTGATTACTATCAACATTATCAGACGAACTTCCTTCAGACTGGAAGCGATTCTCTGAATGGCGATCATTTTCCTCTGATTCTTCTGATAAACGATTAAAAGAGAATGAATTCTTTGATAGTTTGCCTTCCTCTGAAGTCATGACAAACTTGTCTTCACTTGGACAACCAAAAGGGTCCAACCCACCAAAGTTAGGAGTCATATATGGCCCATCCTCCTTGTCATCGTACCACAAGTCGGTTTGCATATCAAATTCATGGTACTCTCGTGCAGTGCCAAACTGAGATAATCTGTCAGAGGAAGTATCAGAACCAGCTTGTGTTGTAGAACGACGTCCGTATGGATTTGTGAAGTCTGCAAGAAACCACGATCCCACATAAAGAAGGTGCCCAAAACCCAAAGTAAATTACATTTAGCTTAAGAAATGATTATGAGAATACCACAAAATTAAGCTCATTTATGCCCCTAAGCAGAATCAACCAATTCCATTTATTTTCTTCTTACGCTGTATATTTCCTTCTCCAGTATACCATCTTTTTCAAAATTGGAAAAGAACATTCAAAGAACAAGGGAAGTAAACAAGTAAAATCTGCATATATAAGCAGGTTAGAACTTGCAAGCAAACAATAATTGAGCAAATTTGATGCCAATAAATTTTTCAAAAATAGAAATTGCCCAACAATCAAGTTGATGATCAAACATTATATAAAAATAAAAAAACCCATAATCTAGATCATTAATGCATTAAATGTATTTCCACTAAAATAGCATTCTTTGATGGACAGCAACATACACTGTTTTCAGTGAGACTCGATCAACCCACCAAACAAACAAACAAAATTCATGACAGCAATGTTTGCAGAATTAAATGCCTTGAAATCAGAAGGATATAAAAATTCCACCATCAGTTTTTAGAGAGAGATTGAATTTGAACCTGAGGAGGAGCAGACACCAGTACCACTGACACTAGTGGAAGATCCCAAGCTCTTAAAGTCCTCATCCCCAGAAGAGTTCCGACCCGACCCAGAACTCGACTCGGGTCCAAAACTAGTCTCCCGGCGCCGGCGGGTGGTCGCCGGAACTTTGACCGGCGGGAGAGGTGGGTTCATCGGAAAAAGAAACTTATCGAAATCAAACGACGACGACCCAGAACTAGAAAGGTGCTGTTTTCTGTGAGAAATTATGTCCTCCTTCAAGGCGAGTTCAGACTCATGGAACCCATTTTTCCTGAGAAAATCGAGCACAGCTTCGAGCTTGACGTCCATTAATGGAGAAGGAGATAGAATGGGGGGCGTTTAAATTAAAGAGGGGGAATAATAATAAAAAGGAAAAAGAGGAGAGAGAAAGGGAAAGGGAAGGAAGAGGCATAGGTGATGATTGCGATGATGGAGGACGAAGAGGAGAGAGAAAGAGGCGGGGTCAAAAGGAAATGGAGGAGGGCGAGGGCTGTGCTGAATCTCAGTTCATTTTCCATGGTCCGTATAGTAGAAGGAGAAGAGATGCCCGGTAGAGTGTAGAAAGAGAGGACACAATTGGACCCATCTCTTTCCCGTATCTGTCGCTGTAACGTTGACTCCAAGCCAAAATCAAACAATCCAAAAGAGTCACGAAGACGCTATAAAATAAAAAAAGGAGAAATCGAATCTAAAATCTGTACTCAGGGCCTGTTTTTTTCATGGGTTAATTTATATTTATCCACTTTAATTTATTTTAATCTACTTTAATTTATTTTAATATATTTGAAAAAAAATACCAATTTTAACCAATTTCAACCTATCTCAACCTACTTCAACCCACTTCAACCAACTTAAACTCACCCGCTTCATAATTTTAATAATTTGTAAAGTATCATGTGAGATTTAAGGTCTGTTGTTTTCGTGGGTAAATTGGGTGGGGAAAAGGGTGAAGTAATTTAAATTAGGTTGAAGTGAGTTGAGGTAGGTTGAAGTTGATATTTTTTTTTTGAGGTGGTGTTGAAATAGGTCGAACTAGATTGAAGTGGGTTGATGTAGGTTGAACTGCGTTGAAATTGATATATTTTTTATATGGTGAGTTAAAGTTGGTTAAAATAATGAGAATGTAATTCATGTGTGAAAATTTATGAAGTTATCGAAATTTTGTGGAATTTTTGTTTATTCTTTCTTATTTTTCAGTTTTTATATTTTTTATATTTTATATTTTTTACTTTTAATTTTTAATTTTTAATTTTTATTTTTTTAAGTTATTTTCTTTAATTTCTTATTTTTAATTTTTAATTTTTATTTTTAATTTTTTTAATTTCTTATTTTTTTATTTTTTA
>JACYFF010031956.1:95016367-95049054 GCA_017589665.1 Selenicereus undatus | reverse complement strand
TTTTTATTTTTTTATTTTTTATTTTTAGTTTTAAATTTTATTTTTTATTTTTTATTTTTTTAATTTTTTTTTTAATTTTTAATTTTTTAATTTTTAATTTTTAATTTCTAATTTTTTGCTTTTTGCTTTTTACTTTTTATTTTTTTCTTTTTATTTTTTACTTAATTTTTTTTTTCTATGATTTTATGTTTTTTTATGTTTTTATTTTTTCACTTCTTACTTCTTATTTCTTATTTCTTATTTTTTATTTTTCATTTTTTATTTTTAATGTTTAATTTTTATCTTTCATGTATTTATTTATTGTTTCTGTTGTTTCTGTTGTTTATTTTTTTATTTCTTATTTCTCATTTTTTATTTTTTATTTTTTACATTTTAATTTTAATTTTCAACTTTTAATTTCCTTATTTCTTATTTTTTGATGCTTTGATGTTTTTATTTTTTATTTCTTATTTATTTTTTTTGGAATTTAAAACAAAAAAAGAACAAAAACTAAAAAAATAAAAAAATAAAAAATGAAATATAAAAAAATAAATTAAAAAAATTAAATATAAAAAAAATAAGAAATCAAAAAATTTAAAATTAAAAATTAATAAATAATAAATAAAAATTAAAAACTAAAAAATTAAAATTAAAATGTAAAAAATAAAAAATAAAAAATTAGAAATAATAAATAAAAAAATAAAACAGAAAAACAGAAAAAATGAAAAATAAAAAATAAAAAATAAAATATAAAAAATTGAAAAATAAACAATAAACAATGAACAATAAACAATAAAAAATAAAGAAATAAACAATAAGAAATAAGAAAGAGAAAAATAAAAACATAAAAAACATAAAAAAACATAAAATCACAGAAAATTAATAAATAAAAAATAAAAAATAAAGAACTAAAAAACTAAAAAAATAAACAGTACAAAGAAAAAAAATTTAAAAAACTAAAAATTAAAAAGAAAAAAATAAAAAATAAAAAAGAAAAAAGAAAAAAAAATAAGAAAAGAAAAAAGAAAAAAAATAAAACATAAAAAATTAGAAAGAAAAACTAAAATAAAAAATTTAATATTTAAAATAAAAAAATAAAAAATAAAAAAGGAAAAAATGAAAAAATGAAAAAAAAATAAAACATAAAAAATAAGAAAATAAAAAAATAAAAAATAAGAAATTAAAAAAATAAAAAAATATAAAAAAAATATGAACATAAAAAATAAAAAAATAGAAAATAAATCAAAAAATGAAAATTGAAAAGTGAAAAATAAAAAAAATAAAAAATAAAACATAAAACATAAAACATAAAAAATAAAAAATAAGTTAAAAATTAAAAATTAAAAATTAAAAATTAAAAAATTAAAAAAAGGAAATAAGAAATTAAAAAAATAAAAAGTAAAAAATTAAAAATTAAAAATTAAAATTAAAATTAAAAATTAAAAATTAAAAATTAAAAAAATTAAAAATTAAAAATTAAAAATGAAAAAAATTAAAAATTAAAAATTAAAAATTAAAATTCAAAAATTAAAAAGAATAAACAAAAATTTCACAAAATTTCGATAACTTCATAAATTATCACACATTAATTACATTCTCATTATTTTAACCCATTTCAACCCACCACATAAAAAATATACCAACTTTAACCAACATCAATCCACTTCAACCTACTTCAACCTATTTCAACCCACCTCAAAAAAAAATGCCGACTTCAACCTACTTTACCCTTTTGACCCACTCAATTTGCCCACGAAAAGAACAGGCCCTTAGTACCTAAAAATTAATCACTTGGTTAAAATTTCACCAATAACAACATGGGATTTTGAGAATTGGGATATGTATGCACTAACAAAAAAGTATATAGAAAATATTTTTATTTATTTTAGGCCCTATTTGACAAAATTAGTTATTTAGTTAGCGGATAGCGGTTCAGGTAGCGGATAACGGTTCTGATAGCGGATAGTGTTTCTAATTTAGCTGTTAGCGGATAGTTGTTTAGACTAGCGGTTGAAACTAATATGTTCGATAAATTTAGCTGTTATACTAGCTGATTAATGTAAATTGACACAAAAGGATATAGATAATTTCCAAAGATAAAATTTTTAAAGGATATTTTTTACTAAAAAATATGAAACGTTACTTTTAAATGTCAAACGTTAATACTATTAGTTTTTCAAAAACTCTGCTTAAAATGCTAAACGCTGCTTGAAATACTAGTTGAAACACTAGTTTGTCAAACACTAAAAATTAGTGTATTGACCTGGTCAAAACGCTAAATATTACCCAAAACGTTGTAGCTGAACACGACCCTAATTAGTTTAACTTGAATTTTTTTTTTCAAAATTTTAATGTATTTTGATTAGCTTACCTTAATTTTTATTTTAAAATTTTTTTATGATAATATTTTTATTTAAATTGCGTCACATTATGTTAGTGTATATTTGTTCTTATGTTATTATTGTATTTAGAATGATTGAGAGCAAAATATATAAATTCTTCTATATAAATATACATATTAAGATATGATATATATGAGAATTTAATGAAAAACATTAATCCGTGCATGTTATTTCCCCTTATTTTAAGAATAGCTTACACTGTAAGCTATAATTTTATCATTTATTTATCTTTCTATTTTCACATATATCAATCACACACATAGAAAGAACTGATAATGCTGTCTCTTCTAAATTCCATATGGCAACCCGATTACAACAAGTATAATGAAATTTGGAATCCTTTACTTTTTTGGCAATGCCTGCTCATTAGTCCTTGCTGACCCCCTGCATCCAAATTGATGTGTAAATGTTAATGTAGATAAATTTTGATGCAATATGCTAAAATCTTACCAATTAGGTTATCTTATAACAAAAAATGGTGTACATGAGGAGTGTCAAGAAATCACTTGCCAACCACTATGTACATATTACTGAAGCATGTATTGATGTATAGATTATAGTTTAAAATGCAAAGCTCGTAATGGTATTCGATGTATTAGTGAGGATGGGCAAAATGCAAAAATCTTAGCATTATAGGTTATGTTTACAACATAAACGCTCAGCATTCTTATAATTTCGACTAGTGTAAGTGTGTAACTAATAAAATATTTAAAATGATCTCGATACTTAAACAAATTTTTGAATTTTAATAATATGAACTTTGGGTGGTTTAGAAGTCAATAAATAATAATTCGATTTTAAGAAATAAGCTCCATGGCTCCGAACAAAGGCTGAAATTTCAAAGTGGTGGAGCATAGTTCTTATGGTCAGATTATTAGCTTTGAAATCCTACAAAATTCATATTATTAAAATTCAAAAATACTGTTTAAATTGCAAAGTTTTTGATAACATCTAGTGTGCAAGTACTAACATAGGAATATGTTTCATTACACAAAAAGTTGAACATTTCTATAATTTAAACTAAATTAACTCAAAGACTTTATAAATAATATCATATATTTAAATTTCAATGTTTGTACATCCTTAAAACAAAAGTATAAAAAATAAAGATGTTTCCTCATGAAAGTCTCTCGCACCAGTAATTCTTATATGCTCTTAATTAGGAGCACACGCTTTCATTGTCTACGTGTATATATTTTTTTATTTATGTATATATCATATATTAATTTTTCAATATCTATTTATCATATGCTTCTTAGGAGTATGTTTTTTTACGAGTAAAATATATGTATTGTCTTGTACCAGTGCTGCATCGTTATCTATTTTTAATGAAAATGACACGTGGATTGCTGCGGGTCCTATGCCAGTTACCAAGTCACTTGGAATTCCGATTTGATTTACAGTTCATTTGTTTGTGTCATTTGATTGCTCCATTGGAAAGTCAAAGCATGTCGTATGTAGCCCCCCCCCCCCCCCCGCCCCTTTTTTTTTCCTTTTGTTTGGGACCGGGGGCCGGAGGAGGAAGTAGGGTTGATGTTATTGTCAAAGGTTTTTAAAAAAAATTAAGTAATATTAAATATGTTATAGGTAACTATTATAATATTTTCTTTTTCTTTTTCTTTTTCTATTATCCTTCCCTTCAAAAAAAAGCTTTATTTTTTTAAACTTACCTGTCTCTTATTGCACAACATGTATTTAAAGCTACCGTCTTAATGTTAACGTCATTGGTATGGGTTTAGCATTAGAAGAAAATAAATGCATAACAACATTACCTTTTTCTTTCTCTTAGCAGATTATGTTATTAAAATGGGTCATGTCTTAATGTTCCATATATGGATTAAGAAATAGAGATTTGCTATAGGTAAAATAATAATAATAAAGTAAAATTTGAATTCACAAATCACAAAAGGGATTCAAACTGGTGACAAGCAAACTAATCCTTTGAGTACTTTATCTTAAATCTGTCTACTAGTATAAAGAATGTATCTCAAAAGTTGAATCAAAGAGCCATAAAATTAAAAGCGGTCCCCATGTGGCTAAGGTAAGCATTTTTTTGGTTTCTATATCTTAAGCTTATACACAATACTGACTATTTTTCACTTTTAATTTTTTACCTTCCTTTTTTCTCTGGAAATAATTTGGTTAAAATATTCCAATTAGTGAATTCCTTTTGTTTAAAAACTTAACTATTAGCCTTACAATTCTTCATATTGGGCTTGTTCTTTTTTGCAATAAGATGTGGCTGTAAGCTGTAAGAAAATGTAAAGAGCTATAAGAAGGCTTAAGAAGTTGTAAGAAAATATAAGAAACTGTAAGAAGTTATAAGGAGCTGTAAAGATAGATGTTAGAAGTTGTTAAATTATTAAAAAGTTATATAGTATAATTTTTAGATATATATGTATAATTGTTGTCTTTAATGTATGAGTTATGAAAAAAATTATTTCATAAAAATAAATTATGTGAATCATTAATATTTATGAAGTAATTTTTATAACGTCACTAAACAAATTATATTTTAAAATTATGGAAAAAATCTATTTTTCTACAATTATCATTTTGGGTAATAAAAAATAATATTGAAATAACATAATTAATGAAAATAAACCTTTAAATAAGTAAATTAAATAAAAATAAGATAAATTCGAGCCAACAAATATTTAGAATCAAATATTTTCCATACTTGAGGTGATTTTTTGGAATTAACATTAGTTTCACCTCTGTATAAGCAAATTTTTTAAAAAATAATAATTTTTCTCAATAAAATTGAATAGAACCCTAAAAATGAAATGTTGTCTTAATGAAACATTCTGGAATTAAATTCAATCTAATGTTCAATTGTGCGATGATAGTAAGTAAGTTATCATGGATAAACTTATAAATGAAATAGTTGAAATGCTTTCGTCATTTACAGCTTGACCATTTCATAATGATTCACATCGAAACTCAAACATAAATGCGACTTTTGTGTTATAATTTTAAAACATATTGACTTATTTTTTCTATAATGGCATATATGTTTCATATCGAAACTCATGTATTAATCCACACCATTAAATTATGTTTTTATGTTTATAAAAATATTATATTCATAAAAGAACTGTAAGATTTGTCATAGTGGTAGTATATAAAAAAATATATACATATTTCTATAAATATGAGAAAAAAATATGACAAGTTCAATGTCGTAAAAAATATATATAATAGGATTTAAGGAGGCGTACGGAGATGTAAAGAGTTGTAAGAAGTAAGCATATGTAAGTTGAATCTTGCTAATTGCAGAAAAGATTGGGGCTAATGGTTTAAAAGAATCAATCTTAGAGCATTTACAATAACTCTTTATTAAACTCTAATTCTATTTATTAAACTCTAATTCTATTTAAGGAAGAAAGTGATTTTTGTTATTGGGACAAGTCATTTTGTGGAGAACAAGAACTCAAGCATACAAATATGTGGGAAGGATAGAAAATGATAGAGAGGAAATAAGGTAGAAGAGTTAGAGGGAAAAGAAAGAGGGAAAAAAGGGGGTAAAAGTTATTAAAATTTGAAAGTAACTATTTATAATGTAGAGTTTGTTTTGAGCATTAATCATAAGACCCTGTTCATTTCAGTGAGAAATTATGGGTGTGGAATGAATGAGTGTGGGGAAGGAGGAGAAGGAGTGAGTGAGTGTGGGAAAGGAGGGGAAGGAGTGAGTGAGAGTTGGTAAGAGTGATATTTTTTTTTTTTAAGTGTGAGAAAGGAGGGGAAGGAGTGGGTGAGAGTGAGCAGGAGTTGAAAAGAGTTGAATGAAGTTGAGGAGTTCAATAAAGGAGTGTGGGAAAGGGGGGAAGGAGTGGATGAGAGTTGGAAGGAGTAGTATTTTTGTTTAAGTGTGGGAGTGAAAAGGGGGAAGGAGTGGGTGGGTGTGAGAAGGAGTGGGTGGGTGGGTGTGAGAAAGAGTGGGTTTGGTTCATTAAACTACGGAAAGAGTGGAAAAGAACAGTTTTTTGTTTATTAAATTGATGATATATATGGGAAAAGATAGAAATCAAATTGTGTCAAATTTTAATATTATTGCGTTGCAAATTGGGAATTATTGGTGCGAGCTAATTAGTTCAATGTTTTGAATGAAATAATTGAATGGAAGATGAGTCCTTTTAAAGTAATCTTCAAAATTATTGATGAACAAATTTCTCAGTCCCTTCTATTAGTTCTATACATGCCATTAGCACAGTAACCCTAGCTCACACGGAGCTTCTTCCTTGTAGGAATAGAATACTGTAGTTCGAATTGAAACCCAAATAAGTTAATAAATCTTGCTGCTGACAAGATTGTATTCGGGTAAATTTCGCTAAATATAATAATAGAGCTTAGAAGATTTAGATACAAACAGTGTCATTGGCCTTTATCATAAGATAAATAAAAAAATGCATGTATTTAAATGAAACCAAAAATCAAAAGAAAAACAATTTCAACAGTGATGGGGGGCATCTAGGACAATTGGTATATGGTCCACCCGGTTGTACAAATGCAATTGTACAACCGGGTCCACAAATTGCCCATTTGGCGCGCTACGTACAAAAAATAAAGAAAATCGCTGGATTTCAGTTCACTAAAAATACTCTATAGCTTACTAAAATATGCTGCTGTGCATCCGCTTTCACTCACTAAAAATAATGTATAGCTCACCAAAATATTTTAGTGAGCTGAGACATAGTTTTAGTGAGCTAATACGTACTTTTAGTCAGCAGACATGCCAAAACTAACGTATCCTATGAACCCAAGTTTCACTTAGTAAAAATACTATATAACTTATTAAATGTGCTATTGTACTAAAAAAATGTTATTGTGAATCTGAAACTCATTAAATTATATTCTAATTATCTATATTTTTTTAGTGAACTATAATATTTATTTACTAAGTTGTTATATCATACAACCGGTTGTACAGAAGTAATTGTACAATCGAATTTCAGCTCACTAAAAATGTGTAGCTCACTACAATACTACAAAAGCAATTGTACAATCAAATTTCAATTCGCTAAAATGTATAGCTCACTACAATACTTAGTGAGTTGAGACATAGTTTTAGTGAGCAGATAGATCAAACCAATGCATCTTATGTACCATAGGTTTCACTTAGTAAAAATACTATATAACTTATTAAAATGTACTGTTGTACTAAAAAAAATGTTATTGTGCATCTAAAACTCACTAAACTATATTCTAGTTGTCTAGTGAGTTGTGACATATACTTAGTGAGCTATGACATATATTTAATGAGCTATGATATATATTTAGTGAGTTGGACTATATTTGATTAATTCACTACATTTCTATTATACTCACAAAATATAATATAAGCACCCTTATGTCATAGTAAAAAATGATTGAGCTGCAACATAACCCAAGAACTTGACAATACTATTTGCTGGATATCTATAGTTCTATACTATTCTTTTTAGTGAGCTATGCTATTTATTTAATGAGTTGTATAGATATTTGGTGAGCTATATAAAATGTATTTTGTAACCAATATGATTTAGAATAGAATACTAAACATTCATAATAAAAAGTGAGTGAACAAACAATATAGTACACAATCATATACTTTTTTGTTCATATTCTAAGGTATGACATACTCGTCTTTTAGTGAGCTATGACTTATATTTAATGAGCTATGACATACTTTTAGTGAGTTGGATTATATTTGTATTATACTATATGCTTATGTTGAGTAAAAATACGGATAATAAATATAGAAATTTTCAATTAATATTTATCTTAAAATTAGGATTTTTATACAAAAATAGTGAACATATATCCAGAATGTAAATATAAGTGTATGCCTTAATATTTCAATGGAAAAATTAAAATAAATTAGGATTTTTTTGAAAGATGCTTAAAAGACTTTTACGACGAAAAGAATAATAATTAAAAAAGAACAAGCTTTGCTTTTACCACAAATTGAACCCATGACCTCACCAATTTGAGTAAAACACTCTTGCCACTCCACTACTCACTCATTCCTAATATTAGTGCTTATTATAATTGATCTTGAACCGAAGCACCTTTTGTATAATTTGCAGTTGGTGGTGGGCCCGGGTGGATGAGTGGACAATTGAATTGTCTACTAGGTTGTACGTAATAAATTGCGCATCTAGGAAGAGTTATGAGTTAATTAATTCTATATTCTTTTCGCAATTATTATCATTATTATTACTATTGTCGTGGTTGTTGTTATTACCATCGATGTTGCCAATGCTGCTTGCCTGAACTAGTTGACAAGTTTGCATACTTTTTTGAGCTATAAATGATAGATGTGGGTCATTGTGTAAGTGTCCTATATATGTATGAAAAGAAAGTTCTTAAAATACTCAAAATGCCAACATATGTATGTGAGGTCTATTTTGGATCCGAAATTTGAACTCTGAATTCCTATCTAATTAGATTTTTTTTGGGGGGGGGGGGGGCGCGCGGGGTTCCAACTTCCAAATAAGCCACAAAGGATAGTACCCTATATGATTAGATGTAGTAACCTTATCCCTATTGATAAAAAAATCTTACCCTTAAATTGTAGATTAGTTAATTCAATTATACATTAGATTAAAAAACATTGGACTACTTAATATTCTACGGGAAGAAAGTAGAAGGCAATTTTACCTGATATTTCATTTGATTCATTGTAACTTAGGCTGAAAAGAATTGAGGCAAATATGATAGCACAACCAACCTTTTAAATCTTTTTTTTTTTTGGATTTTTGGACATTTATTATCAAAGTCAAAGTATTATTGGCTTCTAAATGAATAAAGATCCTTCATTATAGGTCTCTCCATTTACAACATTCAAACCCAAGACATTACTAACCTCCTTAAATTTAATCATGTGTACTTATACTCAAACAAGAAAATATGTTTAGGCTGGAGAAACCCTAGAACACATATTTCGAAAAGCAAACTATATATATAGCCCTAGTCGAGCTAAAAGCCTAAAACATGTTAAATTTTTATACTAATTGGGCAATTAACAAACGAGTCATGCATATAAGTTCAAATGAGGTTCCAACCCGAACGAATTGGCAATGAGTGGAGTAACTCACAAGCTTATACACATGCTCAAGCCCTTTAATTTTATCAATATGGGACAACACTCACTTTCATATTATTTGTATTTTTATCAATATAGGACAATACCCATTTTCATACTCCAACGAGTCATGCATATAACAAACGAGTCATGCATATAAGTTCAAATGAGGTTCCAACCCGAACGAATTGGCAATGGGTGGAGTAACTCACAAGCTTATACACATGCTCAAGCCCTTTAATTTTATCAATATGGGATAACACTCACTTTCATATTATTTGTATTTTTATCAATGTAGGACAATACCCATTTTCATACTCCAACACGTGCATACAATTTTAATCAAATGGGGATGGTGGAAAATCAATATCGAACAACCCGCTCTGATACCTTATTAATTTTTTGTTTATATCAATTGGGCAATTAAACAAAGAGTCATGCATACAAGCTTAAATGGGGTTTTAACTCACAAGCTTATATACATGCTCAAGCTCTTCAATTTTATCAATGTGGGACAACACTCACTTTCATGTTCTTTGTATTTTTATCAATGTGGGACAATACCCACTTTCATACTCCAACAAAGCAGGAGTTCCAAAGAAAAGAACTTTAGCAGCGAATTGAGTAGATGAACATTAAGGTCGTGTTCGACAACAACGTTTTGGATAACGTTTAGTGTTTTGATCAAGTCAATGCACGAACTAGTTAGTTTTAGTGTTCGGTAAACTAGTGTTTTAACTAGCATTTCAAGTAGAGTTTAGCGTTTTAAGCAGCATTTTTGAAAAGCTAATAGTATTAACGTTTGACATTTAAAAGTAGCGTTTCATATTTTTTACCCAAAAAATATCCTTTAAAAATTTTATGTTTGGAAATTATTCATATTTTTTATGTCAATTTACATTAATCAGCTAGTCTAACAACTAAATTTACATAACACATTAGTTTAAACCGCTTATCTAAACAACTATCCGTTAACAACTAAATTAAAAAAGTTATCCGCTATCTATACAGCTATCCGCTACTTGAATTGTTATCCGCTATCTAAATAGCTAATTTTGTTGAACAGGGTCTAATACAACACAGAGTAGAAAAGCCTTAAAACACTTTTTGTCTGAATTTCACTTTAATTTAAGGAGTTAGATCCTCTTCAGCTGCTCAACAAGCATAAAGCCATAAAACAACAAACTTTTCTTGCATCTGGATTTATTTTTCTTGGTGCCATTTTTAATTTGATAGATGCTTACTTTAAATTTGAATTTGTTACCACACAGCAAAAAACAAACCAAAAACAATTTTTTTTTTGTTGAGCCGGATAATTTTAAATATGTAGGGTACGTATAAATTAATATTCTTATAGACTACTATTCTTTTCTCCATGATTGCTTTAATTGATTCCATTCCTTAACCAATTGATTAAAGATTAATTAGAGACAAAGTTACTGATAACACCAAAACACAGAGACAAAGTTACTGACTACCCTTTATTCCATGCATTCGCACTCATCTTAATCTTGGAGCAACTCATGTATAGTATATGTCATCGTATTTCTGTGACATAATCAATTCACCGCATGAAGATCACTCATCATTCTTTATTTCCTTTTTTTTTTTGGTTGGAAGGGGGGAGGCAACATAATTTGTGATTCTTGCAATCAATAATCTATATAAATATATATTTTTAAGTTTATAAATATATTAAAACAAAATGAAGTTTCTTCCCCAATTATCACATGTCGGTCCCGCATAAAGCTAGTACTTTAAAAAAAAAAATTGTCTTCATTATTAAAGCATCTTGAAATATCATTTTGATTCCTTTATTTTTGACGCTTCTAATATTATTATTTTTGGCTTTCCAATGAAAAGGAATTTACATAATAAAAATTTTCGATTTCAATAATCACCAAAAATTTGGCAACGGCTGATAACACCAAAGTTATAAATAAAGATTTTGATAATAAAAATGTTGATTTTCAAAGATATGTTCAACTCTAATTCCAAATTTCACGACGTTAACATTTTTAATTTATAACTATTAATAAAGAGTCATTTATTGTGGCAATTAAAAGTATGATATTATATTCTTAAAAAAGATATGATATTATATTTTATCAAATATTAATGTATTTACCATAATGATAATTACTAAATTTCTCAATTAAAGAATGAAAACTTAAAAACATAATTCTCTTCAATGCATGGTCCTTAATGCTAGCTTTTGTATATAAAAAAGAATTACATTGTTATTTGTCTGTTTGAATTTACGTTTTATCTTTTTTCCTGCCTCTTTTCCTCCCTTTTAAGACTCTTAGAAACTATAGATCTATGGAAGTTGAAAAACTTGAATCTAGATCAAAGACACATTATAATACAAGTTCGATACGTGAACATCTAGTTTTCTGTTATTTAGGATAGTTGCCACTTTAGAATATACAGTTTTATGTTAGAATAATTTTTTTTATTTTTCACTTGTTCAACAAAAGAAATGTAGATACGATAAGAGTGAAAAAAAGCATACGACTATCATAATCATTTCATTTAGGGCATGTTTTATTTTGCAATAAAATACAACTGTAAGCTGTAAAAAAATATAGGGAGTTGTAAGAAATTGTAAGGGGTTGTAAGGAGTTGTAAGATCGAAGATGTAAGGAGTTATAAGAAGATGTAGGGAGATGTAAGTAACAGTAAGAAAATGTAAGAAGCTGTAAGGATAGATGTAAGGAGTTGTTGAATTATTGAAAAATTGTATAGTATAATTCGTGACAATTATGATATATTAGTCATATTTACGACTAACATTTAATACCATCAATAAATAAAATATTTCTTAACATAATTGAAACGAAATATGTTTGTTTTACAATGAATGTTTTGGATGAGAAACAATAATATTAAAATAATAAACTTATTGAAAATAAACCATCAACTAAGTTAATTACACAATAATAAAATATATTAAACCCCGTAATTTTTTTCAATCAAATTTTGTACACTTGAGGTGATTTTTTTATATTTACATTAGTTTGATCCAATAAGCAAAGTATAACAAAAAAAAAAAAAAACTTTTTTGACAATATTGAATACAACTCTTGAAATAAAATCCTATTTTAAGTAAGCAATTTTAAGTGTAAATGTATGGTCAATATTATTACCAATAAATTTTATAAATAAACCCTTAAAACATTATTCAGCAATGCTTAAAATATGAAAATTGTTTCTTGTTGTACTCTGCATAATTTTATTATTCTGCATAACAGGCGCATATCAATCTCAGCAAGGGAACCAAATTTGGAACGACCACCAAATATTCAATCATATAACGATAGTAACAAAATTTCCATTGATAAACTTGGGCATGAAATAGCTGTAATATTTTTGTCGCACACAGTTTGACAGTTTTCATATATGTTTCAGACTTCAACATGAACAAAAGTTTTGTATTATAATTTTAAAAGTATGGTCACTTATTCCATCTATAATAACATATATTGTTCGTGTACGTCGAAACTCAAATATAATTTACGTCGTTATATTATGTGCTTATGTTTACGTAAATGTTATGTTTATAAGATATTTACAAATTTTGTATATTGGTAGCATAATTTCAAAAATATACATATTTCTGTAATTAAAATAAATAAATTTTATAGAAAATTTATGTGGGATATAAGAAGATGTAAGGAGATATAAAAAGATATAAGAAGATGTAAAAATTATGGTAAAGATGCAAGGAACTGTAAAGAGATATAAGAAGCTGTAAAAAAAATATAAACTCTTAACTAAATTCTCAAAAATATGAAATAAAATAGGACCTTATTCAGTATTTTAACACCCTAAAATTGCTTTACTGCTTTTAAATGCCTCAACTAAGAAAATATCGTGGGAAGTTCAAACAGCTGATGCCACTCGCCAGATTGCATTACGAGGAAGAGAAAAGGTTCAGTGGAGTTAGACAAAGGTATGATTTTCTGGGGCCCGATGGTGTGTTGGTTGGTCCATTTGCTGGCATGGGGTCTGCTCCTCCCTCAATTGCGGGTGAAATTTGCCTTTCCTTGACGGGGCTGTTTGTTAACATAACATAGTGCTATGTCCCACCTCTCCCCGTTGTCAGCTTTATTTTAGATTTTCTTCTCCTTGCTGTTGTTGTGGAGAAAAAAAAAAAAAAAACGTTTATTTTTCAAACAATGGGTCATACGGTTTTTATACGGTGATCCTGAGTGTACAGAGGCGCTATACATCCATGTAGTCCTACCTACAAAACAATACATGAATAGGCTTGATCTGCGTGGAATTGTATAGCCACAGTAAAATCTTTAACGGGATAATTAGTTTTTGTTTTGGTGTTTTTACATGAATGTTTATAGCATAGAAGATGTGGAGTATTGGTTAAAAATTTGGTTTTGGTTTTGGTTATGAATGTTCAAGGTTTGAAACTAGCCAACAACGAGTTGCTCATTTTAGAGCATGTTCTATTTCACGATAAAATATAGCTGTAAGCTATAAGAAAATGTAAAGAGTTGTAAGAAGTAGTAAGGAACTGTAAAGAGTTGTAAGGAGTTGTAAGAATATGTAATGAGCTGTAAGAAGAGTTGTAAGAAGATGTAAGGAATTGTAAGCATAGATATAAGGAGTTGTTGAATATTATAAAAAATCTATATGGGATGTAAGGAGATGTAAGAAGATGTATGAAGATGTAAGGAGATAGGAAGATATAAGTAGATGTATGAAGATTTTAGGAGTTGTTGAATGTTACCTTTGTATCTTTCTCTTTATTGTTTTCTGCACAAGTGTTTTGTTTTGTTTTTTTTAAAATATATGTATGCTATGATTTGCATGGATCATATAGAACTATTCTATGTACAGGAAATTAAATAGCAACGCCAGTCACAACGTTATAATTTGCGTGGGTCATATAGATCTAGTCTAGATGAGTATAGAAAGACTTCAACATAGGTTTGAAGACTAATTGAAGTTGGGTATGTTGGACTAATGGCACCCCAAAAGTGTTCACTTACTATCTCCATTTTTTCTTTTTGTTGTCCCACATGGAACTTTTGGGGGGTGTTTTGAAGGATTTATATATCCCACTATCCTAGTGTTTGTTGAATAACTTGAAGCCATGTTTTAAGGGGGTTGAGGGTGTCTTGGGCTACCACGCACTCAAGTGCCGCCACTGCCTGTCCGTTTAGGGTGCGGTGCGGGCCGTGGGCTGTAGGCCTTATGTTCAGCCGGAAATTATTACATTTTTATACCTGTTATTAGCTAATATTTGTTCTAAATAAATTGTTAAGTTAGATTTTAATATGTTTTTATTTACTTTGTAGGAATAATGGAATTTGAATAAATCAAGTGGATTAGGAAGAAGCATTGTGGATCAAGTTATAAAAAATAAGGAAATGAAGACAGCCCAAGTAGCACGGCCCACCTCTACCTTCACTTCAGTGCCCAAATGGAGACTCGGCCCAGCTTCCCAGACCCGACCTGCTTTTCTCCTTCTCCTTCATTCCCCTCTTTTCTTCCCTTGGGCCGGTTCCTTTTCTTTTCTTTTCTTTTACTGTTGGCCCAATCTCGTTCCCCATTTCTCCCTTTCCCCGTCTTTCATTTACTGATCATGTGCCTCGCACATGAGCAGGCCGAAACCCCCCCCTTTGGCCTTCTTCTTCTTCTTCTTCTTCTTCGTTCCTTCCCAGCTCCACGAACAGGGCAACCGTTCCCTCTCAACTATTCGTCTTCTCCTTCTTCCTTTCCGCTTCTTCATCTTCTCCAAGCTCCATAACTGTCGCTGCCCCTTTCGTCTTCTTCTTTGCTTGCCCAGACGGAATCCAAGTTGCTGTTTCATCTTCCCCACACAACCATGGCATTTGTCTCTCTCTTCTATCATTTGTCACATTAATTCCACCTTACGTTCCCCTTCAATATCATCATCATTTTGGGCGGTTTCAAGGGATCATTTTGAGAATTAATGAAGAGCAATGAAGGAGGGCAAATGAAGAAGCACAGGGTGTTTTTTTTGGGAGCTTTCAAATGGGGATTTAGGTTTATTAGTTTTAGTTTTCAGCTTTAACGGTAGCAAGACATACGAGTTCAATTTTAGAGATTTTAGGGATTCAATTCGATTTTTTCCTATTTTAATCTCAAATTGTAGATCTTGATTTCTTAGTATGAGATGAACTGTTTCTATTTTCAATTCGATTCCCAGATCTGATTTTTGGTTTGCAAATTGCAGTTCACTCGGGTTTGTTTCGTCTGAATTTGTTGATTCAAGTTTGTTGGTTCGTTCAAATTTGTTGCGTTTAGAAGCCCTTTTGTTGGTGTCGCCTTCTTCCCTGTTTGATTCCCCTGTTTCTAGTTGGTAAATCTGGATGCAATTTTCACCCTGTTAGTTTCGAATTTCAGATGCAATTTAGCTTTGTTCATATTCTAGTTGTTTCGAATTTCTCATCATTAAACCATATACAACGGATTAGCTTGCTTTTAGGTTTAAAGTTTAGTATACAATCTGTTGTTGGTGTTAAGTTACCTTAATTGTTAATCTAGTCACGTTAGCAACCTAATTTCACAACCATCCCTGAGGACGATACCCGCAAACTTTACAACGATAAACCGTGCGCTTGTGGGAAATTCACAACAAGTTTTTGGGGCCGTTGCCGGGGATGACGTTGTGAAATTTGGTTATATCGAGTCGTAGTTTAATTAATCGAGTCGTTCGAGTCGTTTAGAGCTCTGATTTTTTTTAGTCGTTATTTCGTTTAGTTTAGTTTTATTTTTGAATTTAGTTTATATTTTGATTTTGATTTTCGTTTTTGTTAAGATCAGTTTAATTACAAATTTTAGATGCTGTTTATTGCTGGAAAAAAAATAGTACTAATAAGTTTGGTTTATGTGCAGTGAAAAAAATAAAAATTCAAAGTTGAATTGATCCGGAAATATTGACAGTGCAGATTTTTCATCAATTTTCAGATTCTGTTTGCATTTTCTGGGACTGTTTTGGTGCGATTTCTGCTATTTTGATATTTTTCCTAGATTCAGCATGATTTTTAGAGTGTGTATGAATTTTTCTGGAAGTTTTGGAGCTGTTTAGATGTTTCTGTGAGTTTTAGAATTAATATTCTGTTTGCATTTTTCTGCATTATTCAGGTACAGAAAAAATTTGGGAAAAATTATATTTATGTCCTTTGTGATTGTGTGGACTTTTCTGTATATTTATTTCTGATTTTAGGAGTTTTATTTTCTATTTTAATTTTATTCTTAGAATTACGGTGTTTAGGTGTAGTTTTATTTCTTATTTTCTTTTAGTTTCTTAGTGTTTGTGTTTTTGTTTTCTGTTTTGTTCATTTTCTGTTTTAATAGTATTTTTTAGTTTTATCATTCATTTTGTTGTTTTGTGATTAAAAAAAAAAAGAACTTTGGGTGAGGGAGTTGGATTTATATGACTGGTTGGGTTAGAAATCCTGAAAATCATAGACTTGTTAGAAGTGAATCTGACCCTAACTTAGAAACTGAACCAGAACCCAAGCTTAAAGAAATGGCACAAGAAAGACCTTTGAGTGATATCTTTTATCCTCCTAGGACTGCTTTGCCATCTTGCTTCACTATACCTGACCTTGGACCCAATGTGACATTCGAATTAAGACCTCACTATACTCAGATGCTCCCTAAATTTACTGGCTTAGAGGATGCGTATTTGTTTTTGAGAGAATTCGAAGAAGTCTGTTCTATGATGCATTTTCCTAATATTCCCATTGATGCTGTGCGCATGAAATTAATTCCTTTTGCTTTGAAAGATTCTGTTAAACGTTGGATGTATGGCTTGGCTGCTAATTCTGTAACTTCTTGGAATGATTTTGTAAAATTGTTCTTAAGAAAATATTTTCCCAATGCCAAGACTGTTAAGCTAAGGAATGAAATTAATCAATTTGTGCAACTAGATAGGGAATCATTTTGGAAATATTTTGATAGGTTTAAGAATTTGTTGTCTCAGTGTCCCCATCATGGTTTAGACCAGGTACGTTTGTGCCAAATTGTTTATAAAGGACTAGACCAACAGACTAGGACCATGGTAGAATCTATGTGTCAGGGTGGCTTTCTTTCTAAGAGCGCCACAGATGCTTGGAAATTTTTAGAGGACTTAGCTGAGAAAACTATGCAGTGGAAAACCGCTCGGGATGACAGTTTAAGCTCTAGGATTGCAAGGGGCGGGTTACATTCTGTCTCTGATATGAGTCACTTAGAGTCTAAGATTGCTACTCTAGAAAACATGTTGAAAGGATTAACTCCACAAATGACTCAGCTATCCCAGACTTCTTCAGTGTCTTGCTCTCATTGTCAGGCCTTAGATCATTCATTGAGTGCTTGTCCCTACTTTGCTCACCAGTTAGCAACTGGGCAAGAGCAAACGAATATGGCCTTCCAGAGACCTAAGAATGACCCTTTCTCTCCTTTTTACAATCCAGGGTGGAGAAATCACCCTAACTTCTCTTGGAGTAATGGACCAAATGCTGCGGTTCCTAACTCTCAGCCTGTCTCTCACCCTTCTAGTTCCTTTCAGAGACCAGTTTTTCAAGGTGTACCTAATGCACCTAGACCTCCACCTCCTGTGGTTCAAGTTCAACCTCCTCCTGGTTACAGTGATATTGATAAAATGGAGAGGAGAATTAATAATAATGTGGAGAGAATGATTAATGCTAATATGGAGCGAATGATGAGAATGATGACTGGACAGTTTTCTCAATTAGCATCATCTTCTAGGGAGCCAGGTACTTTCCCAAGTCAGCCTGAGGTGAACCCTAAGGGTCATGCATCTTCTTCTTCTGGTAACCCTAATGAGCCTGTGAGGAAGTGAATGCAGTGATATCTCTCCGTTCTGGTCGAGAGATTGATAACCAGGTTAGAAGTCCTAATGAGCCCTGCAGGTATCCTCACCAATTCTTCGAGAGATCTTCTTCATCTTCTTCACCTCTAGAGACTGGATCATCCAGTAATTCAGGGGATGCTACTGATGGTGTCCCCAATGATTCTGATTCTCACCCTCTTATTGAGTCACTGTGTGAGGAAGAGGAGTTTAAAAAGAGAGACTCATCTGAGTCATCTGAGTCAGTTGACCTTTCTTCTTATTCTTCTTCTTCTTATTCTTCTTATTCTTCTTATTCTTCTCCTTCTTATGAGAAAGTCCATATGCCTTTGCCTCATTTTCCCCATAGGCTTAAGAAGAAAGACCAAGCTCATGTTGAGAAGATGAGAGAGACCTTCTCTCAAGTCAAAATCAACATTCCCTTACTCGATGCTATTCAACAGATGCCTCCATATGCTAGGTTTTTAAAGGATCTGTGCACAACCAAGAGAGCTACCAATGTCCCTAGGAAGGCTTTCTTAGCCTCTGGTGCTAGTTCTATTTTATCTCATCAGATCCCAGTGAAGTATAAGGACCCCAGTTGCCCTACTATTTCTATAGTTATAGGGGACCAGCTCATTCATAGAGCATTGCTTGATTTAGGGGCCAGTGTCAACTTGATTCCCTTCACTGAGTATGAGAGGTTAGGGTTAGGTGAGCTAAAACCTACCAAGATGGTCCTTCAATTAGCTGACGGGTCGACCAGATTGCCTAGGGGGATAGTTGAGGATGTACTGATTCGAGTGGGTGAATTCATTTACCCTGTAGACTTTGTTGTGATTGAGACTGAGACGGTGTTTAACTTGGCTAGTCAAGTCCCTATGATTCTAGGGCGTCCTTTTTTGGCCACAGCCAATGCCCTTATTAATTGCAGGAATGGCATGATGAGACTGTCTTTTGGTAACATGACCATAGAGCTTAATATTTTTAATCTGCAAAGACAGCCTTCTGGTTTTGATGATATGGAGTTCTCTACTCTTCACTGGGTAGAGGATTTTGTTCTTGATGATGCTTGTGATGATGTGTTTGCTGTTGAGTATGAGTCATTTCTTGTGAATGATGAGCCTAAGTATGATGCTTTTGAGTTTGATGACTTGTGCTCTACTGTTGATTGTCTGCTCACTGCTGCTTCTGAATCTGCTTTTGAAACTGTTTCCCCTCCTGCGCTCGAATTAAAACCCCTTCCTGATTCTGTTAAGTATGCATTTCTAGGCCCCAATGAATCTTTGCCTGTCATTATTGCTTCTGACCTAGACGGGGACCAAGAGACCAAGCTAATTGCCCTACTTAGAGAGAATAAGGAAGCTTTGGGTTGGACCTTAGGGGATATTAAGGGCATTAGTCCTTCCATTGTGCAACATAGGATTCATCTAGAGGACAATGCTAAGCCCTACCGTGACCGTCAAAGGCGTTTGAACCCTACCCTTCAGGAAGTAGTTAGGAAAGAAGTGCTGAAGTGGTTAGACCATGGGATTATCTATCCCATTTCTGATAGCGAATGGGTTAGCCCCGTTCAAGTTGTTCCTAAGAAGACCGGGATCACCGTGATTAGGAATGACAGGAATGAGCTAGTCCCTACTCGAGTGCAATCTGGGTGGCGTGTTTGCATAGATTATAGAATTAAAATTGAATGTTGCCACTAGGAAAGACCACTTTCCCTTTCCTTTCTTGGACAAGATGTTGGAGAGGTTGGCTGGACATTCCTTCTATTGCTTTTTAGATAGATACTCTGATATACCCAAATCTCTATTGCTCCTGAGGATCAGGAGAAGACTACTTTCACTTTTTCCTTTGGAACTTATGCCTTTAGACTGATGCCTTTTGGACTGTGCAATGCCCCTGCTACTTTTCAGTGTTGTATGATTTCCATTTTCTTCGATTTAGTTGAGCTTTGCATGGAAATTTTCATGGATGACTTCTCTGTGTTTGGGTCTTCCTTTGATGACTGTTTATCTAATCTGAGAAAAGTGTTGGAAAGGTGTAGGGAGAAAAATTTGACTCTGAATTGGGAGAAATGCCATTTTATGGTTAGGAAGGGAATAGTCTTAGGCCATGTTATTTCTAAAGATGGAATTGAGGTTGATAAGGCTAAGACTGATTTGATTGTTAATCTTCCCCCTCCCACTTGTGTGAAAGAAGTGAGGTCTTTTCTTGGACATGTTGGCTTCTATCGTCGTTTCATTAAAGACTTTAGTAAAATTGCAAGCCCTTGTCAAACTTGTTAGCTAAAGATGTGCCTTTTCATTTTTCTAATGATTGTCTCGAGGCATTTTCTAAGCTTAAGAAAGCCTTAACTTCTGCTTCTGTTCTTCATCCTCCCATCTGGGGAGAATCATTTGAATTGATGTGTGATGCTTCTGATTATGCTGTTGGGGTAGTTTTAGGGCAACATGTTGATAAGAAATCCCATGTGATTTACTATGCTAGTCACACTTTGAATGATGCCCAATTGAACTATACTGTGACTGAGAAAGAATTTTTGGCTGTGATTTTTGGGTTTGAGAAGTTTAGACCTTATCTGATTGGGTCTCATGTGATTGTCTATACTGATCACTCTGCTCTTAAGCATCTTCTTTCTAAGAAGGATGCTACGCCTAGACTTGTTAGATGGATATTGTTGTTGCAAGAGTTTGATTGTGAGATTAGAGATAAGAAAGGTTCTGAAAACCTTGTAGCTGATCATTTGTCTAGGATTCTTTATGATAGAGAAAGTGAGTCCACTGTTTCTGAGTGCTTCCCTGATGAGCAATTGTATGTCGTCCACTCTGATCCTTGGTATGCTGATATTGTGAACTATCTCGTTGCTGGTAGGATCCCTGAGAGTTGGACCAAGAATGATAAGGATAGGTTCTTTCACCTTGTGAAGTTCTTTGTTTGGGATGACCCTTATTTGTTCAAGTACTGTTCCGACCAAATGTTTAGGAGGTGTATTCCCGACTATGAGGTGAAAAGTATCATTTCTTTCTATCATGATCAAGCATGTGGGGGGCATTTTAGTCGTAGGAAGATTGCAGCCAAAGTTCTTCAATGTGGTTTCTACCGGCCTACTCTATTTAGGGATGCTTTTGAGTACTGTAAGAGTTGCCCTAGGTGCCAGCAGTTGGGTAGGATAAGCAGGCGGGATATGATGCCACTGAACCCCATCATTGTGGTGGAGATTTTTGATGTGTGGGGTATAGACTTTATGGGACCATTTCCATCATATTTTGGGAATGAGTATATTCTGTTAGCTGTGGACTATGTGTCTAAATGGGTTGAAGCCATCCCTTCTAGGACTAATGATGCTAAAGTTGTTGTGAAGTTCTTGAGGAAGAACATCTTTGCTAGATTTGGCATGCCTCGTGCTATTATTAGTGATCAGGGCACCCATTTCAATAATAGGTCCTTTGATGCCTTGCTGAAGAGGTATTCAATTGTCCATCGACTTGCTACCCCCTATCATCCCCAAACCAGTGGTCAGGTTAAGGTGTCTAATCGACAGATTAAGCAGATTCTTGAAAAGACAGTGAGTCGGAATAGAAAGGATTGGGCCGACAAACTCGTAGATGCTCTTTGGGCCTATAGGACAGCTTTTAAAACTCCCTTAGGTATGTCACCTTATAGAGTTATTTATGGTAAGCCTTATCATCTACCTGTGAAAATAGAGCATAGTGCTTGGTGGGCCATTAAGAAACTGAACTATGACTTGACTGAGGTTGGTGAAGAGCGTAGACTACAACTGAATGAGCTTGATGAGATTAGAGCCGAGGCTTATGAGAGTGCTAGCTCTTACAAAGAGAGGGCTAAGTTGTTTCATGATAGGCGTATCCTTCGGAGAGAGTTTATCCCAGGCATGAAAGTGCTCTTGTATGACTCTAGGCTCCATTTGTTTCCAGGGAAGCTAAGGTCCCGATGGACTGGTCCTTACATTGTCTCACGTATTTTTCCCTATGGTGCAGTTGAAATTCAGGATCCTGACAGTGGTGCTACTTTTAAGGTGAATGGCCAAAGATTGAAGCAATTTCTGGCGTTGCCTAGCAAGGAAGATGTGGAGTGTCTGATACTCCACGAGCCGAGTCCTGCTCAGTGATGTGTTGAGATAATAGCTTGGGTGTAGCACCCGACCTGGTTTGCTAAACACTTCTTTTCATCCATTCTCTCCTTTTCTCTTTTCTCTTTTGCCCTTTTCTTCTGTATAGTTGGTTCTTTTTGTCTTTCTTTTGTATATAAGTTGACTATTTGGTTTTGAGTTGTGTCTTTATGAGTTTTGTTTTCTTTTTCAGTCTTATTTTGTGGTTTTATGTTTACTTCCACTCCTAATGAGGACATTGTGAAATTTAGGTGTGGGGGTGGGGAAACTTTGTCAAAAAAAAGAAAAAAAAAACAAAGAAAAATTCAAAAAGATTTTTGTTTTGTTTTTGGGGAAGCTTAGTACTTTTCTAATCAACCTAAATTCCGTGTACTTTGATTATTAGCCGGTATATACGCATGATGTGCATGTTAGGTCTCTGTTCTTGGTGTGACATTTTTGACTCTAATTCTAATCCCATTTGTTCATTATCGCTGTGTGATCTAATCCTTATTTATTTCATCCTTATTGTCTTAAGGTCTTAGTTTTTCATGATCGGCTCTTCCACTTGTTTTAGATACAATTACTTTGATTGTTGTCCCAAAAAAAAGCAAAATTTGAAACAAAAAAGAAAAGGAAATGAAATAAAATTTGAAATGACACGACAACCCTTTGAGGCATGCGCTACTGGGTGTTACCCTTTGAGGCAATATTGCTACTGAGAAAGCTTGCTTCCAATGTTAATGAGTCAATCATGTAATTTGTGTTTACCAAGTGGGATCGAGTTTGATTTTGGAAACATAGACCTTAGGATGATGAGACACATGCACATGAGCACAGGGAAGGATTCAAAGCTTTAGTGTTTATCAAGTGGGATGAAAATTTAGTGCTTCAATGTCATTCATGGGGTACAGGGCCTTGATGTGTACATTATGTCTATATGCCGACCAGTATCTTTGTCGCATGGGTGGTTTAGTTGATTGGAATGTGTATATATCTTTTCCCAGTTTTGTACATAGTATATTTGTGGGTTTCTCTTTTCTTTTTCTAGGCTTTTTAGTTTTGTTTTACTCGAGGGCGAGCAAAACTTAGGTGTGGGGGTATTTGTTCAACCGGAAATTATTACATTTTTATACCTGTTATTAGCTAATATTTGTTCTAAATAAATTGTTAAGTTAGATTTTAATATGTTTTTATTTACTTTGTAGGAATAATGGAATTTGGATAAATCAAGTGGATTAAGAAGAAGCATTGTGGATCAAGTTATAAAAAATAAGGAAATGAAGACAGCCCAAGTAGCACGGCCCACCTCTACCTTCACTTCAGTGCCCAAATGGAGACTCGGCCCAGCTTCCCAGACCCGACCTGCTTTTCTCCTTCTCCTTCATTCCCCTCTTTTCTTCCCTTGGGCCGGTCCCTTTTCTTTTCTTTTCTTTTACCGTTGGCCCAATCCCATTCCCCATTTCTCCCTTTCCCCGTCTTTCATTTACTGATCATGTGCCTCGCACATGAGCAGGCCGAAACCCCCCCTTTGGCCTTCTTCTTCTTCTTCTTCGTTCCTTCCCAGCTCCACGAACAGGGCAGCCGTTCCCTCTCAACTGTTCGTCTTCTCCTTCTTCCTTTCCGCTTCTTCATCTTCTCCAAGCTCCATAACTGTCGCTGCCCCTTTCGTCTTCTTCTTTGCTTGCCTAGACGGAATCCAAGTTGCTGCTTCATCTTCCCCACACAACCATGGCGTTTGTCTCTCTCTTCTATCATTTGTCACATTAATTCCACCTTACGTTACCCTTCAATATCATCATCATTTTGGGCGGTTTCAAGGGATCATTTTGAGAATTAATGAAGAGCAATGAAGGAGGGCAAATGAAGAAGCAGAGGGCATTTTTTTTGGGAGCTTTCAAATGGGGATTTAGGTTTATTAGTTTTAGTTTTCAAATTTAATGGTAGCAAGACATATGAGTTCAATTTTAGAGATTTTAGGGCTTCAATTCGATTTTTCCTATTTTAATCTCAAATTGTAGATCTTGATTTCTCAGTATGAGATGAACTGTTTCTGTTTTCAATTCGATTCCCAGATCTAATTTTTGGTTTGCAAATTGCAGTTCACTCGGGTTTGTTTCGTCTGAATTTGTTGATTCAAGTTTGTTGGTTCGTTCAAATTTGTTGCGTTTAGAAGCCCTTTTGTTGGTGTCGCCTTCTTCCCTGTTCGATTCCCCTGTTTCTAGTTGGTAAATCTGGATGCAATTTTCACCCTGTTAGTTTCGAATTTCGGATGCAATTTAGCTTTGTTCATATTCTGGTTGTTTCGAATTTCTCATCGTTAAACCATATACAACGGATTAGCTTGCTTTTAGGTTTAAAGTTTAGTATACAATCTGTTGTTGGTGTTAAGTTACCTTAATTGTTAATCTAGTCAAGTTAGCAACCTAATTTCACAACCATTCCTGAGGACGATACCCGCAAACGTTACAACGATAAACCGTGCGCTTGCGGGAAATTCACAACACTTATTGCTGTTTTTGGAGGATTTTTCTTTGGACTGTTTGCGTATATGTCGTAAACTTAACGGTTTAATTTTTAAGCTTGACTGAGTCTTCCTCCATTAACTCTTCAGTTACCGTCATCATCTCCCATTCCCTGATTTTCAGCTCCCATTTTACTCCCCTCTTTGTTGCTATTTAACAACTCTTTTTCTCTATCAGGCTATTATAAAAGGAGCCTTTCTACAGCTCTGGAAGACACACAGAAAAACACAAGCCTTCTCTCCTCTTCTCTTCCTTTCTTTCTTCATGGGCAAATGATAGTAATACTCCATAGTTTCTCCCTCGAGTGCACGAGTGAGAAGCTTGTTGTGTTAAACCTTGGGGAGCTTCTTCGCCTTAACGATTTGCACGTAAGTCGGGCGAATTTAGCTTTCAGATAAGTGGTTTCATCCATGACACAGTTCATCTCCCTGTCTTCTCAGCATCCATTACATTATTTATTCCAATAATCTGAAAGCTCAATTAATGGTTGCACCTCCAAAAAATCTCCTTGAACTCTACAAAATTGAATCCCTTGATGGAACCAATTACAAACATTGGTTCCAGAAACTACTCATATGTTTTGAGCAACTTGAGATCGATTACGTTCTCACTACTGACCTTCTTGACGACAGCAAAACAACTACTGATGCTGATAATGCTAAACCTTCTACTCCTGTTGTTCCTAAAACACCTTCCATCCCACTTGATGATGCCAACAAGAAGAAACTCAAAAAGGACAACAAATTGACTCGGAGTTATTTACCGAACAATATGTCCAGCCCATTGTTTGATCTATTTGTGAACTTCAAATCTACGAAGATTATATGGACCAAACTAGACGCGAAATATGGTTCAGACGACGTCGAAAAGAAAAAGTATGTCGTCGGTAAGTGGCTGCTGTTCCAAATTGTGGACGACAAACCAAGCATGGAGCAACTTCATACTTACGAGAATTTGTGTACTGAGGTTCTGGCGGAAGGCATGAAAATGTGCGAAATCCTTCAAGCCAACGTGTTGATCGAAAAGTTTCCACCATCTTGGAACGATTAGAGAAACCATCTCAAGCATACACAAGAAATATCTTACACTGCAGGAACTAATCAGCCACATGCGAACTGAAGAGGCAAATCGGCTGAAAGATAAGATGTCTTCTACAATAACAACACCTCCCAGTGTGGGTTCCGCTTTCACGGGGCCTGGGGAGATCCAGATGTCGGCAACCTTACCTCTACGGGCATCCCTGCCCGTAGAGAAGCTGATTACAAAAGACCCACAAAGTAAGATTTTGTGAAAATATTTTGTAGAAGAAGAATTTTGTGAAAACATTTTACAGAGAGAAACTAAGGATAGCAGCAGAGAATGAAATATAAAGCACTAATAAATTAGGAAGCAGTAACTATGTAAAAATAAGTACAACATACCAGGGGAAGGTACTATACCTCAATAAAAAGGGGTATGCAAATAATGTCTCTTCCTAGATGTCTGTAGTACCTGTATAAAAACATGACATACGAACCAAACACTCACAACCAAATCTACCGTACTACAACCGAAAGACAACTATGAGGCTAACTCTCTGCTATCTAAGATCCTAATCCTATCCTGCCATAATCTCATATCTTGAGCCAAGTCCTTTGCTAACCCTACAACTTTTAAGTCCTCTCTAATTACCTCGTCCAAACTCTTCTTTGGTCGTCCCCTCCCTTTTTTACCTTCAGGGATGTTAATCCTCTCACATCTCCTCACGGGAGCGTTCACACTCCTTATTTTCACATGGCCCAACCATCTGAACCTTGTTTATCTCATCTTATCTTCGATGTGAGCCACTTTAACTAAGTCTCTAATTGCTCCATTACTAATTCTATCCACTTTTGTATAACCACACATCCATCTAATCATCTTCATCTCTACTACCATCAACCTTTGAACTTGTGTGTTTTTTATAGGTCAGCACTCCGATCCATATAACACAACAGGTCTAACTACCGTACATTAAACTTTGCCTTTTAATCTTACAGGTATCCTCTTATCACACAGCACACCTGAAGCATACTTTCATTTTTGCCAATCCACTTTTATACGTTGGTGAATATCTTCGTCAATACCTCCTTTCTGATGAATGCTCGAGCCTAGATACTTAAACTTCTCAAACTTTGGTATCGCCATCCCATCAATGGTGACTTCTCCCCTTGCATCTTCCCTCCCACTGAAACAACAATGTAGGTATTCAGTTTTTGATCTACTTACTCTAAAGCCTCTCAATTCCAGAGAATGTCTCCATCGCTCCAAGTTGCCATTAAATCTCTCTTTGGTCTCATCAACAAGAACAATGTCATCTGCGAATAGCATACACTATGGTAATTCATCTTGAATCCCATTTTTAAGCTCATCCATAACTAGAGTGAAAAGAAAAGGGTTTAAAGTGGAACCCTGATGCAGTCTCATACCACTGGCGAAGTTCTTGGTAACCCCTCCTGGCGTCCTGACACTCGTCTTACCTCCCTCGTACATATCTTTAATAACTCGAATATACTCAGGTGGCACTCCTTTCTTTTCCAAGCATCTCCATAACACTTCACCTGAAACTCTATCATATGCTTTTTCCAAGTCAATGAACACCATATGAAGATCTACCTTTCTATCTCTGTATAATCTCACGAGCCTTCAAGGAGGTAAATCGCCTCGGTTTTCGTTAAATTATGTTAATTGTAACTTGGTTGAATCTGTTGTGCCAACGAACAAAGACAGGTTCAAAGGCAAAGGGAAGAAATTCTAGAAGCCAAATCATAATCTCAGAAACCAGAATGCTGTCAACAAGAAAATTCAGAAGCCCAAGTTAGTGTATTATGTGTGAAGCAAACCCGGACATAAGGCCTATCAATGCAATCAAACGAAAGGGGTCAGTTCAAGCCAAACAAAAGTCCACAACACCTGCTGCCAACATTGCCGAAACCGATGGCAATGAGATAATATGTGCAATTACCACCTTGGAGGCAAATCTAGTGCACAATCTGATAAATGGATTATGGATTCTGGATCTTCAAGACATTTTTGTGCCAACAAAGAACTCATGGTTGACTTTGAAGATGTTGCTGATGGACAATACGTCTACATGGGCAACTCATCTACAGCTGCTGTCAAGGGTAAAGGAAAGGTTTTACGTAAGTTTACTTCTGGAAAAATGTTGTCTTTAAGTAATGTTTTATTTGTCCATTCCCTTCGTAGAAATTTAGTTTCTAGTACCATTCTTGATATTGCTGGCCTAAAAATTGTGCAATAAGCTGGCAAAGTTGTCATCATGCGAAATAGGGATTTTGTTGGGAAGGGTTATCGTAGTAGGGGATTACTTATTCTAAATGCTGCTGCGCAAGTTAATAATGAAATTGCTGTCAATTCTGTTTATATTGCTGAGTCTGTTGATTCGTGACATGGTAGGCTTGAACATGTTAATTTTGCTTCATTGAAAAGGCTTAGAAACATGCGTTTAATTCCAAATGTAAATACTGAAAACTGTTCTAAATGTCCTGTTTGTGTTGAAGCAAAATTTGCCAAGAAACTGGTAAATTAGTAACTACCAGAAAAACAGATTTGTTGGAACTTGTGCAACTTAGCAGACTTTAAGAACACAATGAGTAAGAGTGGAAAGAAATGGTATATCACTTTTGTAGATGACTACTCTAAGTATGCCAAGGTTTACCTTCTCAAGTCTAAAGATGAGGCTGAGGAAATGTTGTTAAAGTACAAAGTTGAAGTTGAAAACCAGTTAGACTGAAAAATCAAGAGACTTAGGTTTGACAGAGCTGGGGAATATGATACCAATTCCTTGACTGCTTTTTGTAAGAAACATGACATAATATATGAGACTAGTGCCCCTCACACGCCTCAACAAAATAGTGTTGCTCAACGAAAAATTGTACCCTTAAAGATATGATGAATGCCATGCTTGTAAGTTCTGGCTTACCTAATAACATGTGGGGGGAGACTGACTTGACTGCTTGTTTTATCCTCAATAGATTTCTCCATAAGAAGTTAGATCTGACCCCATATGAGTTATAGAAAGGATATGTTCCTAACCTAAATTATTTGAAAGTATAGGGGTGTTTGGCCAAAGTTGCACCACCTAGTCATAAATGTTCGAACATTGGCCTTAAGACTTTTGATGCTATTTTCATTGGTTATGCTCAAAACAGTGTTGTATATAGATTTATGTCATTATCTAATTTTTCTATTTCTGAATATAGAGATGCTTAATTTTTCGAGCATGTGAACTTCCCTGCTTCTAGCTCTAGTATTAGAGACTTGGTAATTGAACCTAGAAGAAGCAAGAGGCAGAGGACTGAAACTAGTTTTGGCCCTGACTTTATCACTTCCTTTTTAGTAGAAGTCCTTGAGATCTTTGATATTGATGCATTGACTGATGAGTTTGTGTCTCTTTTCTTATTTGAGAAAGATCCTAAAACCTACCAAGAGGCTATAAGGTCTATAGATGCTACTTTTTGGAAAGAAGCTATTAAGAGTGAAATAGATTCCCTTGAGTCAAACAAAACTTGGGAGCTGACCGAGTTGCCTAAGGGGTGTAGACCTATTAGTAGTAAATGGATCTTCAAGAAGAAACTTAGGATGGATGACTCTATTGAAAGGTACAAGGCTAGATTAGTTATTAGAGGTTTTGACTTTTGACCAAAAGAAGGGAGTTGATTTCTTTGATACATATATCCCTGTGACAAAAATTGCAACAATCAGAACTCTAGTTGCTTCAACTGCCATTCATGATCTTGTGGTGCATCAAATGGATGTCAAAACAGCTTTTCTCAATGGTGACTTACAGGAAGAGATTTAGATGTCACAACCTAAGCGGTCTGAGGTTCTCGGTCAGGAGAACAAAGTATGCAAACTGAGAAAATCCCTTTATGGCCTCAAGCAAGCCCCCAAACAGTGGTACAAAAAATTTGCTAGCTCTTTAGAGAAAAATGGCTTTCTTGTTAACAAACTCAGATTCTTGTGTTTATTCCAAGATGATTGGATCTGATTATGTGATCATATGGCTATATGTGGATGATATACTAATTTTTGGTACCAACTTGTGTAACACCCTCGGATTTCTAATTCATTAATTGTGACTGTTATTAACCTATATGGCAACGGAAATTCCTAACGGGGTGTTATCGCCATATTTCCTTCTTGAAAATACCAGGCTGGATATCAAGGTTAGAAAATAACACAAGAAACCCTCAGTACAAAACAAGCTTACATTGTTCAAGATTCAATTACAACAACTAAGCAAACTAATGTTCATGGCAACTCCCAACATTGAACTTATCAATTCCGCATTTGCGCCTTGCTCTACTTTATGTCCCTAGCCCCATGCATAACTAATTCATCTGAAAACAAAACATTTTATAAAGGTGAGATAAACTCAGTAAACAATCACCCCTAACAGTCAACTACGCACACAAATTCATTTTGAAAACATTTTAAGGGAAGGGGACAGCAGAATATCTTCCATGCACACATCTTATTATCACAGACATCCTTGGCTGCCATTTTCATGGATATACTTCTATAGTTAAAATTCAGAACGCATCGGATTCAGATTAATCTTGGGTGAGCGACCCCAGTGGGTCTCATGGCCTGCGCTCTCACATAGCGCAGCCGCTTAACTCATTCCTGTCCTACCGCTGCTCAGGCGGTTACCGCTCATCATTTTCCTGGCCTACCTCCTTCGGGGGTGGTTATTGATATCATGGCCCACGTCTCAGCTGAGCACGTGGCCGCTCATATGCATGCACTTGTTACCCGGGTGAAGGCTATGGCCTTCACTCAATTCAAACAGATTCTACTCACCAATTCAGCCCTTTTCAGTTAATGAATTCCTTGCTCTTTACTAGAGGTCGACTTAACATGCTAAGTTCACTTAGATTCAATCATTTTTCCCCACCATGAAATCACAATGGAAATTTAGAAATTCCAACACAACGTGGTAAGTCGCAACTGTCATAACATAATATAACGTGCCATTTCTATCTGGCAGTCACCTCCAGTTCATATAACATTGTTCCTTCAAATTTAAAAAAGAGATCGGGTAGTTCTTACTCAAGTTCCAAAAAGTTCACGGTTTCAGTAACGCGGGGAAAGGGTTAGGGCATGATTGTTACCTAGATACCGCACGATTTACGAGCTCAGTTACTTAAATAATGTTTACTGCTCTGAACCTTGGCCCAAATACAACCCACAGTCAGTCTAGATTCAGTAAAGGGTATCCCTGGCCCTCCCACAAATTTTATAAAAATTTTCTAGATTTTAGATCATCCAAATCTTAACCCAAGTTAAGGTTCAGACTAGCCAGATTCTGGGTTCTACTTCCAGTGACCATAACTTTTGCGTCTGACACCCAATTTTAGTGTTCTACATCAATCTAGAAACCTTAAGTTGTCCCCTAGCTTTCTTATGTTCAAGGTTCGTCCTGGTTCTATCCCGAACCAGGTCATATTTCCATTTCTTTCAGTAATGTCAGTGACTATCTTCAACAAGACAGTACCAGGAAATTTTATCAAAACTCGGACTACACTACTCCAAATGGCCCAATTCCAAAACGAGATGGTCCGGGGCTCTCACCCAACAAATCTCACCATTTTTGGCACCTAATCCTAACTTAGGGATTTTTCCAAGATTTAGGGTAGAGCAACCCCAGACCTAACTTGACAGATTGTGTCCAGATTTTTAGCCCAGGTTCCTAACCTTATAATTTTCATTTTTGTCCTCCAAAAATTAACTTCTTGCCCAAATTAGAAAGATAATTTTGTACAATAAAAATTTCATGTTTAGTATTTTTACCAAATCTCACAAAAGCTAGATCAAAAACCCCAAAAACCACCGACTATACCTGCAGACCCAGTTTTGACAGTGCTCAGTAGTTATGTCATAACTTCCTCGTTTTAACTCTGATTAGTCCAATTCAAAAACTCACGTAATTAGCACATCCATATCTACCTACCATAATATTTTCATAATTTTGGGACACCCAGAATAATTATAAGAATTTTCAAAGTTGGGGTAAAAATTGGACCTAATCTGCCCAGTTCACCTGTCCACTTTAGGGTCGGTTTTCGCATGTTTCGGGTCTCCAAAAATTCGACCTTCCCCCTTACCAACCCCTAGACCCTCGCACAGACCCAGGGATATCAAAATAACCCAGCTTTTATGAAAATAAAAATAATACGGCATCAAGTCGATGTTACAAATTACCTTGGGCCGAAATCGAGTCTAGCTCAATGAGAGTTCCTCCTTCGCTCAAGTTTAATGCCGAGAGCGCTGAGAAAAATAATAGAATTTAAATCAAAATCCTTATTCTCAACGAAGTATGAAAAATCATAAAAAAAAGAACGATACAAGAAAGGATTTTCGATGCATGGGATGCATGAATCTCAAGCATCACTTTACTTTATTTTTCTTCCTTACCAAGACAAAAAGGAGGAGGTGAACCGTGGGGTGGCAGCATTAGGGCGGCGCGGTGGTGCAAGGTCGGGGAGTTGAGAGAGTGAGAGAGAGACGGCTAGAGAGAGGGAGAGGGGTGGGCTAGAGAGAGAGAGAGAGAGGGCATGAGGGAGAGTGGGGGGGGGGAGGTTAGGGTTTTAGGAGAAAAAAAAAGGCGGGGGAAAAAGGTTTGAAAAAAAATTGATGATGGTGGCCAGCTACCCCATCTTTTTGTGTTTTTTTTAACTAATAATGGTAGGAATAATAATAATAATAATAATAATAATAATAATAATAATAATAATAA
>JACYFF010031956.1:94977338-95005119 GCA_017589665.1 Selenicereus undatus | reverse complement strand
AATAATAATAATAATAATAATAATAATAATAATAATAATAATAATAATAATAATAATAATATGAATAATGATAATAATAAGAATAATAATAATCCCAGCAAAGAATAATGGCTACATGCATCATAAAGAGAGAATTCAAGAGCATTTAAATCATGTAATAAACCAAGAAATTTAATAAAGTTTTCGTAATCGTTCACTAATCAGGGAAAAATTACGTATTTGGAGCAGAAGTGAGGCCACGTCGATCGCTTCAAGCCGCCAGCAAGCGATTTTCAGTAAGAGATAGAGATTTTCAAGGATCAGGTACGTACATTGCCTGTGCTCTACGAAAACTCACATGTTTTCTCAAATAATGCAAAATCAATATGATAATCATATAATGAATCAATTTATGCAATGTTTTGTCACATAATCAAGTAGCCTCACCAATTATCAATCATCAGGGCGTATGCCCTTCAATTTACCCACGCAGCTGCAACTTAGGCTCTCTTATCGGCCTGGGAGGTGTGCACTTATCTTAAGATCGCTACAGACGTCAATAAGAGGTCCACTTTCAGATAATAACCGGCAAATCGATTTTAATTATACATTCTCTCTTTCCTGTTACAAAATAAACTGTTTTGAAATGCCGGCGCCCAACTATTTCAACTCCAAGTCTATTTTACTGCACAGGGATGTATGTGCTGAACTTCGGCTCATGTTTCGAACATTTTTGTGTTTTTGTTTTAGGTAATGGACTAGTGAATAGTTTCCCTCCTGGTAAGCCAGCAGGTAGCAAGAAATGAGCGAGAGTTGCAATCTTGGTGAACGTTAGCTGATCCAATATTCACAATGTTGCAGGTAATTTCAGGTAGCCTTATTCCGTTATGAAACAGCGGTAATGCCTCCAATCAAAATATTTCCATTGCGAATCATAGTAAATAAGTGATTAGTTAGAGTAATTAGGCATTAGAATTGGGGGCGTTACAAATAACACTTTGAGCGTAGCTTAAACAATATGAAGTTACCACCTATATCTAAGATGCACCTCCATTTTTGAGAAGCCTACTCTTAAGAACTCCATAATTAGGAGTGTTTGATGTGGAGAAGTCTTAGGATGAGAGACCTTCTAATAAGTTTTTCCAGCTAACATATAACTGTGTGAGTGATGGCGAAGCATACTAGAAAGACTTGTAGTGATATGTGGGGCTAGTTGATGATCATTGAAGTCGTTCTTGGTAATTGTCTTTGGCCTGGGAGGGGTCGGTGCATTACAAATGATATCAAAGCTCAACTGCGACTGTGAGTTGCACTGGTGGATGGGAGAACCCTATGCGAAGATATTGGGAGTGGATTGCCACTCCAAAGGGCAAAACTATGATGTTGTTCTCTTTAAGTGGAGGTGAATGTAATATCCTGAGTGTGGTTTAAAGGATTTGAAGTGACTACTTATCTCATCAAAGATGCATCTTCCTTTGTACAAAATCCACTCTTAAGAACTCCACATTTAAGTGTGATTGCTGTGGAGAAGTCTTATGATGAGTGACCTCCTGAGGAGTTTTCCGAAGTAGCGTGTGAGCGAGAACGAAACAAGCTAAAAAGGCTTGTGGTGATCTGTGGGACCAATGAATAATCGTTGAAGTCATTCTTGGTACCTGTCTATGGCCCGAGAAGGAATTGGGACACTACAAAATATTTTTTAGTTTATAAGCAACTTTATGAGTGGACAAATGGTTCCTTAAAGAAAGTGAACTTCATGTCTTGGGTATTTAATTAATTCTTCCCAATTCTTATACTTGTTCTACAATATTCCCAACTATTTTAAGGAATTATTATGGCTGAATGTTCAACCAATGCAACCTTTGAAGTCATGAATCAAGACTTTGTAAGACTAGGTCATTTTGATGGAACCAACTTCAACTAATGGAAGGGCACGATGATGTTCCTTCCACCACTCAAAACATTGCCTATATCTTGGACCCAAAGTTGAAGTCTAACTCGGATGTTGAAGCTGATGCAACAATAGGAGAGAAGGAGAAAGTAGCAAATCACAAGAACAAGCGTCAAGGGGATCACCTCATATATCGGCAGCATACTTTTCTCATCTGGTCAGATCGCTTTTATGATCTCTACAAACCAATTACTTCTCCTATCGAAATTTGGTAGGCATTAGGAACCAATTGCAATGTCAGAGAGACAAGGTACTAATGAATTTCTTTTTAAAAAAAACATGAGAAAGCATGCCCAGGCCATTGGGCCGCTATCTCAGGAGCCACCAATGACCCATAACGGGTTAGGGAGGGAGGAACCGTCAAAGTCCAGTTATCTAGGCACACCAACTGCACAACACATACAAATCCTCATAAAGAGGCAAAATATGTTTTTCCCGGGTTTGAACTTGGATGGTAGATGTAGAAGGTGGAGTCCTTGCCCATTAGACACTAATCAATTTCTAATGATGAGATACTTTGATTTAAATTGCCTGAATGTATTTCTATTCTTAACAAGGTGTATGAATTGTCGGTCTTAGTCAATAGACTCTATGATCTTAAGGTGATTATTCCTCAATCTTATAAGTGAGGCAATAATTTCAAAACTGCCTACCACTTAGAATGATTAGAGGAAGAAACTCTTACATTCTGCATAGGAGTTTACCATAGAGAACATCTTGAGGTATCTCGAAATAGAGGAGGAGTCTCAAAAAGGAGATGCCATTGATTTTCCTAATATTCTAATGTAAACTATGTGGAAGGGAAGTCCAAGAAAAATAATAAAAAGAAAACACTAGAAAATAGCAACAATAAAAGTTAGAGTAACAAGGAAAACAATCATAAGTTCTACAATTGTAGTAAGAAGAGGCACTACATTAAAAATTGCAATCTTGTTAAGAAACTAAAAAAAATGATGTTATTAAGCCAAGACTAACTCGGTTGAAAATGAGAATCATAGGTTCGTTGATATGATCACTGGAGTGAAAGATATCAGATATGTGGTGATCAAAATGCATAAAACTGTCGACAGTGTTGTTGGGTGGTAGATGGACTTTAGTGCAACTGTGCATATTTGTGATATCAAGACATAATTCAAGAATTATGAAGAGACTACAAAAAAGGAAGTTCTAATGGAGAAAAATTTTGCCTCTCATATTTTTGGACAAGGCTCGGTGAAATTACAATTCACATCCTGAAAGAAGTTGACTCTGAAGAATTTTCTCCATGTGTCGGGTATTAGGAAGAATTTAGTTTTTGTTGGTCTTGTTTGTAAGAATGGCTTTAGGATTGTAATGGAATCTAACATTGTTGTAATTTCTAACAATGGGACTTTGTGGGGAATGGGTACTATTGTGATGACATGTTCAAGTTAAACATGGATGGTATTAATGAAATGAATGTTGTTTCCGGTTATATTATGAAATCATGTTCTTTATGGCATGCTAGACCATCCCGCTTAAATTTCACATCATTTAGAATGTATGCCAAAACATGGCTACAGTTATGTGAATGGTAAAATAAAGAAAGATAAATGTGAGATCTATATTCAAGTGAAAATCATAACGAAACCTTTTCCTAGAGTAGAACGTGACATTCAAATCCTTGGTTTAGTTCACTCTAACATATGTGAATTTATTAGTGTTTTAACTACATATATAAATATTATTTTATAACGTTTATAGATGATTGTTCTAAATACACTATGCATACGTGCATTTGATGAAGTATAAAGACGAAGCCTTGGATATGTCAAATGGTACAAAGTTGAAATTAAAAATCAAAAGAAGAGAAGAACTAAAATTCTTAATAGTGATATAGGTGGAGAACATTTTCTACTTAATTTTGATGAACTTTGTGAAGAACAAGGTTTAATTCATTAAAGATCTGCTCCTTACACTCCTCAACAAAATGGTTTGGTAGAAAGGAAAAATCATATCTTAGAGGATATGGCTAATTCAATGTTATTGAGTGCTAGATTGCTAAATAATTTGTAGGAAGAGGCTTCAGTCATAGCTTGTCATATGCTCAATGAAATACCATCAAGGAAAAGGAAAACATCCCCACATGAGATACAGAAAAGGAGAAAACCTAACTTGAACTATCCCAAAGTATGGGGTGTTTAGCCTTTTATAGAGTTACTAATCTAAATAGGAGTAAGTCAGGTCCTCGAGTGATTAGGAGTATATTTCTTGGATGTGCTCAAAACTCAAAGGCCTATCTACTATTAGACCTACAATTTAATATCATAGTTAAAACAAAGGATGTAGAGTTTTTAGAGGATAAACTTTGCACCGACATTGTAGAGCATATCAACACTCATGTGACTCAACAACTGTTACAAATTGATCTTCCCGAGACTTCTAATAGGCAAAGAACTGAAAAGATACTTAACAATATTCTTATAGAACCTTGAAGAAGTCAAAGGTCTAGGAAAGAAAAGAATTTGGGCCTAAGTTTATTTCCTCCTAAGCATTGGTTTTCCTAGTGGAATAAGATTGAATAAGTGTCACAAACAAGATCCATATTATTTTTCATGTTGATGAAGAAGATCCAAAGACTTATTGTGAGGCAATAGCCTCTAGAGATCAAGTTTTTGAAAAGAGGCAATAGATGATTAGATAAACTCAATATTATCTAATAATACTTAAGTTCTATAGGATTTGCCTCCAGGATGCAAACCCATTAAGTGTAAAGGGGTATTTAGATGTTAAATGAACACAAATGGATCTATAAATACCTCTAAAGCTAGATTAGTAGCTAAAGGTTTTACACAAAAGGGAGGAATAATATTACTTTGACACTTGTGCTCCAGTGGCAAGAATCTCCCCCATAAGGACGTTGATTGCTATGAGATTAATATATACACTACACATTCATCAAATGGATGTTAAGACAGTTGTCTTATATGTAGATCTCAATAAAGATATCAACATGGACCAATGTGAAGGTTTTGTACTTCTCGGAAGTGAAAAAAAAGTGTGTAAGTTAGTCAAGTCAATATATTGATTAAAGAAAGCATCCAAACAATCATATATATATATATATATATATATATATATATATATATATATATATATATATAAAGTTGGATTGAACTTATGTATGAGCGACACGTGGGATGCCACATAGGATGTCATCTAGAGTACTACTTGGGTCAAAAATGCCATGTAGGATGGTAACATAAAAGTTTTCTATCATGTAATTAAGATAGATGTAGCTTATCAATGCAATTTTTTAATTCAATTTAATGTTAATTTTTTTCATATGTTATGACTAATTAGTAATTGAATTTTGTCTTAAAAAACTTAAATATAGAACAAAGAAATGATTTAGATGCTATCCAAGAAAAAAAAATTGAAGTGTGTTGGACATTATTTTTGATGTAAGCATATATTGGACATCTAAATCTAAATATATTTGTTTTTATATATTTATTTTTGAGTGAAGAGTTGACACTTGAATCTGATTGGGTTGCTTATTTTGCATACTGTAAAGCTTTATTCTTAAGCGTGCCATATACTTGGATTTAGATAATATGAAATATAGTAGGAGCTTAATATGATTGTAGGTTTCGCTTACGACTACTTTAAGTTGGTACAATATTTGGTTTCTTTTCGCATTTGTAACTTACGTTCATGATATTAAAAAAATGTTTCAGTGATTTATTCAATTTATATTTCACTTGAGATTATATTTTGTGATAAAAAAAATAACACAGTATAATTAGTTCTTTTTGCAAATTTAAATTTAAATTAATAGTTAAATTAATATATAAGAGTAGTTTATCTACATTCCCACAATAGACCATAATTGACTTCATAAATTAGTAGTACTCCCCTTTCCAAAAAAAAAAGAATGTTAAAGTTTTCCTAAATTTAAATTGTACTAAAATGTCTTCATCTACTACCATTCTCCCCTTCTTCTTTTTTTTATTTTTCTTTGTTAGTTTTTTTTAATAAATAATTATACACCCAAGAGATAAGATTAAGGTTAAAGACTTATCTATCCTTTTGTTACTACTGTCAACAATTTTCCATGCTTTGTTGAATATGAGAATAATTAATCAAATTTATTTTTATTGAAATTATGGGTCACATAGTCGGAAGGACCATAGTCACTATTAAACAATATTAAAGGTGTCGTTAAAATATTAAAATAATCTACAACGAACATATGAAGTAAGTGCATGCATAATAAATACAATTAAACCAATAGGAATCTCTAGAGAAAAAAATGTACCGTTTGTTATGATTATTAGTTTTAAACGGCATGCATGATCCTACGAATTTGACATTTGGTCCCACATCTGCTCACTGATCTTTTGCTAATTTATTCTTATTGATAAACTACTTTATTATTTCATTTGAATGCACATCTTTAATATTACATAACCTTTGCTAGATACCTCATTATTTCATTTTAACGCTCACCTTTAATTATTATATTATATATTATTTTTGAAATTAATTACCTTATTATCCCTACAGCTATTCATTTTACTTAGAGTTTATCTTACTTTGCATTTCCTATAAATAGGGACTTAGTTCTTTAGTATCTCATCTAAGTTTGTGTCGTCATTTGATCCAAAAGAAAATTTGCGTCCCTGTATAATTCTTAGTTGTGGAATCACATAAAAATGAGTCATAACAAATGCTGGTTGGCTAAAATAGAAGAATCTTATTCTTTTCTTGATCAACGTTAGAATGAATGTTACAATCCTTATAATTATTTTGCACTCATCTGGCACAAAGTGACCATTCGTATTAAAAGAAGACAATTTTCTATTCATGTTTGCTGTGCAATGACTATAAATAAAAGTCAATGACAATCACTGAAATATGTAGGAGTTTACCTTCCAAAATCGGTATTAAATCATGGACAATTGAATTGAAGCATCACGGGTGACTTCACTAGGGGATTTGAAGTTTATCATTAAACATGACAATGAACACTATGAAGGATACACAATAAACATTGTCTACGAAGAAGTGTCCAATAACTTACCAATGGTAGATATGCACTCAAAATAATTTCACTACTATAAATTATCCAAAAAAACAAATTGGCACTATACATCTTTTAGTGTTAGTAAACTCATACAAAATGTTAGTTCTAATTATGCAAAGACCATGACATATTATGATTCTTAGAATTAAATATAATTAGATATTTAAATAACAATTAATAAATTCCTTCAATATTGTGCAGACAACTCTAGGCAGATGAAATATACTAGAGGTCCACAGTTGAAATGTCTCTTTGTATGTAAGTACAAATCAATACAAAAATATTATCGTATATTTTTTCACTAAATGTATAAGCATGTAAAAAATCATTACATGCATTTAACAACACATCGTTCATGACAAGTAGTTATGAGCAAATGAAAAATCAAAACTGAAATTAGCATAATATATGTTACTTTTGCAGGATACTTAATTTGTGAACGGAAGTTGGTGACTAATAGATAGCGAAGACGACAAATCTGATGTGTTACTGAACATTTCATATTAGAACTACTTTTCATACATTACATTTCACATTACCATATGATGTATTTTTAAAAATAAAATCCAAGTTTAAGAAAGACAACATTAAATTACTGAAAATACTATAGTTTTCCTTTGCTCATTTGATTCCACCGTCAATATGGGTATTTCACAAAATCATTTTAAACTTAAAAACAAATCATGCAGTGTCAAACCACATAATATCTTTAAATAAAACAATTAAAAACTTCTTGACTAATAGGATTAAAAAAGATAGACTGCATATCAAAAATTCAAGTACTTATAATTAGGGTGACTTCATATGAAATAAAATCATAAAAAAGGTGTTACCATCAATTCCATAGAACTCAGTATGGTTATAGCACCAATAACAACATATGCAATAAGGTACTGAAACTTATCAATCGAGAAGTAATAATCATCGTGCAATGCACGGGTAAAAAACTAGTGACATTAAAAGTTCGATAGAGTAATTCTTGTAGAAGGATTCATCCATAAAAATGCAGACAAGTGTATTTATTCCGAATTCACAAGTAAATATGGAGTGATTTAATGTATCTCTGTGTAGATGACTTATGAATATTTGGCACTAACTTGAAGGGGAATTAAGGAGACTGAGAAGTACCTAAATTTGCGGTTCAAAATGAATGACATGAATGAAGTAAATACTATCTTAGGCATTAAGGTGAAAAGCCATAGTGGGGGTGATGTACCCAACAAACTCATTGTGTGTATTGGACAAGTTTAAACATCTTGAGATTAAAGAGGCTAACACTCCTTATGATACTAAGGTAATGTTTGGTTCGATATAAATAAGTATGTAATGCAAACATGGTTGTAATTGTATTTATATTATCATGTTTGGTGGTAAGAGAGTCTTGTAAATAGCTGTCATCTTGTAATTATAATTACCACAAATTATGTAATCACAATTCCCCTACAAGGTCAATTGTATTATATTACACTCAATCAAATATCACACAATTTTGAAACTAGTTGAAAATCTAGGTTGAGCAATGACACAACTTGAGCATACTAGTGACATACGAAGTTTGATGTATGTATGTAATGCGTTATACATGGTCAGACATTGCTTATGCTATGTGCTAATTATCAAGGTTCACAAGAAAACCTATTACAATGCATTGGAAGACAATTGCAAGGGTACTTGGATCCTTAGAAAGAAATAAAAACTTAGGAATTTTCTATGAGAATTTTCCAACTGCTCTTGAAGGACTATCAGATGCAAGTTGGATCACCAGTGCAAGTGATAATAAGTCCAGATCATTATAGATTTTTACTCCTAGTAGAGCAAGTATAAGAAGTACACTCAACAAATACTAACTAGTGGGGAATTGTTGAGTATGGTTTCTATTTTGTATAGTATGAAAGAAAGGAAAAGAGCATGATGATCAATGTTTCTTAGCCATTGGGCAACCAAGTGTTTACAGTTGTTTTGCATTGACAAAAAAATGAAATGTTGTTGACCCAATGAAACAAAATACACAAGCTTTATAAGTGGCTAAGCCCACACGACCATCTTTCTAGGCATATGAGAAATTGTCACACGGTTGCTCCATCTAGGGTGTACAACACGTGTATGTTGTTGTGTTTGAAGGATTATTTCTCTTAGCAACAGTGTGCGACCCATAGCTTCCACGCTTGGGCCAAATGAACATACATGGCCCATGTCATGAAGTTATCAGTTTGCTGTACTGGAGTTAATTTTCTTTTAAATAAAATAATAAGGATAATTATTAAAACTTTTGATTCTTATTCAAAGACTGTATATAATAGTTACTTTGGATAAGATCAATTAGTTTGAATTATTTGAAAATCAATTATTTGTTAATTAATTTTATTTTACTTTAACAGAAAAGGCAAAGGTAAAAATATACTGATTTTATCTTTCTTCAACATAGCGTTGTTTTCTTTAGTCCTTTCCTCCTATAATTTGAATTCATCTTGGCCCTGTTCTATTTCGCATTTTGTAGGATTTAACTAAAGTATTACATCTCCTTACATCTCCTTACATCTTCTTATATCTCCTTACATCTTCTTACATCTCATAGATTTTCTATAACATTCATTTATTTTAGTTACATAAATATGTATATTTTTTAATGATACTACCAATATACAAAATTTATAAATATCTTATGAACACAACATTTACATAAACATAAAAACATAATATAACGACGTAAATTATATTTGAGTGTCGACATGAAATATATATTATTATAGATGACCATACATTTATTTATATTTAAAATTGTTTACTTAAAATAGGAATTTATTTGGAGAGTTGCATTCAATTTTGTCAAAAAAATTTGTTTGTTTTTGTTATACTTTGCTTATTCGATAACATTAATGTTCATATAAAAAATCACCTCAGTTGGACGAAATTTTATTCACCAAATTTATGGAGATTAATATATTTTGTTGTTGTGTAATTAACTTAATTAATTATTTATTTTCAATAAGTATATTATTTTAATATTATTGTTTTTCATCCAAAACGTTCATTGTAAACAAATTATACTATACAACTCTTCAATAATTCAACAACTCCTTACATTTATCCTTACAGTTACTTACAGCTTTTCACATCTATCTATCTATCTTAACGCGAAATAGAACAGGTTAATCAAATGCAAGGGAATTCTTTGAGATTCCTTCTCAAAGAAATCAAGAAAACTTATTGTATCCTAGAAGAATATTTGTTAATATAAGAGCAATTTTTGAATGGACAAATAATTCCTTAAAGAAAGTGAATTTTTGGCCTCGAGTCTTCGATTGATTTTCTCTTAGTTCTTGTCCTTATTCTACAATATTCTCCACATTGACAGTCATAAAGTTGGATTTCTTTGAAACAAGTTATATAAACTTGCATATCATCTTAACAACATTTCTTACATAAAAATTGAAAGATATTATACTTATTTTCTTTTTTTTATCTTCTTGCTCAACAATTATAGAATTCAAAGGATACTTATCTTACATTTGAACTAGTCACATAACTCAATTTATTTTATAACCTCATGTTTGGTCTGAATATTTCATCTTTTATGGCCTAATTTGTTTAGTTTTGTCTCATGAAATAATATAATTTTCAAATTTTGGTTTACTTTAAAATAGGTAATAAGTTGAACTCACCAGGAGTTAGGAAATCGTGGATACTTTGGAAAGCTAAAAAAGCAGTGTTTTGGACAAAAATAAATCAAAAAGCTTGGAAAGCAAGGTCATGGATTTCGATTTGGAAACTAAGAGGAATTTGGAAATTGAGATGACTTAAAAAAATAAGATATAGATTGGATAAGCAAAGTGCAATAGATAGACAGCTAGATTGGACAAGCAAAGTGTAATGGATAGATAAATAGATTGGATAAACAAGCAAGGTCTAATGAATAGATAAATGGATTGAATAGGCTGCAGTGGAAACATGCATTTGCTCATATGGAGCCAAGTTAAGTACGACAATAAGATTAAATCAGGATTACTGAAGTTCACTTATGAAGATATATAATATAGGTGTGAGAATTGCAAGTGTCATAAATAGATCAATAGATTGGACCGGTAAAATACAAAGGATAGATCAATAGATTGAACGAGCAAAGTACCAATGGGTAAGTAAATAGATTGAACAAATGACATGAGAAACGTGCCTTTGCTCACACAAAACCAATTCAAGTCCAGTAATAAGATTGAACAGAAAAGCTAGAGTTTACTTATGAGCGTGTAAGGTATATGTGTGGGAGTTGAAGTTCAAAATAAGGAGAGTAAGGGGATTATGACAATTGCAATCACCCACGCCAATGAGAGTTGAATTACATTATGAATTCAGAACAAGTTATACGAGCGTATTATTATGAATAAATGAGATGTAAGGTAGATGTAGGAATCAACTCTCAACGAAATGAACTCCAGCTCAAGATCATGAAATAGAGATGGTGAAGGTCGAGAGCACGAAAATGTTGACAACCATATAAGGTTGTACAAAAAGTATTGCACATTTAACAATGGGTTTACAAAGACATGGAAGATCACGCTAATAGGAAACATCGGGTTGAAATGCAAGGGAGATGAAACAATATTGGATAGTATCAAGTTTTGAAGATGAGACAAGCAAACAAGAATTGCTATAAATGGGTATTCTTGCAAAAAATAAACTGTGGTTGCATGGTTTATGTGTGATATCCAAACCTTAAATCATTCTTGGAAAAGACATCTGTTGCTGACAGTTAGTCCCATAAATCATTTGTTCAAGGTATAGGGCACTTATTTTGATAGTGATCTTGTGCAACTCTCTGTACACAGTACACAACTATAAGATTCTATCTTTCTTCTTCATATGAACCTGAGGTTCCCCACGAGGACACACTTTGTCAAATAAATCCTTTACAACTCATCCACTGAATTTTTAATTCTTTGAACTCTGTTGGGGGTCAGATGATAGGGGTGTTGAAAATGGATTGAGCACCTTGAACTAGGTTGATCTGAAAATCAATGTTTCTTGAGGGAAAACGGTCCTGAAAGTCCTAAGATGAAACATCTCTAAATCCACCAACTGTAAATATGGATAGGATATATCGAGTGTGGTTGACAAATCACTAATGTTCAATGCATTACTGACATGATAATTCACTTGCTTGCACAAAGCAATTGGGGGGGAGGGGGATAAATAGGGCTTTTCTTCCCTCGACCCGTAGAAATGCACGTTTAGCCAATCCTCATCTCTCAAGCTAACCTTAAGATCCTTACCAATCATCTTAGTCCTATAAGTACACAGTCAATTCACCCCCATAATGATATCAAATCTGCCAATCAAACTGGATTGAATGTCCAGTGAATATGGTTCCAGCAATACTGCTAGAGGCATGTGTATAAAAGATAAACATTCAACTGCCTACTGGTCTCAATAAATTGAGATGATAGGGGGGGCAATCTAAATTGTAAAGATATGTAACCACAACATGAACTATTGCAAAGATATTTCTTTATTGGTTAGAAAGGACCGACATGTAAGCTGAATGAATGAAAGGACGAAAAATCGAAATGAAAGAGGCAAGGCATAGAAATGACTTGCATATACAAGACATGCAGTTTATTCATGATAGTCATGATAGTAAAGTAAATGATTGATGTTATGAAGTTGAGAGGGGGTATTAGGTAAAGCGGCTTTTAAAAAGGCATACGGTATCCGTATGTGAGGAAAATGACGAAGATAAGGGTCAACACTATCAGAAGGAAAATTTTATTCATCTGGTGTTTGAAAGGACAATACGTCAAGATGAAGGTGTCAATCTTATGACTGAACATGATGGCCTCTATCAATAATACACTTTGCAGTAAATGGAAGTCTTAGGTAGGCATATAAACTTCAAAACTGCTAGCAGATGCAAATAGCATAGATCGTTGTTTATCATTATCAAGCTAGGCTGTACCAGAAAAAAAAAGGATTACCAAAATAACTTGAATAATGACATGCAGTCACAGCCATAGAGTAGTATGCCAGCATGACGTTAAGGTGCTATAGAAACATGAACAATATGGATACATTTAACTGCTGAAAGGGCACTCAATGACTGAGTCTGAAGCAACCAAAGACTTTGCAAGCAATAAATGAATAGTACCCAAATAGAAGCAATGAGTTAATGAATAATGCCCAAATAGAAGAAAGGATGACTGAATTGTCAGCATTTGAATCGCTTATAAGAAAGGTTGCTCAGACTTGTTTAAAGGACTTCCCATCGACCACATATTAGATTTTTCATAAACACTCCATTACACATCAAAAGAATGTTAGTGACAAAGAAATGATGCCTCTGAACAATTCAAGGTAACTAGGGCAGAAATAAGTCAATGACAGGAAGCAATGGGAGCATTGCTGATATAAGGTCTTAGTGTCAAGACCAGATGATTCCGATACATGGCAACTTAATCTTACTTGTATCACCCATATAATGCCAAATAGCACACCATAAGCTACTAATTGTTATCACCCTACATAAGCACTCATTGTAGTGTTCATCTCATACTGGGTCACCTCAAAGATATTGCCCCGCAAGACATTTCCACATCTAGAGGTTTACATATAACTTGACACTGTATTAATCCCATAAGAAGTTGCAAATGACATCCCCACATTGGGTTTCAACCATCACTGTACCCAAGAGTAGGTATATTAACACACCTCAATAAGACTCTCAAATCTTGGGGCAAAACGAACAGAGTTTCGCCTAAAAACTGATTAAAACCCAGGCTTAAAGCCTTACAATAGATACCTAAAATGGAGAGAAATACTTCAATAGCTCAACGGCCACGCGCTAGAGTTCATAACTCAACGGGTTACACACCCGGAATGCACGATTACAGAAGTTTAAACAAATAAGAGAAATAAAACATGCAATACAACTCCCAGATAAATGAGAGCATGCTTCACCAACAAGTGACCCAAATGGTTCCGCAATCCACTTTGCTCATGCTTGAATCTCATGATATTACCAAATGATTGAGTCACCCAGATGAAAATGGTTTTTCCATATATGCCCATACATATGAACTTATAAGCAATATATGTCCATACATATGAACTTATAAGCAATAGCTCATTAACATAACTCATACACACCTTGATAGCTAACTCATAAACACTTGATAACTCACAGTGTCCCTTAAACCTTAGCTCTGATACCAAATTCGTAACGCCCCCAAAATGCTAATGACATGATTTACGAAAAACTGCAGCTAAAGACTTAATAATAGAAGGCGCTACCGCTGTCCTGATAAGGACAAGGCTCACTAAAACCATTTAATCTTACAACTCATATTCACAATCATAAAATTTATTAACTGAAACACTTCAAGACAAAGTCCATAATAATTCAATTTCAATACCATCAACTTAATCATACCATGTGATAACTTGCACTCCATACTGTACAAGTATATTGAATATAGATCTAACTTGATCCTGAGGTCGATTCCAATATTCATGCTATGTTGAATCCACTATGAGCATTTGATAACTTTCAAAAATGGCTTGCTAAAAGGGGAAATAGGTGATACTTCATCACCTAAAATGGAAAATATGAAAACAATTCGAAAATGTGAGCAAAAACTTAGTACATGTATTCCTGTAATGTAAAATGAACATATAAACACTGTTGAGGGGTACCCGTCTTTGCAATTCATCTAGTTGGCAATAACAATGAAAATGAAAGTAATATGAAACTGAATTGCTTATTATTATCTGGATGTGAACCCCTCGCAATGATATGATCTATACATAGGTGTACACCTACCAATCCGATCAAGAGTTGGCCTGAAGCCGCGCGGGTAAATGATGGGCTGACGCCCTATAGATGATAACTGACGGTGTCACAAGTTAAACGACAAATCACTGTATAAACTGATTCGTTGATAAACTCATTAAGAGTTGTAATTTTATAAACATGTTCTGCTTTCTGAAGATACAGACAATGGACGTACCTTGAGTCTTTAAAAATGTCATCTGACTTGATACAAGTCAGCTATTTCATAAATGTCATCTGACTTGATAAATATGTTATGACTTGATAACACTTATGCATAATGGGGAACGATAACTAGGCCTCAACTCTGTTTCATAAATATCATTGTAAGTATGTGTAGTCAATAAATAATCTTTACTCACACAATTGAGTAAATAAAAGTAGGTGTAGCGGAAATTGAGTAATTTATATGGTATATATAACTTGGGTATTTCAATATAATTTCAAAACTGAATTGATGAAAGTAATTAAATTTGATATAAAGTAAATAGAAGTAAAACAGTCCACAATGAGATAAATGAGATTGCAAAGGAAAAGACCTTGAAGGTGATAATTGAGAGAGTGGTTGTGGCCTTTTCTGAAATAGGTTACTGGTACGGGTTTAAGGCTTGCTGATGTATAAATTGATTCAATATAACAGCGAGTACACTAGATTGGCTTGATAAATACAATTAATATATTTTGAAGTGAGTAAGTAATAAAGGTCTGAGGCCAAGAGAGATATATATTGGTTCAAAATAGCATAAACTGCAATAACTTGGTCTGATAAATATGGTTTTTGAGTCACAACTCTCCCCACTTCTCCTATTTCATTCATAAATCCATTAGATATAGAATTCCACCCCAAATGAATCATTGAACTCAATAGAAGCTAATTCATTCATAAATGTGGTATTTTCTTTGTAAAATTCATAAATGATTCAAAGCTCATAAACAAGCTCCCAAATTGCATACTTGTCTTCTTCTTTCTTATTAATCAAGTTAAAAGCTCCATGAAAGTCCATGAACATTCATTTCTCCCTTAAATGACCGTGCTTCGCCCAAAATACACAAAATGAGTGCATGATCAATCTCAGTCAATCACCAAAATGATCAAAATGAGTGGCTGATCGAAATGTGTAACACCCAGGATTGTTCTCCCCTTCGTTCCGCCGATTGCGCTATTTTATATCGTTATAAAATTGTATTTGGTTAGTTTGATGAATTGAAATAATATCGATGTAGCCTACTTAAGGGCTGATTTTATTGAAAAGAATATTATTATTATTATCATTATTATTAGTTTTATTGGTATTAAGGATTATTATTGGGTACCACATTGAGAAGATTCCCGAGTATGACTATAATGTCGAACCTTGGGAATAATCCTGCAATTTATTGAATCGAACCTTAATATAATCAAAAGGCGAATAAACCGACCGATGATTATATTAATAGTTACCGTTTAAGATTTGAAGGTCGGGAAATTGGATTCATGGTATAGCGGGTCGACAATGTTTATCAACTGGCAAAAGTCATAACAAAATTTTTAAAAAATTGAAAAAGGGGTCAAAGCCCCTTCTTTTTTCAGGAAAACGAATTGCGAAGGGGGGGGGGGGTTTCCTTGACCCCTGCTCGGTGATCCCTACACGCGAAGAGGGAGAGGGAGGGGAGGCACCGGTGAGCCGCCGACAAAGGGCAGTCGACCCCTTGCCACGGTTACGGCGAATTTGTGCGACCCCCAAACCCGAGCAGAGATAGAGGCAGACGGCAGAGAAGGGAGCTGTGGGTCAAGGTTTGGGGACCCCGACCCTGGGCGACCGCCACCAGCGTGGCCACTCTCACCGGATGCCGGCGATGAGGTGGCGAGTAGAGACGGCAGAGGAAGGAAGCGGCAGTGGGACAGCAAAGGGGGGGGAGCCAAGCCCACACCGAGCCAACCCAAATCGAGCCCTAAAATGGGTCCTTTAGCTTGGATTCGAGGTGGGTTTCCTTTTCCTCCTATTTATTGTTAATTTCGATGTAAGTTTATCGATTATAGTTCGTTCAGGTTGAATTGGAACTAATTATTAGTGATTTGAGGAAACTGTAGCGTAAACTGAACGACGCCTAGTATATATATATATCTTAATCGTACTGAACAAAAGTTTATCGATTATATATAGTTTATCGATTATATGAAATTTATCAATCATATGAGGTTTATTCGATTATATAACGTTTATCGATTTATATATAATTTATCGATTATATGAAGTTTATTAGTCATATGTAGTGTATCGATTATCTAAAGTTATCAATTATATCAAGTTTAATGATTATATGTCATTTATCGATTATAGAAAGTTTATTGATTATCTAAAGTTTATTGATTTATATGTAGTTTATTGATTATATATAGTTTATCAATTATATAAAGCTATCGATTATATAAAATTTATCGATTATATATAGTTCATCGATTATATGGATTTATTGTTTATAGTGATTGCATAGAAATGATATAGTTATGGATGCTAATTGTGAATCAAGGATCGTCCAATGAGGCTAGTTAAGCCTTATACGAGTCACAGTTAAGGGCATCATTGCCCCCCTAACGTTGCCTCCGTATTTATGATTATATATGTCTAAATATCAAAGCAATGTTTGAAATTCATTGCAATCGTGCGGCCTTTGGGAATCGGTTGGTGATATGATTTTATGACGTGATTATGCGTGCTATGTGAAAGCATTTTCTCCTGAATTGGCGAATGTGTGAGATGACATTGATTTTAAGTTTTAGAGTTCCTTAAAAATTCATGAATGCTTATTTACATGATTCCTAAGCGCTTCTAAATGTTTTATCGGTCGACTGTTTTAATTGACAAGTCATTGGTAACGAAATAATCCTAAATCATCGAATTGATCAAACGAATAAGTCATGTGACTAGTTGATAAGTCTAGGGAATCTTTTGAAAAGAAATTAAGTAATAAGCATGGGTTACATTACATCAATTGGATTCTTAGCGTAACCAACCCAGTACCCCTATTTAAAGTTTACATAGAACTTCAACTTCAATGTTTCAAAGTTCAGTGTTTATTGCTCTGCCAGTAGGCAGAGGCTTCAGAGTTCAGTGTTTCATAGTTCTGCCAATAGGTAGAAGTTCCAAAGTTCAAAGTTCATAGTTATGCCAACAAGCAGAAGATCCAAAGTTCAATGTTCATAGCTCAGCCAGCTGGCAGATGATTCAAAGTCCAATGTTTCAGAGTTTTGCCGGTAGGTAGGAGACTCAAGTTCAATGTTTTATAGTTTTACCCATAGGTAGAAGATTTGAAGTCCATAAATCCTATAGTTTCGCCAATGGGCCATAGAGTTAAAGTCATACGTTACAAATCCCGTCAACTGGTATAGAAATAAGGTCAAAAGAAACTCCCAGTTCACATGATGGTTTGTAAAACGTTATACTTCAAGAAACAAGCACGTAAAGTTCAAAGGTCATATTGTTGTTTAGTAATCAAATGGCATAGTTATATGCTTCACCTTATGGTTATCGTTCTGTGTTTTAGCGAGGAAATTTACTCCTGTATATAACTTGTTACGGTATGGTGTAGTGAAATCATCAGTTAGTGATTGCATTGCATTGGGCACACTGATGGTTTCAGTATAATTGCTAGGTTCATATAGCCCATTACCTAACGGCATCTTTAATGAATTTTAATGATTATGTACGACTTAAATTATATGAACTGAAATCAGCTTTACTGATGTACTGAGCATCACGTATAAAGTTTTATGCGATGGATGAGCCTTTTGTAACAGAAATCCCAGCAAGTAGTGTTTATGGGTTAAACCCCATTTGTTTTCATTGAATTTATGAGTTCATATGAATGACTTATGGTAAGTTCATTAAGTATAGCTATTCTCAAGTTTAAGTTGTTGGTGCAAATGCTATTTCTCTTGCATTGTGATTGGAACACATTATGCGATAGGTGAGTTCTTCAATGACAGATGAGTTCTTCAAAGAAAAGAAATTAAGAACAACTGTCATAAGTTACTATTGCTTTGAAAGTATTGTTTTAGGGGAGGGGGTTATCCACTGCACGATTATCGCTCATTCCCATCTAGTATTGTTGCCCTCCAGGTTTCTGAATAGCAGGTAAAGGTCGGTCCAAGTAAGCCGAAATGGAGTTATTGCTGTCCTCGAAATAAAGCGATGAGCTTGTATGTGAGCTGCAAAATGTATTGTGATGTAATGGTTTGTAATTTAAGTTCTTGTGTGCATGTATTGCATATCATTTAGAGTCGCTCTGTATGACCGTGTAAAGCCTGTCGAAAGCTACAAATTTAACCACTACTTCGGTTAGTAAATAATTTTTATAGCATAGGGAAGTAGGGATCGATCCAGGAGGAAAGATTGTTGTAAATCGCTAGCTTGATCCTAAGTGATTTTACTAATTCAATTTATTAAATCAAAACTTAATAATTCTAAAATAATTAAAGTCTAAAAAATCTAGAAAAATACCCAATAATGCTCCTAAATATTATGAATCATATTCTGGAAATAAAACAGTAAAATGATTTCCTGAATAATCCAAAAAAATAAAATTAGAATAGTGACTGAAATTTTAATAAAAACTCAAAACAACAAATAATAATCAGAAAAATAAATATTAAAATTAACAAACAGTAACCTAAACTAATATTCTTCAACTTTATAAGCATATATCTTCAGAATAATTTCAGATTGATTTCAGGAAAATTAAATCAGTCAATTACTGCAGAATAATCAAACAGAATATTAAATCTGAAATTGGAAATAAAATATTCTGCATAAATATAAATAGGAAAATAATAAAGCAAATTACTCTAATCCTAGGACACAATTTTCTGGACCTAAAATACCTAGTAATCGTAAATTAAAATTAAAAACCGAAATTTTCAGAATTAATTGCCTAAAAACCTGCACATATCAATTTCACAAAATAATTCTTAAATATTATCAAATAAATTCCAAAAATCACGAAATTTGATATGATCAGACTAGAACACTTTATAAACCCTAGGAATTAATAAAAATCGAAAAATAACAAAAATAACTATTTTTAGTCTAAGTTCGAACAAACCGGTAATTAAATACTAAGACTCAATCTAAAATTATAACCACTCCAAAAATCAAACTCTAAGCTGTCTAAAATTACCTAGACACTCCTAAAATACTATACTTTTGGGGGGGGGGGGTTGATTGAATTAATAGTGAAGCTAATAGAACAAAAATCAACAAACTAATCAAATTAATTTAAAGCAACAAATAATAATCAAAAATTATCAAATTTATGAAAGATACTTAGTATAATCTCAATCCACCATGCAAATTAATATTTATCATTAACACATAAGTTAATTTCATTCATGAGTTAAACTGTAGAAGATATCCACCAGCGGTTCTTCCCCGTTTTTCCTTAGATTTTAGTTTACTTAGGTCCAGCCCTAATATAAACCCTACTAATTTGATAATCTTTACACCAGCGCAAAAATTTAACCAAATTAGAGCATTACGTATTAGAAAAATATTATTTAACACTTTGTAACCAATTTACCAACAAATCGATTTAACAAAGATCTAAAGCGATTACCTAATTAAAAGAGATGGGTTTAAGCCATCCATGATTAATTGGGGTGATACCTAGGCCTAAAAGATTATAACTTTTACGTATTACAATCTTCTAAACTATCAATCGAAATTGTATTTAATCAACTAGCATGCATTCTAATCGATTTAACACAAATTTCATAAACGATAAACACTAATCACTAAAGAATCATGAATGGAAATCAACTAGGCATTAAAGCATAAAACTTGTTTCAAAATAATTAATTTAGCATGGCTTCAAGAAGATTATACTAAGCATAAAAATATTACTCACTCATATTAAAATTAAAATTACAATTATAACTCAAATATTCCATGTTTTCACAATAATCTAAACTAACAAAATAAATTAAAGTAGTAATGAAAGAAAATAAAAGAAAAAAAAAACACTACTTGGATGCTTGATGGGGATTTGCCGTGACTTGATTTTTTTTTTTATGCAATATGATGATGGGATCAAGATGATGATGAGTGGGAAAGAAGAAGAAGGTGATGGGTTAGGCGTGGGGTGATTAAGAAGATAATGAAGGGGGAAAGAGGAAGAAGGTGATGGGATGCATGAATGCGTGGAGTTGAAGATAGAGATAGAAAAGAAAGAGGGGGTGGCGTGAGTTTATGGTGGTGTGTGTGAGGTGATTGGATGATGATATTATATAATGAGTATGGTGAGGCTAGGGTTAGTTTCTTAGGGTTTTCTTCTCATTCCTTGCTTAGGTTTCTTCTTCCTCAAGACTTGTAGCTTCTTACCAACTCTTGAAACCCTAGCCCAATATAATAATTATGAAAATAATAATTTTCATAATTATTATTTTTGGACTGTCTTGTAGCAAAGTGTGTAAAAACCGAGTTTCTACGCCCTCTCTTCTCCTCTTTATTAATTGACACTAACCCTGAAAAATATATATAAAACAAAACAAATTAAACGAAATAATATATATAATATAATCGAAATAGATATAAAAAATAATGCATAATTTTTGACTTAACAGACCGTGTGAGCCACCATCTAAGTTGCCTAGGGCTGTACTTTTCATTGTTCATTTGTTTAAGCATTGAACTGCATTGGTTGTGGTGCTCTAGGTGGGTGACCTATAGAGCTGTGAAATCCGGTGTGTAGCCATTGAGTTAGTTAGCCTTTATTGCTATTTTTCAGTGCAGGGAAATTATTGGAAGGCTTTGAGCCTGGGAAATAGTCAGTTTTTAGAAAAAAAACTCTGTCTATTTCGTCCCAAGATTTTAAAAAAACCCTAACACTCCTAGCCCTAGGGTTGGGGGCGTTACAAAATGAGTGCATGCTCTTTACACATTTATTCAAAATGCTTCCAAAAATCACCAAATTCCAATTACTCAATCAAAATTCATGAAATCTTATAGCAAATTCAAAAATAATATGAACAATCTACAGTACAATTTTTAGAATTTTTGGACAATCCCATAATTCCAAGAATTTTTGACCGTGGCAATTCAACAAATACAAAATCATGAAATCATGCTCTTGATCAAATACTCATAACTTTAAACATCTCCAAACTCAATAAAAATTGCACAATAACTATCAATTTGATCATCCAAACATAGCCCATAAATAAAGCAACCATAAAACTCAAGATAAAACAAGTTAGGATTTTGGGATATACCTCACTTTAGGGTTGAATTAGAGGGAGGAGGGGGCTGTTTTGAGTTATTTAGATGATTGGACAAGATAGCTGGCAACAAGGGAAAGTCGGGGTAGCCGGGAGGTGGCCGAAAAAGTGACTAGAAACTACCAAAACTAGCGGCACAAGGGGCAGCTGCTACTGCCCCTGTTTTCTACCCATGGAGCTGTGGAGAGAAGAGAGAAAATGGAGAGTTGGATTTGTGAATTTTTGTGGTTATAAATTGTCAATTAATAGCTACATGTGGCTGAAAATTATCCACTCAAAAAGTAGGTTTTTGCTAATTAAAATTAGGTGCTACAATGAGCAATTAGTGAAATAACAAAGTTAGCAAAGTTTTGGGCTTTTTTTTTGGGCCCAACAAGCTAAGTTCCAACTCAAAAAAAAATTATTTGAAGTGTTGAGCAAAGATAAAATTTTGTATTGCTCATGATTAAAGTTTACTGAAGGTAAGAAAATAATTAATCATTAATTTATACTCACCGAGGCCTAATATCGATTCACCAGACATTTAATCAATCAACAGAACTTGAATTAACAATCAATGAAACTTGAGTTGTAAAGTGGTACACAAAATAAAATATCTCCCAACTGGGATGATTAAATACGATAAATGAAGATGAAAAATTTAAATAACATAATAGAATTCATTAAATACATAAATTGAGTGTAATTGAATTTAATAAACATGATTTGGTTAAACAAATAACCATAAGTGATTAGGTCAATAAACATGATAAAGTAAATGAATAAACATGATTAATGAAATAAATAAAGATGATTTAAATAAACAAAATATGGGTTAGGGTCGGGTTATTACATGGGGGAAGAGTAATTAGGTTAGAGTCATGTTTGTGGAGTATAAAATTGAAGATTTCATTCAATATGAGACTAAGTTTTCTATTCCTTTCGCTTTTTATTTCATTTTTACTTGTTGGTTTGCGTAGATTAGTTTTCTCTTTTAATGACATGTTTATCAGTAGTCAGATTTGGTTGCTTTGGTTGTAATTAATCTCTTTGATGGGTAATTGATCTTGTTTATGTCTTAACCACACCTAGTTTATGCTTGTAATTTGAGATTTTCTCTTGTTTGCCAACTGTTCAATGGAACATTTGAAAGAACTTTCATATATATTTTTGGGTGATTATACTGAAAGGTGAAGTCGACTTGCTAGCGCAGGTAGCTAGAAAGAATAGCTAGAATTTTGACTTGAAAATAGTCTGAATCTTAGCTAGGGCTAAGGTTGCTACTGTTATGGTTTGTGGGCTAACCCCACGAAAATAGATTGTTAGAATAATTAAACTAGCCTTTGATCCTTGAGAGGGGGATTGAGTGGGTTTTGATGGTGCAATTGATCATTCCTAAACACTTGTATAGGTTTGGGTAGGTTGGAGCTGTTTTAGATTAATTTATTCATTAAATAGTGAAATCACAACCTAAGCCTTCCTTTATTGCATTCTTAGCTAGTTTAGTTTTCATTATTATCATCTTACAATTTGCCTAACTTGAGTGCTTAAGAAGGCTCTGACACTTGAAAGCACAACTCCCTGTGGATATGACCCGCCCTGTCAATCGCTAGCTACAACGACACCATTGCTGTTTTGACTCATCAAAGTTTCGGCTCTATTGCCATGGAGTTGTTGCTTTTCAAAATTGGGGCTTGCTTTAACATTCAAGACTAGACTTTTGACTTGAAAAATACCCAAATAAAATTTTTAAAAAAAGAGTCTCCATTTTCCCTAGTTTGAGCATGAATCTTTTTGGAGACACTTATGTAGATTGAATGATTATCATTGCTCATGTGTGAAATTCATGTATGAAAAATGAAAAATATTTGGCATTGTGCTTGACAGTATAATTCATGGGACTCGGGCAATCTTGAAGTTCATGAGTGGTGCTCTTTGTGCTCTAAATGTTGATGCAATGTGGGATTTCTTTGAGCCTTTGGCATGGCATCAATGACAATCTGAAATGCTAGTGATTCTTTTGCATACCCTTCCCCCAACCCCTGTGATTTACACGCTCAATCTCCATATGTTGATCAGTTTAGGGATTCATATTATCATCATCCTCACTATGCTCATGTTATATATTCTCATTACCAATGTTCTAACCTAAATTCTTGTCCCTATTGTGTGATTTATGATGAAGGCTTTGTTTGGTTAAGTAACTTGATAGAGATAATGAATGAGCAAAATGCTAAGTTTGAAGATTGTTTGTAGAATATCACACGTTACACAGGACTGAATTAACCTACTTTCTTCTAGACCTGAGGTTATTTGTGTATTGATGATAAGTCTTTCTTTCCCTTAGGGTTTGATTTTATTGTTGACACACCTTTGATTGACCTAGAGGAAGCAATTGTACTTCCTTAACTCTATTGTAGCTTCTTGCTCCATCCTCACTTAGTACATTTAAGGACACTACCAACAACCTCTCTTTAGCTCAATGCAAAGGGCTTAAGGTGGGTGAGTCTTTTAAGGTATATGCTAATCCTTATGGTGACGATGATCCACTTGCTTAGTCGTACAAATTTGCCTTGGTTGAGCAATACTTAGAGGGGAGCCCGTTTAAGGAGTTATGTGATGTTATGATTGTTGATGCCCCTCCTAGCCTCGAGTCCATGAATCTCATTGTTGTTAAGGCCTTTTATCCTATCCCTGCCCTGTTTCCCTTAGTTCCCACCACCCCTTGTCCTGTAAATGTGTGAGTCCTTAGACAACATTAGAGGGTATGATTCCTCCATTGACCCTTATTTTGTATACCTAGATAAAATGCCTAGGGAAATTATGCTGACCCCTTTCTGTAATCATTCTTTCGATTTTTCCAAGGACATTTGACAAGTTTAAGATATCGCTAACTATTTTTGCAATATTCTTTTAGTGTTCTCTCACTTATACTACTATGTGATGCATTGACTAGCATATGATAAGCTCTTCGGAGCTTGGTCGGCGTTTGAGATAGAGACCTAAGTTTTGAGTGATAAGGACGAGTGATCGATGCTCCTCCAACCTCCCACAACACCATCTAGTGGAGGATTTAAGGGGGCCAGTGGGGGTCGTGGCCTCCCCTCCTATGATTTAAAGGAAAAAAAATCAAATTTTAAAATAACCCAATAAGAGAAATTTACAAATTAAGTTTCCAGGCCCATCGTTCAAGAGCAGATGCATAGGGCAGTAGTTTTGTGAGTTGAGTGTGGTGTGTAGGCTGTGTGACAACTTTTTTACTTGTAGCCCTTTCTTTCTGTCTCTCTCATCTCTCTCTCTCTCTTTCTCTCATCTCTTTACCTAATTTATACTGTAAAGCAATGGACATTGGTGAAAGAGACCTCGTATTTTTTAAGATTTCTCCCTCTCTCATCTATCTACCCTAATTGGTTGATTAATTTACTAGAGTAATTTCTTCTTCATTGAATTTTTCTTATGTCTGCCAAGTGTTCGATGAAACGTTTGAAAGAGCTTTCACATATATTTTTGGATGATTAACTTATGCTGAAAGGTGAAATCAATTTGCTATTACAAGAAGCTGGAGAGACTAACTAGAACTTTGGCATGAAAATAGTTTGAATCTTAGTGAAGTCTAAGGTTGTTACTCATGTGGTTTAATTGGACTAACCCCTTGAAAATAGGTGGTTAGAACAATTAAACTAGCTTTTGACCATTGAAAGAGGGTTTAGATGGGTTTTGATGATGCAACTGACCATTTCTAAACAATTATATATATATATATATATTTGGGTAGGTTAGGGCTTGTTTAGATTAAGTGATGAAATCATAACCTGAGCCTCCCTTCATTGCTTTCTTAGTAGTTAAGTTTTCATTATTATCACCTTAGGATTTGCCTAACTTGAGTACTTAAGATAGCTCCGATACTTGAAAACATAACTCCCTTTAAATACGACCCTTACTTGCCAATTGCTAGCTACAACTGCATCATGCATCTCTTATTTTGACTCATCACCTTTACTTTAAAAGGTGAACTTGCCATGTTATACCTAATTTGAGTTTCCATTTGATGATTAGATGCTAGGCATGGCTTAAATATCATTGGTGAGAATGATTGGATGGTTTGTGCTTAGAGAACTTCGGTTTGAAGTTGGATAAACAACCATTTTTATAGGTCTATTTCAATATGATTAGTTTGATAACCCCATGCTTTCATGTAGGTGTCCTAATATATATTAAGAAGCACAAATGACATATAGTCTTCATGAATTTTGATAGTGATACTGATATACTTTTAACACATGATTTGGTATATTTAGTCTAATTAAAATATTTTGTTTTAAGGTATAACTAATGGAGTTAAGTTGCTACATGCATTGAAAATAACAAATATTTAGATCATAATTAGCTGATGAGATATCTATACTTAAAAAATTGACAAGTAAAAGGATACAAATAAACAAGTTGTAACTAATGGAGTTAAGTTGCTATTTGTTCGCGTAGAACTACCTAAAAGTAACATCATTTCATGTTTTATTAGTGTGATTTTTGATTTCCTCATGTTATATTTACTTACTAAATTTACGTGATAAAATGAAAATATGTTCTTTCCAATTGAAAGGAAAGTCTTTCATGTTTTTCTAGCTCTTACCAATTTCGTTCAGCTACTTCTCGTCTAACACTTTTCGATTTCTTCCAAATCCCTCCACTTTTCTTACAACTTGTTTTATAGATCCTTCCAATTACTCCTAATTCATTACAACTGCTTCTGACTATTTTCTATATACAACTCCTAATTCAGTGCATCTAGAGAAGCATCCTCATCTTCGGCACCTTCATCATCAATAAGTATCAAGTTCAAAAGTTGAAGGTGGCAGAAATAGCGATGCTTCGTTGGATGCGTGGTCACACAAGATTAGATAGATCAAAAATGGCGTGATTAGGAACAAAGTAGGAGTGAGACCCATAGAAGATAAGAGGAGAGGTTAGACTTCATTACATGGTTTGCTCATATCACGAAGAGAAGTATAAACGCACTAGTGATGAGATGTAAGAGGATTGTCCTCCCGGAATGTAGAAGCAGTCAAGGTAGACAAAAGAAGAGTTGGAACGAAGTGATTAAACATGACTTGAAGACTTTACGATTAATGGAGAACGTGACTCAAGATAGGAGGTCGTGGAGGTTTAGGATTAAGGTTTTAGACATAAGGGCGCATGTTACTTGTCCTTCCATGGTTCCTAAGGGGATGTGATAAGCTATTGCACAGTGCGAAGCTGCTACCTTTAACTTTTGTTGTTTTGGTTTTTGGTGTGTGAGTCTTTTATATATTTAGGCCCTGTTCTTTTTGTGGTTTAATGGAACCTATCATGCTCCTTCTCACTCCTTCCCACTCCTGTTCACTTCTTCCCACTTTTTAAAATAAACACAACTCTTTTCCACTCCTTCCCACTTCTGCCCACTCCCACCATTTCTTCCTAGTTTATTCTATTATTACTTCCCATATTTTGAAAACTTGTCTAATTTATGTAATTTTATATACGAATATTATAATTCAAATTAGCCAAATATTTTTAAATTTCTGCATTGTTAAAGCAAATATTTGTTATTCATGATACAAATTGCTGATGAATTAATGTATTTTGTATATCGAAGATTTTTTTTTTTGGCATTGTTAAGCAAATGTTAGTTATTCATGACACAAATTGCAGATTTTTCTCTATATATTGAACATATATATATATATATATATATATATATATATATATATATATATA
>JACYFF010031956.1:94962434-94977238 GCA_017589665.1 Selenicereus undatus | reverse complement strand
ATATATATATATATATATATATATATATTGCATTGGTGACCAAATATTCGTTATTCGTGACGCAAAAATGTAGATTTTTTTCTATATATTGAGGGGATATTTTTTTGTTGTTCATAGGCAGTGACATAAATTGCAGATGTGTTTTTTCTGTACATTAAAGAGATATTTTTGTTTGCATTGTTCACCAAATATTCGTTATTTGTGACAGAAATTGCATATTTTTTTTATGCATATTGAAGAGATTTTTTTTTGGCGCTGTTAACCAAATATTTGTTATTCGTGAGACAAATTGGAAATGTGTTTTTTCTGTATATTGAAGAAATAATTTTTTCTTGTACCAATTTTGCCGATAATTCAACAAAAAATGAAAAAGCATCCACCACCAGATCTACTAACCTCACAGCAGCGAGCACTTAGTTTGTAATTCGAGAAGGGTGTTGATGGTTTGGCGATGAGTAAAGGTACGATAGTGAGTAACAGTCGGCATCGAACAGTTGATGGTGGGCAGCAGCAGTTCCGAGAGAGGACGATTGCACGGTTACCCAAGCACAACGGTGACCACGGGTCGGGGGCACGTATCATATGGCGGCAATGACGGCTCCACAGCGACCAGTCAACAATCTGCCAAGTGAGTTTGAGAGAGGAAAGAAAGGGAGCAATGAGGGGTTTGAGAAACAAACAGAGTATTTTGAATATTAATGAGGGGAGAGGTAGAATTTTTGAGAGAATGTGTCAGGAACTCAGTATTGTATTTGGATAAGCGTAGATTATGTTATTGTTATTTAATTTTATAGCTTTTTCTATATCTAATGTAAATAATAAAAACGTTTCATGAATACAAAGAAAAAATAATATATAGACAATAACAGTCACGAGTAATGAATTTTCGGTTAACAACATAAAAACTTAAAAAAAAATCTTCCATAGACACAAAAAATTAATATATTTGGAATTTGTGCCACGAATATTCAATATTTGGTTAAGAACAAACAAAAATTAAATTTCATAAATAGACCACCAAAATAAGACATTTGCAATTTGTGTCATGAACAACGAATATTTAGTTAGCAATGTAAAAATTAAAAAATATTTCTTTAATATACAAAAAAATCTAACAAATATGAAATTTCTATTATACAATGAATTTTTGTCATGAATAATGAATATTTGGTTAAGAATGCAAAAAAAAAAAAATTCATTAATAGACCACCAAGATAATATATCTGTAATTTGTGTCACGAATAACGAATATTTGATCACCAATGCAAAAAATACAATATTTTTATTTACGACACAAAAAAACAAACATATCTAAAATTTCTGTCACGAATAATAAATTTTTAGTTACCAACGCAAAACATAAATAATATTTCTTCAATATACAAAAGAAATTAACTAATGTCAACACTTCAACTCCATCCCACTCATTCCTACTTCTTCCCACTTTCACCAACTTTTTTCCACTCCTTCCCATTCTCACATACAACAAACCACTCCTATCTACTTTCACACACTTCTTCCAACTCCTTCCCATTTCACACTTGCAATATACCCACGAAAAGAGTATGGCCTTACTGTCAATAAGTTTCTTCTCTTATCTTTTGTGAGTCTATTGGATTCTACCTCTCTGTGGGTAATGATACTTGTAAATGTAAGGTTGCTTACATTTGGATCTTTTCATACCCCTTCAAGGGGGAGCTACACTGGGAGATGATGATGATGCCCTCCTCCTTTCTAGTAGAAAAAGACCAAGCCCCAATTGAGATTGTGTGAGAATTCTCAACTTCTTTTGTTTAATTTTTATTCAGATATAATTCTCAAATGTGTCGTATAACCTAATGTCATAAGAATCTTTGCTATGAGTTCAAAATTTGATATACATTTAGAGTAGCAAATAGGAAAATGCATCATGGGGACGTATGGGATTAGCTAGAGCAGCATCCAAATTTAAGGAAGGACTTCGATGGCAAATAAGAAATGGACGAATAGTTCGTGTAATTGAAGACAAGTGGTGCAACAATGAGCCTATACTACTACGATCTTAGGTGAACTCTGCCTCATGGGAAGACAGACTTGTGCCTACTTTGTTTAATGCATCCAACACCGGATGGGATATGGGACAACTTAGATCCTTCTTTCCCCCACAAAGTAGTGTGGAATATAATCTCGTAACATATAAGGTCAACAGAAACACTATACAAGTTATACTGACCCCTCAATAATAGTGGGGAATATAATTCTAAGTCGGGCTATAGTTGGATAATGAGCTACAACAAGCTCGATACTGAGAAAAGAGTAGGCAAAATGTGGAAAGTTTTATGGGCCCTTAGGATTCCATCGCGCTGGAAAGTCCTTATGTGGAAGGCGTTTTATAACGCTCTACCTATTGGAAGTAACAAACATAGAAGAAGCTTAGGTCAATGGTTCGATTGCCCACTTTGTGAAAACTCAGAAGAGTTGATACAACACCTTTTTCGAGACTATTGGCTATCTGAGCTTCTCTGGTGAGTATTGCCATTGGAAATCAAGGTGGATGCTAATACAAATGCTCCCTAGAGTCAATGGATATGTGATTGGGTACATTTGCTAAACCGCAACCATATCTCCTTTTACACGGGATTTCACATTTTCGTGGCTGTGATACGGAGTATTTGGATCTTCCAAAACCTAATACTTTTCCAAGCGGCACCCAAAAACCCAATGAAGATGGTCGAAATTTTGCAGAACAGCTTGCGCACTTTATCCAATTTTATTGCTCAGGAGGCGATAGATTGTCACACTTCGTCGCCATTCAGTCGACAGGATCAAAGGATAAGTACTGTGGTATGAGGACATGATAGTACTACCCAAGAATCATTACCCAAATTGCCGGTACTTAGATCAAAAAGCAAAGATGGGCAAGGATCAGTATTCAGGTAAGGAGAGGCAAATCGAACTTAATGATGTATCAAGTAAGGGTGATATGCACCTCAAGGCTAACGGTCATAGCTCTAGTAGAAGAACGACATTAGCCATGGTTGTTCAACAAGGATGGTTGTCACTTGAAATCTGGACGGATAGTTCAGCATTTATAAAATACTTGAGTAAGACAAGTGATATCCCAGTAGACGCTTCTTTGATATTAGAACATTGTCTTTCTCTCATACACTGCTTCTTATATTGTATGTTTAGGAAGGTAAGCAAAGATAAAATGTAGACGACTATAAACGTACTTAGGTAGATTAGATATCATTGTTTGTAATGTATATTCAACTTGCATTACCTAACAGACATAGCAAAAAAAACACTAACAGGAAAATAAGTAAGTTAAAGAATAGAACATGGTCAACCAACAACCGAAGCATTCTCCAGAACATGCGCTTCCCTGGCCGCCAATTAACAACACTAGCCGCGCCGACTACCAAAAACAGACCCGTCACAATTTGCACCGCCAAACAGACAGGCCTTCATTTTTTGTCACGGCCAAATATACAGTAGAACATTAACATCATCAACTCCTCATTTCGCCGGAAATTTAAACCCTAACCCTAGAAATCGAATTCATCTTTGTAATCACCTTCATCACAGCCATGTCCATCAGTCTGCGGAAGGGAAACACTCGGCTGCCACCGGAGGTGAACCGGGTACTGTACGTTCGTAATCTTCCATTCAACATAACAAGCGAGGAGATGTACGACATTTTCGGAAAGTACGGTGCGATTCGCCAGATTCGTATTGGTACTAACAAGGACACTCGAGGTACGGCATTCGTGGTGTACGAGGATATCTACGACGCCAAAACTGCCGTCGATCACCTGTCTGGCTTCAATGTCGCCAATCGCTACCTTATTGTGTTGTACTATCAGCCTGCTAAGATGAACAAGAAGATTGATCAGAAGAAGAAAGAGGAGGAGATCACCAAGTTGCAGGAGAAGTACGGGGTCTCCACTAAAGATAAGTAACCCTAAAATCAATTTTTGTTACTGTATTTGTGACAAGGGTTTCTGGGGTTTTGATGGGTTATGTGATGGGAGATGTGATTGGACCATCTTTGGAGTAATGCTGTATTTCTGGACTTCTAATTGCTGGTTTAAGGTGTTGGTAAGTGTATGTTTTGTCACATTCTATGTGTATATAAACAGTTTTCGATCGCCAATCGTTATGTGGAAAATGAACTCCTCGATGAATTGAGTTGTCACAAAGTAATTGTTTTTGTCTATTGGAGCTTAAGATGTTTGGTAATGTCTCTTCCATTTTTGTATTGTTTGTGTGTGTGTGTGCGCGCGCGCACGTGCGTGTGTTGCTGCATGCTTTTGGGGGGGGGGGGGGGCTAGGCAGGAGTTTAGAGTGAATTTCCTAGCTGTTACGGGAAGTTGATGAGCAATTGAATGTTTTCTGACCTAGCAGTGCCTTTTTTGCTGTTGAATGGGGATTCAAGATTAAACGTGATTCTTTATTACTCTGTTGTAATTAGTTGCATATTCAGAACATGGTGATATTATGCTCATTTGTGCGTTCTGCTGCTCGGCATATGTTGTCTTCAACCTCATTTTATGATCAACTGGGAAAGGTCATGATAGATTTAAGGGAATAAGAAGGAAATTTGGGCAATGGAGAAGAATGATAAGAGAAGGGGAAGAAATAAGAGACAAGAGAGGGAGGAAGAGGGGGAGTCAGGGCAAGGATCCTTTTTTTTTTTGGTTTATAAATTTTGGGGTTAGTTGGGGACAAGGGGGTGTTAAAGGGAGGGTGAAAAAGATGGAGATGTGTATTACAACCATTCGGATGATGATGAACAATTCAAATTGGGCTCTTCATGTGTGTGAAATCTATTATACTGTTGGGAGTATGTACTCCTCATAGCCACTTGCAAATTTTAATCCACTTGTATTTATGATGTAGGAAGATACATGTGCTTACTTCAGTTCTAGGAGTACACTAATTACTAACTCACTCTTTTCATCTGTGAGTTTCACTCAAGATTGTAATACACCCGCTTATCTGTTGCTCATGTACTTATCTATGCGCTAATGCTACTATACACTAAGACACAAGGTGTTGCTATCTCCTAAAAATCTATTTTACAGAGTTTTGTCTCGGAGGTCATACTTTTAGACTCTGGGTTCGATGATCTCCTTATTAATTTCATTGACTTCGTAGCTTTAGTACCTTAATTGGACATATCTTGCATCTTCCTTTTAGAAGCCTGTCTTGTTGTATACTCAAGACATGGTGACAGCTGCATACGGGGTCTTGATTATGTGTTGAGTATGTAAGGAACTTTTGGAGTAGAATGCGGATTACTGCATGTTGATAGAGTGTGCATATGTAAACTACTTGGTGGTTAACAATTTAAGTGATCATTATGTGAGGGGGTGGAGTGGCGGTTTATGATATATGCCGCAGAAGCTATGAGATGCCTTGGGAAGGTTTCTTGTCGTGGGTTTCGTAAATGTGCCCATTCTGCATATTTTGATAGCCTTAGCCTTTCCCTTAGATTGCAAATTAGTTCTTTTTGTAATCATCCTTTCTGAAGGAAATGCTTATGCAGCATAGATTATCCCTTCTCAAATGGGAAACATTTAGGTTGCTTTCACTTGATGAAACCTCAGGTTCAGAGACAAGAAAGTTGGGTTCGCTTTATGGATTTTTGGCTTTGCTTAATTTTCTAAAGGTGACCATTTAATGGGTGGGGTGGCGTGGGGTGGGGAAGTGTTATCTAATGCTAATTTTGACGGTACATTTAATGCTATTCATTTTGCCAACAATTCTTCCATGATATGATCCTCTCTGAAAGTGGTGATTCATTTTGGAGGGACGTATAAAGTAGTGATATCACAATATGCATTGTCCTGGTTGAAAAGCAGTGGACAAAACTGGCGAGTTGTAGTTCTTGATGATCACTGATGCTATCTCATGTATAGCAATTTTGGTTGAATTTTCTAATGATGGAGAATAGGTTATTTATGGATATTTGGGCCTTTTGGCAGGCTTGTCATCACTGATCCTTTTACTCTGGACCCTATAGCAAAGACCTGCCAACCTATTTCGGTTTCATGTGTTGGTATTGATGGCATATTGGTTATGAGCAATTTTAGGTTACATCTAAATCTCCTTAGACTCAATCTCAGCAGGAGACAGTGGGTACTTTTGTTGTTATACGGGGGTATTGTATACTTCTGGTGGTTATTTGAAGAAGTAGCGAGAGATGTAATGCAGAAGACACTGCAAACTTTTGTTCTATTGGTATATTGAGGACTTCTGGTGGTTATCTGATGAAGTACCCAGGGATGAAATTTAGCAGCTTCTAGTATTGGTAGTTTGGTACATAATGCTCTTGTTTGATTGTTGCTAGCTAGGAGCAACAAAATTCTACCTTATGATGTAGGAATACGTAATAATATATTGATTCGTTGGATTTTTGAGGTGTAAGGCAGGAACCTCTAGCATTTACTTTCCAAACAGCTCTTGCTGAAATAGAAGGTTGGGTGCGTTGTTACTTGTGGCTTTGTTGAGTTCTTATTTATTGAATAGAATACCCCATTTTATACCTTCAGGAGATAAGTGGAGCTAGAGGTCAGAGGAGTTCTTCTTCTTCATTGCTGAAATCTAAAGGCAGCAAGAGTGCTTCTCTGCTCTCACTTTCCTATTCTTGTTCTATGCTGTTTCATTGACAAGCAGTAACTTACAGTGAGTCATGGCTGGAATTTCTCTGTTTGCTTCTTGTTATTTAGCAAAAGCATGTGCTCCATATGGTGTAAGGAACTGCTCGGAGGATCTAAAGGTGAGAGCTTAGTTAAAAAAAGCGCAAGTAGGCGCAAGGGGAGGGGCGCTGCGCCTAGTAGAGGGGTAAGTGATGCCCATTCCGAAAGCCCCCTGAAGCGCGCCTCCAAGGAAAGCACCCCTCGGTCGATCATTGTGCCTCACAGATTGCAGTACAATTCATGAAATTGAGTACAATTACTTGGGTACTAGAATAAGAAAGCTGTATTTCTGCATGAATCTTGCGTCACTTCTCTCTTGGAATCGATTACAACAACAACAACAACAAACTCCCAATGTGGGTCCCGCTTTCACGGGGTCTGGGGAGATCCAGCTGTAGGCAACCTTACCTCTACCGGTATTCCTACCCGTAGTCTTTCAGAATCGATTAATTAGCGTAATTTTTAGATCTAGGGTTTTATTCAAAAACCCTAGATGTGATAATTGGAGGGTTAGTTAATGGGTAAAAAGGTTGGAACTTGAGGGCTTTTGCTCGACCGGGGACCGCGAGTTAGTGGTGGGTTCCTTCCGGTCGCCGTGGCCCAATGATATTTGGATCTGCCGATGGTCTGGGTCTGGGTCTGGGTCTGGGTATGTCTTCTTCTCGACCAGTTATTCTTTGTCTTCTTGTCTGTGTCTCTTCTTTCTACGTTCTGATTGAATTGCTCGCTCCTTTGTTTTCATCCATCTGACTCTTCTGCTCCCCAATGTTACTTTTCTTCCGTTTTTTAGAAGAAAAGTAATGGAGCACTGCCAATTCCTTGAGAAGAAGAAAGAGAGCCAGAAAGAGGGCTATAAGAGAGAGGGCGGAGCAGAGGAAGAGATAGTAATAAAGAGAAAGGAGGGGGTAAAGAGAGATGGTAGTTGATTATGATTTCTTGTTTACCCATTCCTGTATGAGGCAAAGTATTTATATCTTATGAACATTCACTAATGACTAATGCGAGAGATGATCCTCAGAACTAGTTACCAGTGCAAGTACGTTACATGAACACCAAATACTTTGAAGCGTGGCAGGAATACGAACATATATTCTCTAGGTCATAATGTTCCTCTGCCTTACATGGCGTTGTCCCCAAGGCTACGTGAAGATTCTCAGCCAGGAGGGTGTGCTATGGGAAGCTCATTTCCAGGCAAAAGATGAACACCAACTTCACCATTTATCAACAATTATAAGATATCTACAGCAAAATAGCATTCTAGCCTCGCGCGTGCCGGGGGAGGAGGGGAATCTATGGCATCTGTATCCATCGGCAATTCAGCATAACTGTCTCCAAACACTACTAAACTTATTCCTAGCCGCACCAGGAAGTTCTCCAACAGCAGCTCTGGATATGTGGAGGCCGAACTCTTCGTGTTGGAAACCTCAGAGGGCTCATGATTGACAAATTGTGCCAAAACCTGACTCAAATCATAAGAAACATTTGTGGAAAGACCCAATTTCCCTGTGGAAGTCTAGAGGCATCAAATCCTTCTTGAAACCAGTCCAAGAAAATTTCAACAATTCAAGACTATCTTGAATTGCCATCAATTTAATAACCCTTCAATTATCTGTTATCTGTGCTTTCTTCGTTACTGTAACTTTTTCTCTAGTAGCCTTTGTAAATTTGGGTGGACATTGTCAGCCAAAACGGGTTCAACTAACTCAGAGATGTTTTTATGTTAGCAAAACTAATGATGAAATTTCTTTTCCTTTGAAATAGAAGAATTATTCTCATTTCGCACGGTGCAAAAATGATTTCCTTTGCTAGTAGCTTTTCTTCAAACAAATACATCGATAACCTTTCCGAATTTTCCAAGTCCAATCCAGTACATGTAATTACATTACCTGATTATGAAATGATATTGTCTGTGACTTTGTGATGGTATTCTGTCTATGGGATATGTATCAATCCGTACAACTTACCCTAGATAATGTGAAACTTGCTCCAAAATTGCACGGGAAAATTCGCTAACGTCAACGGTTTACATTTGTTTTGCGGATGCGCAACGCTTTGGTTTGATATCCTTAAAAAAGCTAATGATTTGGAAATCGTGTGAAAGCTTGATTTAAGTCCATAAGCAGCATGGGTGGACCAATTTGTCTGGAGTATTCCCTGCAACTTTGCATGGGAATTGCTAGCTAAAACATGCACATAGAACCCACAGTTTGGATTTCTCAGTAAATTCTTCCAAAATTCTTTTCCCCTGAAACAGAGAAAGGTGATTCTGAAATGATCTTCAACACAGCTGCATGAAACCCTTGTTCTCTCTATGACATGTGCATCCATCTCCACAACTTCTGCAGATATCTCTGAACTTACATCAAAGCAACCTTGCGTGGAAATTGCTGTTTATCCTGCAGCTGTTACCATGGACAGCATGGGGTCTTTCCAGAGAAACATTTTCCTTTACGGCTGCTTTTCAAATCTTCTAAAAACCGAGTTCCTATAGCTTGCACAGCATCGGGTCTTTCCAGTGACTTAACAATGTTGTGACTCTGTCTTTCTTGAAATTCCGGCTTACTTTCGTCAGTATCTTGAGTGCTCTTGTCAATGCGCTTTTTCTCTTCATGCGCTTTTTCTTTGCGTATTTAGTTCTGGCTGTCAAATTCAAAAAATACAAGTCTGTCTCTCAAATTAATGTCATTATATATATATATATATATATATATATATATATATATATATATACACACACACACACATATATATGAAACAAAACAGAACCGACCCTTCTAATCTTTTGATACATGTCACTTTCACAAAATTTTAAAATAATTAATTTATAGTTTTACTTTATGAAAAAATGGAAGTATTTCTCTCAAATTAATGCCATCATTAATATCATTTTAAAATAAGTATAAAAAATATTTGTCTTTATAATATTGTTATGTTCATGTAATGATATATTGGTTTCAAGATCTCAAAAAATGTTATTTTTTATAATATATGTAATAGTTATGAGGAAGAATATTACTTAAATTTGCCTTTATAATATTATATTCATATAATATTTCATTAGGGATTACCGCATTTCCAAACATTATGTTCATAATATTAAGTTGATTCAATATCTCAAAAATATTCTCCTCCTCCCTAAACACTAATTTTGTATCAATTCTTTGTCCCTCTTTCTATCTAGTTTGTTGGGGCTGCTATTGGCCAAATTACAACCAACAGTAAGCCCCTTTTACTTGAATTCGTTTAGATTATTTTAATTTTCAGTGGTATTGTTATTTATTCTAATAAATTTTCTTTTTATGTGAGAGTTAGGTTTTTCTCCTTCGTGTGAGAGTTAGGCTCCATTTGGACCTAGGAAAGTTTGGTGGAAAGAAATTTTTTTAGGAAAATTACTTTTTTTTCTTGTGTTTGGTTTAAAGAAAATCACAAAGAAAAAAAATACTAAGGAAAGTTAGGTGGAAAAATTGTTAGAAACAAGTGATAAAATTTTTCTCATAAAATTGTGAGGAAAGTTTGAGGAAAGTTTCCAACCTCCTCTAACCTTGCATTGCTTAGATGATACCAATATGATTCAAGTAGTTCATTAACTTTCAAATTTCTCATCCAAATTCTTATATTTTTTCCTCAATTCAAACAAGAGAAAAAAACTCGTTTTCTTCCTTTTTTTTTCCTTTATATTTTTTTCCTTCAACTTTTCTTTCTACCAAATTTTCTAAGGACCAAACGAACCCTTAGATTTGTCTCCTTGTGAAAGTTGGAATTTCTAAAACTCCTTCTTGTGAGAGTTGGGGTTTCTCTTCTTTTTGTGAAAGTTAGGATTTCCCCTTCTAGGGTTTTCTTTGTTGCCTTTTGTGCGAGTTATTTCTCTTGCCTATTTGTGCAAGTTTTATTTGGGTCATTGATTCAGTTAGAAAGTATTTTTCGGATTTATCAGTTTGTATCATTGCATTTGATTAAGAATGATTCAACAAAGGAAGTTCACATGGGTGGATCAAGATGGTGTTCTTTCAAGCTAGATCTATTACATTATACAGATACCTATTATATGAAGTTATACAACAGCTCGCCAATGCTAGAAAAAGACAAACTGAAGTCGAATAATACGGTTTGTGGCTAGACTGATGTTACAAGTATAGAGTCGATCGAAAGTATATTTACAGCTTTATTGAAATAGAGATTTGTTTTAATATTTTAAATTTATTCTTATAAAAAAAATTATCGATGTAGATGCGGTATGACTTCTCATTAATGAATGTTCTTTTTTCTATCAAAAAAAATCTCAAAAAATATTGTTCTTATAATATATGTGATGATACCTATGAAGAATATTGCTTAGATCTGCGTGTTATACAAATTTAATATTGTGAATCATTTGGTAATTGCACATATGGTATACCAACTACCAACTAACCAACAGAGAAGGCAAGCATGGGTTGCTGCACTACTTTTCATTAAAAAATCAGCATTGCTCAATTATGGAATATAATAAAGATGCATACATATATCCTATTTACTATAAAAATGCTATTTTTATGGATTATTTAACAATATAATCATGGGAAGTAATCGCTGTAAACATGATTTGACTTTGATTGTAACGTTAAATTTAATTCTGAAATTTTCTAAGAAAAGACAAACAAAAAAAAGGAATACCGATCGAGCCTTAACTGAGCTCTAAGTCAAGCAATGTGCATACGAGCTAATTGGCAAAAATGGTGAAACTCACTGTGTCTTTTATCTATTTTAAAATTTTCCTCTTTTATTCTAGTCCTTGCTTTTGTTGTTCTGTTTAGATTTTAAATAATTGCAATTTATAATTTTCTTCAAATTCATTTTACAAATCATTCCATTTAAGTTCAACTTATTTCGAGTGGAAGCCAAAGTAATGAAAATTTAAGTCAACTATTGAAGAAATCCGACTATTGTGCCTTTCTGTTTGCTTATAATTAATTGCTTCCATCATTTCTCTTTTATTATCCTTTTTTCACTCTAATGTGATTTTAGTTGAACAAATGTAAATATAGATGTTCACAAGCACACCTTACAAGGGGTCATGGGAAAATTAAATTTTTCATCAGCTACAAAATGCTAAAACAATGAAACATTTCTTAAAGTAATTATAAATATTGAGCGTTCAAACCAAACAAATTAGGATTCACAAATCAAATAAATTAATTAGAAGGTACAGAACACTTAAAGAAAGTTTTTTTTTTTTTTTAAGGAAAACCCACCAACCTCATTGATAAAAGATACCATGCTAATTATACTTAAACAGGGCCTTTGCATATCTTAATGGGGAAAAAAGGCCATTATTTTGATTAGGTTGGTGTGTCCCCAATCCCCCCCCCCGCCCCCCCCAAAAAAAAAAAAGAAAAAAAGAAAAGAAACGAGAAAGCAGGCTGGCAAACTCATTAGTCGTTAGACTCGGTTATTAATTTCTTTCTATTGAAAACACGAATGTCAAAAATCCCAGCCTTTCTTTTGGTTTACAGGAATGACATAAGTACGAAACTTTACCAATCACTCATGTGCGAATTAGAGATAAAAAAAATATGACGAAATAAAAAGTTGAAAAAAAAAAACAATCAAGACGCTGTTCTTTTTGTTGGTACGTTCAAATTTACCAAACTCAATCAACTTCAACCCACATCAACTCACTAAAAACTTACTTTACGAACTTCATATGATTATGTATATAATGAAAAGAACAGGCCCCAAAATTAATTTGGGAAACTGCATATGATTATGTATATAATGAATTGAGCATAAGTAGTTTTTTTTCCAGATTATTATTAAGTCAATAATGACAAAAGAATAACAAAAGAGTACAAAAGAGTTGGGGCATGTTCTTTTCGTGAGTAAATTTGGGTAGATAAAAGGGTAAATTGGATTGAAATAGGTTGAAATGGATTGAAGTAAGTTGAATTTTTTTCATGTGATAAATTGAATTTGGTTAAAATAGTGGAAGTGAGTTGAAGTGGGTTGACGTAAGTTAAAGTGGGTTGATATTTGGTATTCTGAAATTGACCAACGAAAAGAACATGTATTAATCAGGCTGATCCAAACAAACAAGAAGTAAACACACAAAATTCACGCCTTGATCCCTCCTTGACCATTTGTGCAGTATCCCTCATAAACTAGAACGCATGAAAAAACCACATGCAAAAGATTTGAGAAGTTGCATATCCTAAATGGACCATGCCTGCTATATTCACCAATCACCATCAACAGCCATTCAAACTTCCCACTACCTCCGTCAAGCAGAAGCAGTTTGATTCCTCCCCCCCCCCCAAAAAAAATTGTTCAATGGCAATAATCCCGCGCTCAGGAGTCAACTAAACCTCAGCTGTCTTCTGTCTAGCTAAGGGCACGGCGCATTATGTGAGTGTGTGGTGATGCTGACGTACAGCCGCAATTTCAGTCTGCACGAGATGATTTCTGAAATTACCCTCATCTTTTACAATTGTTTTTGTTGTTTGGGGGTGTTAGGTGTAAACTTTAAACGTTCAAGTAGGAGAGGAATAATACGTAAATGTCAAATTAGATCTGTCTATTCAGACGAATGAGTTAAATTGATTTCAGGTTTGATTTTGCTAAAGTTAAATCCTAACTATAAAGTTCCCGAATTGGATTAGATTCAACGGGTTTATTAACTATTTTCTCATACAAATATTATAGGAATTAATATATATATATATATATATATATATATATATATATATATATATATATATATATATATATATATATATATATATATAAAACATTATACACTTATAGCCAAGTAGACATCATCAAGTGATTGACATGTGATTTTTATGCAGTTGATTCAATTAGATAAGCAACTTGGACGATGAATAATGGATATTTTTAAAATCACAAAAATATTTTTGAATATGAATGAAAATAATTAAATATCATCTAACCACACAGGGAGAAATGATCCCAAAACATTAAACTAGAGTTAGATTGAATAAGCCCCTCATTCCGGTGAATTGACTATTAAAGCTTCCATCGAATCTGAGAATGAATCGTCAAGCAATTTGCAATTTATTTACAAGAATATTCCTTTAATTTATTTACAGGAATATTCTTTGAAATGGTTATGTATCATCAATAATAAAATAAAACAAAGTAAACTTCATTTAAATTTCTTGGAGGGATCTTGGTAGGTGGTTCCTATTTTTAGCTAGTTATATGACTGTTCATTCCAGCTGTTACATTGGAGTTCAGTAAAAGTGAAATTTATTCCGTATTAATAAAATTAAAGAACTCAAATATATATATATATATATATATATATATATATATATATATATAAAATTATAAGTTTTTTCATTCATTGATAATTGATTTTGAGTTGGAATCTTATTACAGTCTATCTATATGACTCATTCATTTGTTTATGGTCTAATAAAAATTAACACCAGCCAATTAAAATAAAATGTTAAGGAAACTTTTTTACTGATTGCGATTTGTAATTTTGTTTGAATTCACTTTACAAATCATTTCATTTAAGTTCAACTTATTTCGAGTCAAAGTCAAATCATTGAAAATTTAAGTCAAATTCATTTTGCCTTTCCTTTTGCTTGTAATTAATTGCTTCCATCATTTCTCTTTTATTATCTTTTTTTCATTCTAATGTGATTTTTGTTCAACAAATGTAAATATAAATGTTCACAAGTATACCACCGTACAAAGGCTCATTAGAAAATTAAATTTTTCATCACCTAAAAAATTCCAAAACAGCGAAACTTTTAATTTCTTAAGGTGACTGTAAATATTGAGTGTTCAAAACGAACAAATTAGGAATGACAAATCAAATTATTATTGCAAGAAAATGAACATTCTCCTTGTTTGGATTAAGAAAAAAAAAACACAAATTAGTGTGTACGTAGCATCAGACTTTCTCCTTGCATGAAAATTATATTGAATAGTTTCATTAAGCCTCTGTTCGATTCTTAGAAAATTTAGTATAAAGAAAAATTGAAGGGAAAAAATATGAAGGAAAAAAAAGTAGGAAGAAAGTTAGTTTTTTTCTCTTGTTTGGATTGAGAAAAAAATACAAAAATTTGCATGAGATATTTGAATCTTGATGAATTACTTGAATCATGTTGATAT
>JACYFF010031956.1:94912364-94937205 GCA_017589665.1 Selenicereus undatus | reverse complement strand
CATTTAGTAAAGCTATGAAGTTTTTAACCAAAGTTTGAAATTAGTCACCTATTAATTGAATTATAAAAAAAAAACCTCCAAATTAAAGAAAAGGTAATCAATGCAGATTGAATTTTGAAACATTTAGTAAAGCTATGAAGCTTTTAACCGAAGTTTGAAATTAGTCATCTATTAATTGAATTAAAAAAAAACCTCCAAATTAAAGAAAAGGTAATCAATGTAGATTGAATGGAAAATGATAAATTGCCTCCAATTTAGGCCAACTCAAACTCAATGGCATTAGGTCAATTTCTTGATAGCATTCTCAGCTTGAATTTCAAAAAGTTTTACTTTTGTGGAACTTACATTTCATCATTTTTCTAACCAATAAAACTCATTCGTAAATAATTAAATTAAATATTTATCATGGAGCTCACCTCAGACACATAATCTTTTCTTTTTTAATTAGTTAAATAATATTTTTAACAAAAAAGGAAAAGAAAAAACAAAAAAAAATACACAAAAAGAAAAAAAATGAAATGAGGGAAGGAGTGATGTCACCTGCCTCCTCACATGTCTATATGGGTGCAAGCATTGAGTTCTTTTCTTCTTTTTTTTAAATGTTGAGCCCCACTAATAGAACTCATTCTAGATTTCCAGTGGTTGGAGATAACCCATCCTCTTCCCCAGTCCTTTTTAAATAAGATAGCGTTTGATTGGAAGAAAAATAGTTTTCCCGAAAAATCATTTTTGTGGAAAATGTTTTTTTCAAGAAAAAGTGATTTTCATGTCACTTTTTCCATTATTTGGTACAAGATAAATTATTTTTCATAAAAAGAGAAAAACGTCAACTGAATTATTTAAATGGAGAAAAATATTGACTAAATGCTCATAGTTGATATAAATGTTGACCAAATGAAGAAATTTTGAGCTCAAAATTCATATTTGATTTTTTTTCAATACTCCCTCTCGGATAATGAAGTTTCGATCTGAACCATAAAATTATTTTAGTAACAAAAAATATCAACTGAATTGTTTCAATAGTGACAAATATCGATTGAATAATCGCGGCGGAGAAAAATGCTGACCAAATGAAGGAATGTTGTGCTCACAATATGAATTTTAGCATATTTCAGTCACCATATCCGATGATCAAGTTTCGATCCAAACTATTTAAATCCTTCTAGTGGTGACAAATATTGAAGGCACTATATAGGGGGCGAAAAATATCAATTGAATCGCCGTTGTGGAAAAAAATAGAGCAAATGAAAGATTATCAAGTTCAAAATCTGAATTTGAGCCTGTTTAATATTTTCTATTTGATGACCAAGTTTCGATCCAAACCGCTAAAATTGTTTTATTGGCAAGTTGACTGAATTGTTTTAGTGGCAAAAAAATGTCGATTAAGTTGTCGTAATGGCGATAAATGTTGATCAAATGAAAGAAATTTAAGTTGAAAATTTGGATTTGAGTTGAAAATTTAGATTTGAGTTTATTTTAATCTTCCACATCGGGTAGTCAAGTTTCAATCCAAACTGTTGACATCGAATTTTTCACCTAAATTCAGCTGACCATTCATCAAAAGAGTTGACAGAGGAAAATCAATTTCTTATCTTCTCAAAAAGGAAATCATTTCCCTCCATTGGGGGAAAAATCATTTTTTTTTTGAAAAATACTTCTCTATCTTTTATTGTGCCAAACAACGAAAAATTAAAAAATAATTTTCTCCCCAATCAAACACGACCTGAATTTAAACATTAACATGTCCGCAGTGAGGCAATATCGTTTTATGTGAGAAAATGGTCAGATATAAAAAATAATTGGGTTATTAAAAGGGTTAAATATAAAATATCTTGGTTTGTTACGTAGATATATTTTATGATAGTGTCCCATACTAGAAACTTATTTTGCGATTTATGTAAAACACATAATTTTTTTGGGGGGTCAACAATTTTTTAAAATGTGCTAATTAAAGACTTCACCATCTGTCTAGAAAATTCATGCCGAATATTTTGTGTGAATTAAACAAAATCGTACCATGTGGTTTATTATTCACATTAAAATATAATAAAGGTTCCGTTCTTTCCATTGCAACCAACATATAATAATCCACAAAATTAAATATCTTTCTTTAATATTGCAAATTGTTAACAATCAGCAACCTCAACTACAAAGCGGGGGGGAAAAAATCATTAGTGACAAGTAATTGACCTTTAATAAGCGACTGAAAAATTGGTTTGCATAAATCCATTTGATAATGTAATATTCCAACTTAGTCAATTCAAACAAAGCCTACATTATTAGGGTTAAGTTTTAAATTTTGGGATACCTGATCATTCTTCTTTTTTTAAAAAAATAAAATAAAATTGGAGAAAGGTTCACCATCCGAATTGTAAGTAATATAATCACAAATTAGATTTTAGAACCCTATACGATGCACGAAAATTTCTTTTAATTTGTTTTATTTCTCAATGGCTTTTGAATTGTTATAAGAGAATTGTCAATTATAATTGTCAAAAATCAAATAGTTTTGATATGTTAGGGATAAAATTAATAAGATCGACTATAACTATTTTGGTGAGTGGAATGAGTGGCTCGTAATCGATTAAATGAAAAAACTTATTAATTTGTAGCGGTAATTTTGCGTACGTACTAAAACGACTCCATGAATGAGAAAAACGGAGGTTGCATTAATGATAGATAAAGATATCTGGGGAAACCACTATAACATTAAAACTATTTGTGGCTAAAAGACACAATTTTAATGGTAATATTACTCAGAAAGAAAAGTACAATTTTTAGAGTATTCCCTACTTGCTAAACATAATTTAGGATAACAAAAATCAACACGCTTTGTCTAATCCGAGCAAAATTTTGATGGAGCCAATTTTCCCCACCTTTTTTTTCCGTTTTTGACCATTTTTATGCGCTTAAGTAATCTTTAATTTATAAATGCAGTGCTATCTTATTTGGCTAAGCCTTACTTTAGGGGGGGGGGGGTTTGTTGAGGCACTTCTTCAATTTAGACTATTTAGTCACTAAGTAATATTTAAATTACAAATTAAAATAGTTATATGGTTTTTAATTGAAGGCAGAGATTTTTTTAAAAAATAATCTTTTATCACATACTAATATTGGCTTGACATTTTTTTTAATCATGGCTTAAAAATAGTCATTTGTGATGCAATTATGCCTAAGGTGTCTAGCAATAAGGAATTTATAATAGAAAATAGTAACAAAAAATGCAAGCTAAAATTTTGAGTAGGATTTATTTCGAAGACAACTCTGCATACATCATTATCGCTTCGATGATAATAATAGCAATAATGATGACAATGATGATGATGATGACGTTTTAGCTCTTGTAAGAGGAATTATATTCACACCAATAAAAAGATTGTGAATCCCTACCTTGGAGAAGTTATTCGTTGCTAGGTGAATCACGCTTATCAAATACTCTCCATTGCATAATGTATCATTTACTTCATAATGTTGTGTTAGATTCCTTGTGCTACTTTATATATAATCCGTTTTGACAACTACTGACCCAACTTGTGTATTGTGTTGTGAGATATGTACAATTGCAGGTTTCATATTATCACATCTTTGGATACGTCGAAGGTATCTTCCCAATTGTCTATACATCTTGCCCCGATTGTCATTTGTGTTCCCGTTATCATGTATTTGACCTCAATATGCCGTATTGTACATGTCCACGTCCACAAGGTGCAACTTCTCAAAGGTATATATTTTGTGGCCTTCTTTCCTTTAATATCATTTAACCTGTAAATTGTTAAGATGTGCTCAATTGTATACTAGATAGTTCGCCTTAACATCTTCTTTGACCTTTTAGATTCCTCTTCTAAGTGGATCTACGAGATTGCTCGGGCACTCGAACTTTTACCGCTCTTCAAGATGTTGCAGCAATTCTTCTTCGTACTACTACCATCGTCTTAAGTGGATATGCAACAATGGTGACCTTATTATTATAGTATTTTGTAATTAGTGTTTCATACCTATGGTGTTTCCCAATTGATGTTTCATACTTATTAAGTGGATATGCCATATTGGAGGATCACCTAGAAACATCATGGGCGTTTGTCGTGGAGCCTCCCCGATTAGGTGAAATCGAACCCTCCATCGATGCCATTACATCAGTTGATTGGGAGGAAGAAGTTTATTTCTTGAGGCATCGCGACGATAGTTATTTCTCTAGATAAAATATAAGTATATGCATTTCATTCTACCTCTGCGTTTATATGTTTCAAATCTAATTATGACTTTTTCTTTTTACTTAATACAGCCTGAAGAAGAATCAATGTAGCATTGCCTTCACTCAACTCCCATGCCATCTGCCTTAATTCATGTTTATTTTCATTATAGTTTACACTTGAACATGTGCTTCATTCAATTAAACATTTTGCAGTCTTGGGCATTTCAGATTTTGCAGCAACGACTGTGAACAGTCAAAGCAGAACGGTTGACTTATTCACCTCGAGCCCCACTCCCTCCTCATCTACCGCAAGTAACATCCGATAACAGCACCGGTCAGCACCTCGTCGGCAACTCGACGCTGCTGCCCTCAATGACCAAACGAAGAGCCGACCGGTGTGTTCTAGCGCAAGTGAGCTCGTGAATCGCTAGCTTTTCGAGTAGTCCAGGTTACCACCGGCAGGCCACTTCCAGCCGGTGTCTCGACGACGACGTCAAGGATCAATCTCTACCCATTTATTCTTTGGCCGGACATTCACTAGCTCGTGTTTGTTCACAAGGTAAGTCTCAGTGAATCAATCTCGTGGTGGTCACTGGGCGGCCAGAACCTCGGTACGCCGGCGACAGTCCAGTCGTATCTGGGTGGTGATGGTTGCCCCCACGCCAGTTAGTTCCCCTGTTTCTGGTGGCGGCCACACCCCTCCCCCGCCTTCTCTGTTCCTTTGCATTTTGCTTAGCAGCTGAAGTTTGGTATGTGTCTTCCTTCTTTGGGCTATTTGTTTATTTATCATTCAAGCTTTTAGCCCTGTTTACTTTAGCTGTTGGAGTTGTAGGTTACTTTTTGTTGTTAATTTGTGTTTTGGGTAATTGGAGTTTGAGGTGTTAACTATTGAGTTAGTGGGACTAACTAAGGGTAGTATTATTTGTGTACTGCTGTTTCCTTTTGTCTATTATCATTATTCGTATCCATTATTATCATTTTGATTAGTTGTGTGGTCTCTCCTTGTTTTTTGGTAAGTCTCTTGGCAACTTTATTTGAATTTGTTTACTGCTATTTTTTTCTATTATTATTATTATTCGTATCTATTAGTATTTTTCTATTGTTTTCTGTGGTCTCCGATTGTTTTTTTAAAAGTCTCTTAGTGACTGTATTTGAGTCCACTGTTTCTTAGCCTAAGCCTTCGACCCTCTACTTCACTCAACTTTCATATCACTTTTTACTATTACTATTACTGTTACTTTTGGTATTTAGTTTAAATCATTATTGTGTCTATTATTATTATTGTTGTTGTTGTTGGTAGTATTAGTATTATTTTATTATTTTAAATTAGTAGTTTTACTATTGATTAGTTGTGTAATATTGCCAAATAGATTTCTAGTCCTATTAACTAACTTTGTTGTTTTTTCTAGCTAGCGTCTCTTTACTTCTTAGTTTCAGTATTCTTGTTCTTTTCCTATTAGTTGGGCCCACCCAATGATTATTTTGGGGTGTTTTCTTCGCTTATTCCCCCATTAATCTTAAGTGTGATCTTATTTTGTTATAGCAGTATCTATTTTATTGCGTTGCTGGGGGTGGGTGTTGGTAGATTAAGCTAGTGGCGAGCAATGTAATAGCTTCAGCCAGTCCTCCGGGGGCAAATGGGGTTAGGAGGGGTGTAGGGTTTCGGAAGGTGCGCATAGCGTCTTGGAATATTGGGTCAGTTACGGGTAAGTCCATAGAGTTAGTTAAATCTTTGCATAAACGTAGGATTAACATAGCATGTGTTCAATAGACTAAGTGAGTGGGGGCTAAAGTTAGAGTAGTCGATGGGTATAAATTGTGGTATTCGGAGTCAAATAAGGCTAGGAATAGAGCTGGCATTTTGATTGATAAGGAGTTGGTTGACTTTGTTATTGAAGTGAGGCGTAAAAGTGACCGAATTATGGCCATTAAGGTATTGGTGGGATCAAAAATCATAAATGTGGTTAGTATTTATGCACCTCAAGTAGATTTGCCAGACGATTTTAAGAAGTAATTTTGAAAGGATTTGGATATGGTAATTCAGGATGTACCCCAAAGCGAAAAACTTTTCATAGGAGCAGACTTTAACGACTATATTGGTGTAGACTCAGAAGGATATGATACGGCTCATGGAGGTTTCGGTGGAGAGAGAAACAACGGATGAGTTTCTGTTCTGGACTTTGCGGTTGCCTATGAATTGTTGGTGGTAAACTCCTATTTTAAGAAAAAGGAGGACCACTTGGTGACGTGGCTCCACAAAGACTTAAATTGATTACTTCCTTATTAGGGTGGACAATCGGAGGTTTTGTAAGGATTGTAAGGTGATACCTAGTGAGTATTTAGGGACCCAGCATAGGTTGCTAGAGTTGGATGTGGTGTTCAAATGTTTGAAGTGGAAGAAGAGGAGTGTTGGAGATCTTAGAGTTAAGTGGTGGAATCTTACCAAGGAAAACGCTGTGAAATTATCAGAGAAGATTACTGAAGAATGAGCTTGGAGACAGGTAGAGGACGCAGATACAATGTGGAAGGCAATGATAGATTATATTCGAATGTCAGCTAAGGAAATCCTAGGTACTTCTAAGAGAGGTGGTAACAAAATGAAGGGAGTCTGGTGGTGGAACGAGGAAGTAAAGAAGAAAGTCAAAGAGAAAAAAGAGGCATACGCTAATTTCATGAATAGTGAAATGGATGAAGAAAAAGAGATTAACAGAGTTAGATATAAGGTAGCAAAGAAAATAGCCAAGAAAGCTATTGTTGTAACTAAGAGTATGACTTATGATAGGTTATATCAAAAACTGGAGACCGAGGAAGGTGAGAAGGAAGCCTTTAAATTGGTGAGGGTTAGGGAAAGAAGAACAAGAGATTTGGGTGCTGTGAGGTGCTTCAAAAATGAAAATGGTAAAGTGCTGTATGAGGATGTAGAAATCAATGAGAGATGACGAATGTACTTTTTCATACTCCTCAATGGTGAAGTGATGAAAGATTTTCAGATGAGGGAACGAGAGTGTAGTGAGAGGTGACTTGATCCTCGATTGTGTGGTCATATCAGTAAGGACGAGATCAAAGAGACCTTAAAAAAGATGACCAATGGGAAGGTAGAGGGTTCGGATCAGATACCGGTGGAATTGTGGAAGTACTTGGGTGGAGAGGGAATAGAGTGGTTAACAGATCTTTTCAATGTTATTTTTAGGACTGCTACGATGCCCAAATAATAAAGGTTTAGTACAATCATCCCATTGTACAAGAACAAAGGCTATATTCAGAATTGTAACAATTTTAGGGGTATAAAGCTGCTCAGTCACAATATGAAGTTATGGGAGAGGGTGATTAAGATAAGGTTGCGGAAGGATAGTTCGATATCAGAGAACCAATTTGGTTTTATGTTAGGCAAGTCGACCACAAAGACGATTTACCTCCTTAGAAGGCTCATGGGATTGTACAGAGATAGAAAAGTAGATCTTCATATGGTGTTCATTGACCTGGAAAAAGAATATGATAGAGTTCCACGTGAAATGTTATGGAGATGTTTGGAAAAGAAAGGAGTGTCACCCGTGTATATTCGAGTTATTAAGAATATGTACATTGGAGGGAGGATGAGTATTAGGATGCCACAAGGGATTACCAATGACTTCTACGTTGGTATGGGTCTGCGTAAGAGTTTTACTTTAATCCCTTTTCTTTTCACTCTAGTTATGGATAAACTTACAAAAGATATTCAAGATGAGTTACCATGGTGCATGTTATTCGTAGATGACAATATTCTTATTGATAAGACCAGATATGGAGTTACTAACAAGTTGGAGCGATGGAGATATACACCGGAATCTAGAGGTTTTAGAGTGAATAGATCGAAAACGGAATACCTACGTTACTGTTTCAATGGTAGGGAAGATGCCGGGGGAGAAATCACCATTGATGGAAGGACGATACCAAAGGGCGATGTTTAAATATCTAGGCTCAATTATTCAGCAACCTTGGGACATTAACAAAGATATTACCCAGCGAATAAAAGTAGGTTGGCAAAAATGGAAATATGCCTCAGGTGTGCTGTGTGATAAGAGGATGTTTGTGGGCTTCAAAGGCAAAGTTTATCGTATGGTAATTAGACTTGTTGTATTGTATGGATCGAAGTGTTGACCTCTAAAAAATACACATGTTCAAAGGTTGATGGTGGCAGAGATGAAGATGATTAGGTGAATGTGTGGTTATACGAGAATAGAAGAATTAGGAATGGAGTAATTAGGAATTTAGTTAAAAGTGACCCACATCAAAGATAAGATGAGAGAAATAAGACTCAGATGATTTGGCCATGTGGAAAAAAGGAGTGTGGACAACCCAATGAGGAGAAGTAATCAACATCCCCGAAGGTAAAAGAGGAAGGGAGCGGCCGAAGAAGAGTTTGGACGAGGTGATTAGAGAGAATTTAAAAGTTGTTGGAATAACGGAGGACATGACTTAGGATAGGAGATTATGGCAGGATAGGATTAAGATCTTAGATCACAGAGAGTTGGCCGCGTAGTTGTCTTTTGATTGCAATAGGGTAGTTTTGGTAGTTTTTTTGGTATGTCGTATTTGTATGCAGGTAGTACTTTCATCTTGGAAGAGACATTGTTTGTTGCCCACCTCTGGTTATTAAGGTATAGTACCTTCCTCTACTATATTGTACTTATATTTAAATAGTTATGACAACCTGATTTATTAGTATTTCTTAGTTCATTTCTTGCCGTGTATCTTTGATTTTTTTTTTTCTATTAAATGCTTTTCATAAATTCCTTCTTCTATTAAATGTTTTCACAAAATCTTATTTTTGTAGGTCTCTTGGAATCAACCTCTCTACAGGTAGGGATACTGGTAGAAGCAAAGTTATCTATATCTGTATCTCCTAATACCCTATGAAAGCGAGACCCACACTAAAAGGTGGTGGTGGTGTTGCAGTCTTGGGGATTTCATTTCATATTATGCACTATGTAATTATTTTCTTGAAATCTTATACTTCCATCATGTTTTCAGTGCCTACCCCATATCTTTTAACTTCGATCTAATAACTATTCGATGATAATTTCAAAGCACAATTTAACTATTTAAAAACTTAATCTCAAGGCAACGCACGAGTCTTAACTAGTATTACTCAGAAAGAAATGTACAATTTTTGGAGTATTCCATACTTGCTAAACATAATTTAGGATAACAGAAATCAACACGGTTTGTCTAATCCTAGCAAATTTTTGATGGAGCTAATTTTCCCCACCTTTTTTTTTGGGTTTTTGACAATTTTTATGCGCTTAAGTAATCTTTAATTTACAAATGCAGTGCTATCTTATTTGGCTAAGCCTTTCTTTGAGAGGGGGGAGGGGGTTGTTGAGGCACTTCTTCAATTTAGTCATTAAGTAATATTTAAATTACAAATAGTTATATGGTTTTTAATTGAAGGCAGATATTTTTTTAAAAAATAATCTTTTATCACATACTAATATTGGTTTGACATTTTTTTTTAATCATGGCTTAAAAATATTCATTTGTGATGCAATTATGTCTAAGGTGTCTAGCAATAAGGAATTTATAATAGAAAATAGTAACAAAAAATGCAAGCTAAAATTTTGAATAGGATTTATTTTGAAGACAACTCCACATACATCATTATCGCTTTGATGATAATAATAGTAATAATGATGACAACGATGATGATGATAATGATGTTTCAGCCGTTGTAAGAGGAGTTATATTCACACCAATAAAAAAATATATTGAAAACACATCAACTTATTTGGATAAGTTTATTTTAATTGTTTTCTTAAAAAAAATTTATTATCGTGACTGATATTTTATATTAAGTGTATCACATCATCGTAGTGTAGATTTAATACCTATTTTATTAATTTATTAAGAATGATTCTTAGCTAGCCAAAAGTACAATGATTGAAGCATTCAAACACCTTTATTATATATGCACTTGTGCTACTCGAAGTCGCTAAATAACACATTTCGTCATCTCAAAAAAAAAAACACACATTTCTTTTTCTTTTTCTTTTTCTTTTTTTCTTGAAAGCAATAATCGAAAATTATTTCTTTACAATCCTCCTATCCAACAACTTTAAAAAATGCATGATTTTAAAAAGGGCGGATTTGGGTGGTTCCAAGGGCATTCAAGGATAATTGCTGAGCTCATGCCTTGTGTCATCAGAGCAATTGCAGTCGCAGGAACGCGTGTCGTTTGTGGGCTGGAACGCCTGGCGTGGCACGCGAGTCAGACCCGGAAAGTGGCCCCTTTTGTTTTGTGTTTTCTGGGTGGTAAACACAGCGTTTTGGAGGAGGAGCTCAGAAACGACACTGCGTTTTAAAGCCGAGACCAAAAAGGAAAAAACTGCGGAGCGTGGTTCTGTGCTATTGAACCGGTCAGACTGGGGCAAGTTTTGGACTTGGGTTTATTCGTTGGAGCCTTGTATTTTACACCTTTTTTTTTTGGTTGTTAAAATTGTCTACAAATACCAAACACTATATTACATGCTCAAGAAAAAAAAATTGAGTAATCAATTGTCCGAGAATTTTACAAAAATTAAAGATTTTCCGATGAAGAAAAAATAAATAATCTTTTTTTAAAAAATAAAAAATATATTTACAAGTTATAAACATAAAATACAATACAAAATTAAAATGATAAAAGTAATTAAATATGTTTAATGGTGGGCTGCATGACAAATATTTAATTTGGTGATCCAAGTTGGAGTTTTATTAGTTAGAGAAGTGATGTAATGTAAGTTTCAAAAAGTTAGAACTTTGCCAATTTACCAGATTGGAGTTCGAAATATTGAAACTCTGCCTATAAATGCTCTCAATTAAAACAAATAGAATTTACTCTCAGGTGTTCAATTGAATAGTTCTTTACAATTGAATTCTTGGTATGGTCTCATTTAATCAGCACTTTGCCAAAATATTGACATACAACATTTAACTATGAGAAAATATTGAATGTAATACCTGGGAAAATTCCTTTATAATAATGAACCCCCTTTATAACGAGGTTTGTGCTAGGTAAGAAACGTGAAACTCCTCTATGTCCTATGGGATAAGGAGATTTTCTGATACAAAAAATCTCTTTGATGGCCTTGAATTTATTTCCCCATTAATTATAAAATATACTACAAAAATACATCTGATTTGCAACGGAATTACCGACGGAAAAAGTTGATTTTTCCAACGGAAAGATCGCTTTCCGAAGGAAAATACGACGTGAAATACCCCGTCGAGATTCAGCTCGTTGCAGAAAACTCTCCGACGATAGTTCTGACGGAAACACCTCGTCGGAATATCCGTCGGACCAGGGTTTTGGAGCACACCGATGTGTAGAGGGGGCAGGAAATTCCGTCGACGGAATTTTCTGCCCCCTCAAAAAAAAATTTCCTTTTTAAAAAAATTTTTGGTTCTCAAAAACAAAGAAAAAACATAAATATATCACGAAACGATCATCACATAAAATATATGTAATAATTACCAAATATAAATTTTTATATCTAGAAATAAAAATGTGCTAAATTAAACATTAATCACGACATCCACCAAACACAATTGTCTTGAATCTACACGCAAATCATATAAATTAATCAGAATCAGATAAATTTGTGGGATCATTGTTGTCATTTTGGGAGTCCTTCTCATCATCAAGGTTCAAGTTGATTTGGCTGGAAGAACCTGCACTTTGTCCTTTAAGAAATCTTAAAACTTTTTTCATAATGGGCTCTGTCTTCCCCTGTTTCTTGACAATTTGACTTATAACCTCTGCTTGCTTGGTAATGCTCTGATTAAGGAGTTGCGCTTGCTCTCTTGGATCAAAATGCTCAGCTGATGAGTGACGTGCAGTTGTAATTGTAGCTGATTTCTTCAACTTGACCCTCTCAATGCCAAAACCGTAGACACGGTCTTTTTTGTCCAGATTTTCTTTAACCCAAAACTCTTTTGGAGTCATTGGGGACAGTTGGGAGCCCCTTGAGTTACAGCTTTAGTGTACTCCTCCCATTTGTTGTGATGATTCTCCTGAAAATTATCAAAAATAAAATTATATCATACTAAACCGACAATTATAATATGCGAATAATCTTTGAATAAAATGTGCCAAACTTACATATTTTTTTACAGATTTTTTATCAACAAAAGTTTTGTCTTTGACCTTGCAGTTAGTGTCCTTAAACAGTTTCTCACATGTGGGTTCTCTACTTAATGCTTTGGCCTACAAAAAAAAAAAAATGTAACGACTGATCAAATGTAAAGGAGGACCAAAACCTCAATCCTTGCCATACATAATATATGAAAAATACACTTATTAATAATCACATTACTTACCAGGTGCCTTTTTCTTTCACTAATCGGAATTGAGCCACATGTATGTAACGAATGACCAAAACCTTTTGCATCACTCAATTTATTCTTTTTATTTTGTTGACTCAATTTCTTAAACTTGTCATCCTCACTCCAATGTTTGAGCATCTCATTCCAAACACTAGGTGATAACCACTTCGCCTTTTTGTTGTACTTCCTGACATATCCAGGAATGTCCCTAAGTCAAGTTGCACCGCTCTACTCAAAGTTACGCCATATCTGAGTTTAATTTTCTGGATGCCAATAGTAGTGTTTCTGTGACAAAGGTGAAGTATACTAGTAAACATCTCAAACAATCCAATGTCGACTTTCAAATTCGTTGTATAGAAAATTAATCTTGAACTCATTAAACCATATGTTTCTCCAAGATTCTGAAACTTCCCCCCACTTGGTCCAAGGACGTGGGTACTTACCTACAACGCTTTCAACAATTTTTTGAACTACGCCCTGATATGGAACAAAACTAAGAACGAAAAAAGAATTTATTAAATGTAATTAGCACAGGCATTAAAAGAATATGATTACTGAAGAAGATAGAAAATTTGTAATGAACTTACGTAACACCATTAGGTTGTAAATATATCTTATTATTTGTGCTTGCAATTTCATTATTAGGTGCAGGACTTTGTCTATTTCTTCCTACCCCTTCATTTTATACCCCTTCGTTTTGGATTGAGTGGCTTGGCATTCTAGGTTGACCAATAATCTGATTACTGTTGTAATATGAACTGACAGTGCCAAACTATTGATAAAGTAATGGGTCAGGTGAAGTACCACCAATGTAAGGCATATTGGGTTAGATTAGTGACTACATACCCGAACAAAAAAAAAGTGGTTGCATATGTGGTTGCTCATTCATGCTACCAAAATGATTCCCGAATGGTTGAGTTGGAACAAGAAAACCTCCAAACATTCAACTAAAGGTGTTTGTTTCATAGTATTGATCAACAAGATCATGTTGTGGGGTTGGTTGTGGTGTTCCTCTACCCACATCATTCCTAACCGTTCGACCTTGACCTTGTCCACCATTGACTTCAGACATCTATTAAATAAGAACAAAATAAAAAAATACAACAGTGCAATTATTCATAGTATTGTCAGTGAAAAAATTAAAGTACATATATACAATTTTTTTTCCTAACCTGCAATTAAAAAAAAGTACATACACATGCATAAATATCCATACAACTAAAAGATTAAATCAACCATTATGAAACACATGGTCATTGTCATCATCATCACTTTGCAATGTCATATTTTCTTCATCATCATCATCATCAGTGTCTTCAGCTTCATCCTCCCATTCACCTTCTTCGTCCTCTTCATCACCATCATCATGTTCACCATTCCCATCATGATCATCACCCCAATTATGTCCATCAACATCATCAGCTTGTGCAGTTTCATCGACTAATGTTGTGACTATTATGTTATCCATATTCATGGTTGTCATTCCTAACTGTTAATAGGCAAGTTCTAGATTATCCTTATCTTTAGGGGCACCATGAGGTTTGTTCGGTATAGCTATCCACCAATTTGCTTTTCCTGGTATCCCCTTAGTGTACTTAAGATATACCACTTGGGTTGCAGTATCAGCAAATATGAATGTGTCAAACTTTCTGTAATGTCTGGTATGATTAACCTCGGGATATGCAGTAAATTTAGGATAACGTAGCCCTCTAGGAATATCCGGATCAAACCACTTACAAATAAAGAGTACACATTTTTTAATTGATTCTCCTGTAAATTCAACATGAATAATTTTATGAAGTATGCCATAATAATCCCCCGATACTTCATCACCTTCGCCAACTCCTTTGACACACACGCCACAATTATATGTGGCTTTACCTTCGTTTCTAGCCTTGGTATGAAACCGATAACCATTAACTTTATACTCAGAAAAACATTCGACTACCATAATCGGTCTATGAGATAAGTTCACCAAAAAATCTTGCCTCTCATCATTGAACACCCGGTAAGAATTGACCTATGAAGAAAAAAGAAGATAATTCTCATTAGAGTTACAAAATATTTTGCATGAATTGCAGATTAGTTATGAAAAATTACTTACATTATACTCAAACCACTTTGCAAAATTTGCCTCGATAAATAAGTCAACTTCCACATCACTTGCGTTTGGATTATGACAGTGAAATTGATGTTTGAACCAATTGTATTATTTCACGATTGAAATTATTTACTTGCTCAAAAATCATTAAGTATTTAAATGAAAATTTCAGTAACTGATAAACTTACTTCAAATATGGTTGCACTTCATCACAATTCAGTAAGAGGTGAAGGCGAACGGCACGGTACTTCAGCTTAGTAAGATATCTTTTTCCTCGATTTTCAAATGGAGTACCCTTACGGTTGAACACAAAAAGAGTTGGCATTTGTGGTTCGAGTTGTTGCATACCCTCATTACGCCCAATACTTGGGCAATGCAAGCTTGACTGAAAATAATACTCAGCGAAATGTTTAATTTCAAATGCTAAGTATGCCTGAACCATAGATGCCTCTACACGAGTTTTGTTCTTCGCCGTAGGCTTCAACCAGCCAAAATACATCTCAAAAGGATATATCTATCGATATTGAACATGACCACCCAACAAAATTTCTTCGGCTAAATGAACAGGCAAATGTTCAATGACATTCCAAAAACTAAGAGGGAAAACTGTCTCCAATTTACAAAGAATTATAGCAATGTTCCTATTCATCTCTTCAAGCATGGTAACCTGTAACTCACTGCATAGGTTTCTAAAAAATTCACTTAATTCGACCAACAGTCCCACACATCTTCCAGAAGAGCGGTAAAAGCTACTGGAAGAAGATTCTCCAAAAATACATGATGATCATGATTTTTCATATTTTGGAACTTTGTGTTAGATGGATCCACCCAATTTCCCACATTAGAACAATAACCATCAGACACATGAACCTCCCGCAACCATTGGCAGATAGCCCTTTTTTGAGGTAATGACGGTGCAAACTTGGCTTTCGGCTTACACAATCTATCAGTGGACCCTCTTGTAGCGAAGTTTAACTCTTGCCTACTGCACAGAATATACATATCCATTCTTGCTTTTACATCATCATTTGTTTCTCCCAGAACATCCATCACTGTGTTTATAATATTTTCATTGAAGTCTTTCTCAACATGCATGACATCAAGGTTATGCCTCAGAAGTTGATGCTTCCAATAAAGCAACTCCCAAAAGATACTTTGCTTTATCCAGTTATGTTCATTTTCCTTAAATTAGGAAATTTGAAAATGTACATTTGTAGTCACTTTAGGCAATATCGATACTATATCAGACAACATTTCACCAGAAATCCTTTGGGGAGGGCCAATGTGTATGCTCTTCCCTTTACTAAAAGTAACTTTATTAGCTCTAAAACAATGATTCCGAGACAAGAACCGGTGATGGCAATCGAGCCAAGATGGCTTTCGTCCATGCTGTAACTGGAATGCACAATTTTGGTGCATACAAACCAGACATGCTAACAACCCATGAGTACTCCAACTAGACAACATACCATAGGCGGAAAAATCATTAATTGTCCACATCAATGCAGCATGCAATCTAAAATTTTTCCCGCATGAAACATCAAATGTATCCACCCCAACACCCCTCAGCATTTTCAACTCATCAATAAAGGATTGCAAGTACACATCAATTCTGTTCTTCGGATTCGTTGGACCCGAAATAATACAATTTAAAAAACATATATGAAGTGGTCATACACATATCTGGAGGTAAGTTATAAGGTGTAACAACAATTGGCTACACAAAATACGATCTTCCAGATATGAAAAATGGTGTGAAACCATCAGAACAAAGACCTAACCTTACATTCCGAGGCTCTGCTGCAAAATTTGGATACTTTTGGTTGAAATGCTTCCAAGCTAATCCATCTGATGAATGTCGGAGAACACCCGATTCTTGGCGGTGCTCATGATGCCATCTCATGTGGACGACAGTCCTTTTTGAGGCATACAATCGTTGCAATCTTGGGATTAAAGGTAGGTAGTGCATTTTAGCACATGAAACATCCTTATGACCTCGTTGGTTGGAGTTCTTTGGTAATTGTCCTGCATGTCAACAAAATTTGCATGCAGACAAACCCTCATCCGGTTTATAATAAAGCATGCAACCATTCGGACAACAATCCATTTTCTGAACATCCATGCCTAAATCTCTCACTTTTCTGAGCTGCTAATAATAATTTTTTGGCATGCCACTTTAAGAAGGGCATATATCTTTCGTCAGGCCAACAACTTCATTGAAACAACGTTGAGACATGTTGTGTTCCGATTTAATACTAAGTAGCCTCACAGATGTTTCCAGTTCAGTTATGTTACACCCTTCATACAACGGTCTTTGGGCATATTCAAGTATAGTGTAAAATGTCTCAGGATTTACGTTATGATGGCTACTCATGTTCATTTCATTAGCTTGGAAGGCAGCATGAAGCATGTTCTCGATATGATTATGATCATTGTGATCGTAATCAAAATTCATAGAATGTGAACTACTCGCACCCCCTACTTCTGAATTATCTTCTTCCCCATGACTTTTCCAATACCAATAATTCTTCACAAACCCCTTTCTATAGAAATGAGACTTTACAACATCAGGTGTAAAATACTGCATGTTCTTGCACTTCACACATGGACATCTATAAACTCCATTAATTCTATACTTCTCCTGATTTCGTGTAAATTCATCAAACATATTAACTCCCATCAACCACTCATCTCTAAGCCCATGTCCATCAAGATTTCTTCTCCTATACATCCATTGACGATGCAACGGTCCATCCATATGTTGCTAATATGATTGCCTTAATTGTTATGTAAACTACAATTAATTACAATAAATATCTTTTAGAAATCTATTTAACAAATATCATCACAACGTTAAAGCACCTAATTAAGCATCAAACACAAATTATATAATTTATTTCACACTTCATTCAAATAAACAAACCCAAAAAAACAAAATACTATAAGCCAAAAGATAAAATAAAAATACTTAACAAATCAAACAAAAAATTAACCATACCTCAAACAAGAATATTCTTCACATACTTCCCAATAACTAATATACACAACAAACCAAACAAAAAATAAACATACTTAACATACTTAAACTATTCACCAAAATAAAACATATATTATATATGCTTACATACTTACAACTATTTCATTTATCCAAATCAAGATACTTTACAAATTAAGTTGAAGTTTAAATTATTTAGTGTTGATTTTATACTCACTAATGACACAAATTAAAAAAATTATATTCATATTTAGTTCACATTTTATATTTCCCGAATTTCTTGAACAAATAAGCGCCACATCTAAAATATAACAATGTAATTAAACATATATGCTAAAAAAATAAATTTTACCTAACTATATTGTTTGTGAAAATAAATGTAGTTAAGCATCAACCACAAATTAAATTATTTATTTCGTACTTCATCCAAATAGACAAACCCAAACAAAAATAATAAAATATAATACTATTAACATAATGAGCAAACTTCAATTAATATACACTTAATATACCTCAATATTACAAAAATAAAATATAAATTCTTAACATATCAAACAAATCATACAAAAAATTATACATACCTCAAAAAAACATGCACTTCACATACTTACAAAACATTAATATATATCACAAATTAAACAAAGAACAAATTTACTTAGCAAATTTAAAGTATTCATTAAAACAAAACACATTATACATGTTTAATATACTTCAAAATTTTATAATAATTATATAATTATTATAAATGTACATACTTATCATATTTTATTCCACTCATTCAAATAAATACACTTCACAAATAAAATACAAAATTAACATAATTCACATCCATATTTTACGAAAAAAATAAATTAAATAAATTATCCAAATATGCTTAAAATTAAATTTTATGAAAGTTAATAACACATACAAAATTAATATATATAATTTCAAAATACAACAATTTCACTAATATTTAAATACCCACAAATCAAAGCGGATTAAATAAATTATCCAAATATGCTCTCCTCTTTCTCTCTTCCTTGCGCCCTCTCTCTCTCTTCACGGTTTCAAATGATTTCAAAACTCATCCAAAATCTATCTGAAATATTTAAAACCGTAACTGTAGTGCTAAATCATTCAAAAAAAAAAACTAAAAGTACGTAACTAATCAACCAAATCATACCAAAAATTAACCACATCTCAAAAAAAGAATATTATTAACATACTTACCAAAAATTAATATACACAACAAATCGAACAAAAAATCAACATACTTAACATACTTAAGCCATTTACGAAAACAAAACATATATTATACGTGCTTACCTACTCACAACTATTTCAATTATTCAAATCAACATACATTACATATTAAATTAGAGTTACATTATTTAGTATAAATTTTATATTCACTAATGACACAAATAAAAAAACTTATATCTATATTTAGTTCACATTGTATATTCCCGGGTTCCTTAAATAAATTTTCACAAAACCTAAAATACAACAATTAATGTAATTAAACATATATACTAACATAATAATATTATTCATCCAAATAAACCTAATTAAGCATCAACCACAAATTAAACTATTTATCTCACACTTCATCCAAATAAACAAACCCAAACAAAAATAACAAAATAATATTAACATAATTAGCAAACTTAAATTAATATATACTTAACATACCTAAATATTACAAAAATATAACAAAAATTCTTAACATATCAAACAAATCATAAAAAAAATTAAACATACCTCAAAAAACATACACTTCACATACTTACAAAAAATTAACATATATCACAAATCAAATAAAAAATAAACAAACTTAAATTATCCACTTTAGCAAAACATATTATACATGCTTAACATATTTAACATTTTATAATAATTAGATAATTATTTTACATGTACATACTTAACATGTTTTACACCACTTATTCTAATAAACATATTTCACAAATTAAATAAAAAACTAACATAATTCAAATTCATATTCTACGGAAAAAATAAATTAATTAAACTAGAGAAATATGCTTCAAGATTAAATTCACAAAAATTAACATCACATATCAAATTAATACAATTTCAAAATGCAACAATTCTACTAACCTTTAAATACCCAAAAAATCAAACGGACTACCGGCGGTGGCGAAGGCGGCGTCACTGGCGGCAAAACTTGAAAAATCACCAACCATAAAAAATATCAATTAACTTAAATGTTTCAATTTTAAACAACAAATTAACTATAAAAAAACTTACTGTTCAATTATAGGCGGCGACAATTTTTCGGTCACCGAAATCTTCAACAATCTCCACCTTGCTCTCTCTTCCTTCTCCTCCGTCTCTCTCTTTGAACCTCACTTTCTCTCTCTTCGCGTTCAAATGCACCGTCCGAAACCCCCTCCCCCAAAATAAAAACCCAAATCTGCTTTCCCTCGAAAATTCCGCCCATATTTCTGATGGGAACTACAACGGGCACTGACGGAATTCGACAGAAAACCGTCGGAAATTAAATTTCCGTCGGGCTCCATCTGTTTTTCCGTCGGCGTTTTTGACTTTATCCAACAAGCTTCCAGCGCGTCGTTTTTCATCAGAGTAGAGCATCGTTTTTGTAATGAATTGGTGGCAAAGTAGTACTACAACACAACCTAGACGTGCTACATTTAGATTCTAATAGTATCTCGAAGAAATTTTGTCAAATTGATAGTAGTTTTTCATATTGTACTTCTGCAAACTTTTTGCTTGATGGCAGTAGCGGAGCCAGGATTCTAAGCAAGGAGGGGCGAGATTGGAAAAATCAAAGGGTACTTCAAAAAAAAAAAAAAAACAGAGAAGGCACAACGAAGAGTCAAACCAGGAACCTCCTACCCAAAGCAAGGGGCAACCACCGCCCTGCTATGCACTCCTATAATGTGTACTTATGAACTAACTAATATATATCTATTTTTCTTATCTATAAAAATATCCTACATTTAATTTTTTTTTCCCCAAAAAGCTGGGGGTTCAATTGACCCCCCTTGCCTCCACATGACTCCGCCAGTGCTTGATGGAAGTGAAATCTCAAATGGTGGCCCTTTTTTTTCATATCGACGCCTATGCTTTTGTGAAAGCATTACTTGATAATAGATATCTTTTTAAAGAAAAGTTGCTTACTATAATTGTTAATGCATAGTAAAATTTATGTTATAGGATGAGTTTGATTTGCGTGAAAACCATTGTCGGAAAATAATGTTACGATTTTTTGCATCTTTGGAACCCAAAATTCCGGGAAGGTCTTTCGGGCATGTTGAGGTGTTACTTATGAATCATGCCTTGTGGCTATACAACACATCAGCGCGGAGTAGCTAAATTATTCCATTCAGTTATTGCATTCAGCTTTTGTCAGCTCCTGTGTAGCTCATCCCTTATTGTACAGTTTTTGACATTTTGAGTGATGAAGATTTGAGAGCTTCTCTCTCTAAGGCCCAAGGGCGGAGCTACATTGGGGCAAGGGGGGTCAATTGACCCCCCAGCTTTTTGGGAAAAAAAAAAATAAATATGTAATATTTTCGTGGGAAAAAAAAAAACTATATATATTAATTCGTTTACTTAAATATCACAATGTTGCGCTAGCCCGTGCGGTCCGTCCTTTGCCTTTGCTTCTGCTTGTTCCCGGTGGTCGCGGGTTCGAAGATTGCTAGCAGCAGCAGGCCTTTACTCTGTCTTAGGCCCTAGCCCCTATGTTGTTTTTTTTTTTTCTGAGTTTTGAAACACTTTCTGTACTCTTTCCCGAACCCTGTTGCACTTGCGCCCGAAGTATCCCAACGCAGCAAGCCAGCAACACTCTGTCCCCTACCCCCTGCCCTGCTGCCCACCCTCTCTCTCACTCTCAGCCGCCGGCCGCCGGCCCACCGGCCACTAACCGACCGCCGCAGCCACCCGCCGGCCACCAGAGTCCAGACCCGCCTTCACTTCTCCTCACCTCTCCTCCTAACTCCTAAATCTCAACTCTCAATTGAAGGTAATTTTCAAAAATACTCAATTTTTGTTTTTAATTTTGTTATTTTGTAAATAAAAGTCTTTATTTTACTGATTTTAGTTAGATTTGTGTTAAATAATTGATTAACTTAGTGAATTATTCATGATTCATGGATTGAAAAATCAAGATTTTAATTTAATTGTCTTTTTGGTTAAAGATTTAAAATTGGGCTAATTTTGTTTGTAATTACTTCCTTGTTTATGTTTAGTTTACTCATTTTTATTGAATTTGTGTTGAACAAGTGGTTAATTTAGAGATTTACTCATCAATTAAAAAATTAGGTTTTGCTTTTCTTGATTGAGAATTTTAGAAATTAGAATTGGGGTAATTTGTTGGTTGTTGTTTATTTATTTGTGTTAAATTTATTGACTTTAGGCAAATTTGAGTTTGTTTATGATAAACACAAATTACCCCAATTATAATTCCTAAATTCTCAATAAAGAAAGGCAACACCTAATTTTGTACGTAATTAATTATGTTTATGATTTACTAAAAACCATGAACCTAATTAAAAACTTGATTGTATTTTCAGTTTGAAATGGAGAAGTTTCTCAACAAGATAGCTAGACGATCTGTTGGTTCAAGCTCTGCGTCAGAAAACTCACCACTGATTCAAGAAAGTGCCAAACAAAGTACTCAACCACCGTCTAGCAATGAACAACCAACAAGCACTAATCCATCTTCTTCCAGGAGAACTCCAATCGATATTAATGCTCTTCAATCGGATCCAGCGGATAGAAAACCGATTTCAAGCTATCATCCGAATGATCGTGATGAGGTAAGAAGAGCATATTTACAAAAAGGTCCTTACCAACCCCGAAATCATGCATTCCCTCAAACTAAAATGTCCAATTATATGCGGCGTTTTAATGAATCATGGTTTGCGGCATATCCTAATTGGTTAGAATATAGCATAAAAGAAGACGCGGCATTTTGTTTGTGCTGTTATTTGTTCAAGAATGACAAGTTGGGTCATGGTGGAGGGGATGCATTTACAAGTAAAGGTTTTAGAAATTGGAAGAAGAGGAAATCATTTGATGCACATGTTGGTGAAGTGAATAGTGTGCATAATCAATGTGTTAAAATGTGCGAAGATCTTATGATGCAAAAGCAATTCATACAAACTGCCTTAGACAAACAATCTGAGGACGTTAAATCTGAATATCGAGTCCGCTTAAATGCTTCAGTTGAAGTGGCGAGGCAACTTTTGAGTGGAGCATTGCCTTTTCGAGGCCATGATGAAAGTGAATCTTCAATAAGGAGAGGTCATTTTTTGGATTTGTTAGAATGGCATGCCCAAAGTAATGAAAATTTTGGAAGTATTTTTCAGAAGGCTCCATTAAATCATAAATTGACTTCTCCTGACATCCAAAAGGACATTGCTCATTCTTGTGCAAAAGAAACCATTGGAAAGATTCTTGAAGAACTTGGAGATGGATATTTTGCTATATTAGTTGATGAATCCCGTGATGTGTCTTGTAAACAACAAATGGCTATTGTCTTGCGATATGTTGATAGAAAGGGATTTGTTATGGAGCGGCTACTTGGTCTTGTTCATGTCACCGATACTTCCTCTTTGTCACTAAAGGAAAATATTTATTCTTTGTTGTCGCAATATTCCTTGAGTCCATCTCGCATAAGAGGACAAGGGTATGATGGGGCTAGTAATATGCGTGGGCATATCAATGGCCTTAGAACTTTGATTATGCAAGATTGTCCATCGGCACATTACATTCATTGTTTTGCTCATCAGCTTCAATTAACTCTTGTTGCGGTTGCAAATCATCATGATGATATTGAATGGTTCCTTGGGTGGGTTGGTGTTACATTGAATGTGATTGGTGGTTCTTATAAACGTAGAGATGAGTTTCGTGAAAAACAAACAGAAGCAGTTGAAGAAGCATTACGTTTAGGTGAACTACAAACTGGACGAGGTTTAAACCAAGAACTTGGACTTGGAAGACCTGGGGACACTCGTTGGGGCTCTCATTATAAAACATTTACAAATATGATTATCATGTTTGCTCCTATCATTGATGTGCTTGATGTTATAGCAACTCATGGAAATCATTCACCTGATAGAGTCACGGCGCAAGGTGCTTTAGATGCCTTACAAACATTTGAGTTTGCTTTCTTATTACATTTGATGAAATTGGTGTTGGGTATTACAAATGCATTGAGTCAGGCTTTACAAAGAAGAGACCAAGATATTGTTAATGCTGTATCTCTCCTTACTACTGCCAAGAGACAGCTACAAATAACAAGGGATCAAGGATGGGATGATTTGCTTGATAAAGTTTCTTCATTTTGTGTGAAACATGATGTTGAGATTCCAAACATGGATGACTTTCATATTATTCGAGGAAAATCCAAGCGTAGAGTTTCCAAGATCACAAATGAGCATTACTATCGCATTGATGTGTTCTACACAATTGTTGATATGCAAATGCAAGAACTTAATAGTCGTTTTTCTGAGGCGACCACTGATTTGCTTCTTGGGGTGGCTTGTTTGAATCCTAGTGACTCATTCTCTAACTTTGACAAGAACAAGATACTAAAAATGGCTCAGCTATATCCAGATGATTTTGGTGACTTGGCTATTGAGACACTTGCTTGTGAACTGGATACTTTCATTGCTAATGCAGCTGATGATGTGAGGTTGTCCAACATTTCGGGACTTCCTGAGCTTTGCAGGAAGTTGGTTCAAACAAAGAAGCATTTGAGCTTTCCCCACCTACATCAACTTTTGAAGCTTGCATTGATTTTACCGGTTTCCACGGCAACTGTTGAAAGAGTGTTCTCTGCGATGAAGTTCATCAAGACCAAATTGCGGAACAAAATATCAGATGAATTTTTAAATGATACTGTTGTTACTTATTTTGAGATTGATATTTTTAAAAGTCTCTCGAACGACGATATCATGATTCACTTTCAAAACATGAGGTCTCGTCGAGGACAACTTTCTTGAATGTAGTAGCTATGCATTTCATTTTTAGAACTATTAAATTTTATATTATGTTTTTTATTAATCTCGCCCCCCCTTGGTTTAAATCCTGGCTCCGCCCTTGCTCTAAGCTCAAGTAATACACACACACATATATATATACACACACATACATACATACATACATACACACATATATATACACACACACACACACACATACACACACACACACACACACACACACACACACACACACA
>JACYFF010031956.1:94873334-94907364 GCA_017589665.1 Selenicereus undatus | reverse complement strand
ATATATATATATATATATATATATATGTACGTATGTATGTGTGTGCGTGTATATATATATATATATGTATATATATATATATTCTCTGTATCAGCATGTGCAATAATAATGGAAGAAGAGGCACATGACAGTGGAAGAAACAAGCCTCCATTCAATGATCAAAACTAACGTATGTCGACAATATTTAGCATTTCAAAATTGTTTTCTCGAAAAATAATTAAATGTATGTCGACAACATTTTCCCCTTCGTCTGAACGAGAGACTCGTGCGCACTACGCGGCTTCGCCGGGGCCCCCCCCCCCCAAAAAAAAACCAAAAAGAATTATGAAATTGTTCGTCGGCATACAACATGCATGTACTGCAGTAGTACGCGATGATGATTCACAGGGGAATTAATGTATCCATGCATGAATCAAAAGACCCAGCTTCATAGAATGTAATTTGTTGGGTCATATATTTTCCCATTCCAGGAATGAATTCAAGCAACCGAATGATTTTATTTATTTGCTCAAAAGTTCACTCATGCATGTAAGCCTCAATATCCGGCCTTAATTTTTATTTTCTTTTTTTTCAAATCTAGGATTTTCGTTCCACCGAAAGAGAGCATATGTTTATATAATGAATGTAAAGATGTATAAGAGGTTGAGAAAGTTTTCCTCCTCTAATTCTAAAATCTCAAGCAATAGTGCTTATAAATCGTTGATCGTTTTGCAGCATAAATCTTAGTCATTGAGGTCCTGAGTATAGGTCTCAGGTTCGATTCTCCATCCCTTTATTGTATTGTACTGCCTTCGTGACTCATTTGAAACAAAAAAAATATATAAATCTTATCCTTTAAATTATTTTTAGTTTTTTGGGGGAAAAAAATCAAATCTCATAATTACCTCAACATCACAACTCCCATAACTCCATTTCTTCAATTTAACCATGGGAGGAGCTACATTGGGGCAAGGGGGTTAATTGACCCCCCAGCTTTTTGGGAAAAAAAAGTTAAATATGGGATATTTTTGTGGATAAAAAAAAATATATATATACTAATTAGTTCACATACATTTTGCAAATGTATGCCTAGTAGGATGGGTGATTGCTCTTTACTTGTTTCTGGGAGTCAGGGGTTCAACTCTCATCACTCTCTCCTTCTACAGTGCCTTGTTTGTTTGTTTTTTTTGAGTTTTGCCCATTCATTTTCCCTAATTTCTACATCTTGACTGTCTACTTTTGCTTTGCTTTTCTCCTCAAATGCTCTCTCTCTCTCTCTGTCCAGCCCACCGCGCACACACACTCTCTCTCACTCTCTGCAGTCTTCCCAGCCCAACCGTCGACCAGCCGCCGGGCCTGCCACTTGTGCCAGCAGTCGCCTCCACTCCTCCTTAGCTCTCTTCCTGACTCCCAAATCCCAATTTGAGATAGCTCCCAAAAATTCTCAATTTTTGTTTTTAATTTTGTTATTTTGTAAATAATTATGTTTATTTTACTGATTTTAGTTAGATTTATGTTAAATAATTGATTAACTTAGTGAATTACTCATGATTTATGAATTGAAAAATGAGAATTTTAACCTAATTGTCTTCTTGATTGTTCTTGGTTGAAAATTTAAGGTTGGACTAATTTTGTTCGTAATTGCTTCTTTGTTTATGTTTAGTTTACTAATTTTTATTGAATTTGTGTTGAATAAGAGTTAATTTAGAGAGTTACTCATCAATTAAAAAATTAGGTTTTGTCTTTCTTGATTGAGAATTTAGAAATTAGAATTGGGGTAATTTGTTGGTTGCTGTTTTTTTATTTTTGTTAAATTTATTAAATTTAGGCAAATTTGTATATTATTAATCTCACCCCCTTTACTTTGAATCATGCCTCCGCCCCTGAATTTAACCGTTGTTGCACCACCCATAACTTTTTTTTTATCTTTTCAATTTCTATAGACCAATAGGTCCTATATTTAAATTTTAAGCAAAATAAAGGATCACCCAATAAATTATATATAAAGTTGAAAATGTTACCGTTTTTAGAAATAAATATTGTTTGCAGATGTTAGGCGATAAATTGTCCTATTTTACGTGCCTCTTTAACCCACTTTTAGCTCGTATAATAACTTAATCTTTAGAATTTTTACTTGTTTTATTTACTTTTGTAGCTAATAAACTTCAAATTGAGCAAACGTCGCGAAAATGAGCGAAGATGGGACAAAGCGAAGAAAAACAGCAAAAACTGGCAAAAATGGACGACAGAGGGGCCGAGTGGCCGTGCCACGTGGCATGGTTGTGCCTCTCCTCGTTCGCTTGTTCGTTCGATTTTCTATTTAAACCCCTTTTCGGCGTTTTTGTTAGGGGGTCACTCAGCGTTCTCTCTGGCGATTCTAGTCTAGTTTTAGTTTAGGTTTTAGCCAATAAAAACCTCAATAGGATGATTAGATTATGATTGTAGTTTGTGTTTAGGGATTCAAGCTTGTGAATTTCCAATTCTTCAATCAATTCAAGCATAAGTTTCCCTCTTTGTCTCTCTCTCTCTCTCTCTCTCTTTATTTCACGTTCTTGTTCTTGTTTTGATTTTGTTAGTTTAATTCTTGTATTTGATTTGCTTAATTTAAATGTTTAGTTTTTATTATGATTTTGTGTTTCCTTTAGTTTTCATTCTTGCTAGTTTAGATCAAGTCCTCTTTTGTTCATGTTTATGCTTTTATTTGCTTGTTTATGTTTTGTTTAGGTTTTCATATTTTCGTGTACAATTAGTCATTAATCTTTGTTGGATTGGATTGTGGCTAGCCCTTTGATGGCTGATTAACTTTGTTTAGGCCCCAACCCTACCTTGTTTATGCCTATAATTTAGAGTTTTCTTTCACGCCCGCCAAGTGTTCAATGAAATGCTTGAGAGAGCTTTCATCCGTATTTTGGGGGCAATCGACTTATGCTGAGAGGTAAGGTCAATTGTCTAGTGTGGGTAGAGAGAATAGTTGGGATTGGGATATGAAAACAGTCTCGTCGCTAGCTAGGTCAAGGGTTGTCAATCTTGCAGTTTAATTGAACTAATCCCATGAAAATAGGAGGTTAGAACAATTAGACTAGCTCATGACCCTTGAGAGAGGGCTTGGGTGGTTTTAATGATGCAACCGACCATCTCTGAATACTAGCGTAACTCGGGAAGGTGAGGGCTTGACTTGATTACTTGTTTCATCAAAGGTCTAATCATAGTCATTTGTTTTCGCTTTAGTAGTTTAGTTCTATTTTTTATCCCTTTGAATTTTGCCTAACTCGAGATGCTTTAGTTAGCCCTGATAGTTGAAAACCCAACTCCCTACAGACGACACCTCAAGTACTCAACGATACACATTGCACTTGAGGTTTATAAATATTAAAACTCTGTTTTTTCCTAACAGCAGACAAAATTATAAAAACAAACCATATTCAACATTGGAAACATCAACATCAATTTTTATGCATATATTACAAAGATAATAATGAAGTTCATTCCTAAAAAGAATAAGCAACTGCGTTTAAATTATTTTGTGGAGGATAGAAAACTTAGCAACATTTATAAGTTATATATATGAATCCTAATAATAAAAAGTAAAATAATTTCTAAGTAGTATATATAGGAAAAATTAGAAGATATGTTTTATTTGTTTAGAGTTCACTGCTATATTCTAAATGATGATTTTAATTGATTTAATATTTAAATATTAAGATTAATTATTTGTAATACAAGATATGACTTGATTTTATTATTCAACTCATAATTCCTTTTTTTTTTACAATAACATAGGATTGTTTTCCTATTACAAAAAAAGAAGAAAAGGAGATAATTAATTTTAAATATTTTATTTCTAGAGAAGATAAAATAATAGCTATGTATGGTGCTTATTTTATGAATTTTTATAATAAAAACAACTAAAATATATTACATGAAGATTACATAACAATGTATATAATTGCATTATTGATCAATAGAGTTGCATTACATGGAGAGGAAAGACTCTTGAAACTTCTAACATTAGGATTTTAAAATTTTCAATGCATAAATTTTGGTCCCCAGCATTGCAGAAAAACAATAGTTCAAGCGCTCATCTTATATTTCAACCCCTGTAAGTATTAAGCTATATGTCAGTATGAGCAGTTTAAAATCTCGATAAACATATAAATATTAAATCAAAGAGCACATTAAACCCTAAACCCAAAACAATAGTCTTAAACCCACAAGTTATAAAACTTCAAACCAACCGTAAACCTTAAAACCCTTGAGGCCCATACCCTAACTTAGCTTTGCATAGGATCACATTTCTAAAAAAAAAAATTTATAGAATCATATTGATGATACTCTTTTTAACTTTCCCAAGTTTTAAAAATAAGATATAAGGAAAAAAAATAGTTTCAAATTTTAAGAAGATCATAAGAGTTAAATTTATAATAAAATCTTTAATGTTTTACTCTTTTTGTGTATTAGTTATTGTGCATTGTTTCATTTTAATTCTACTCCTTCTTAATATTTTGCTCTGTATATACATTTAATTATCTATATCGTATTTTTTATTGTATAATTTTATCATGTTATCATTGCTATACATTATATATTTTTTGAAATTTGCAACATCTTTATCGAAATTCATACCTAATATCCTCCTGATGTGCTTTTGAGGGATTGAATATAATAATTTTTCTATTGCAATAGAAGATTATGATAAGAATATTTTTTTACTATTTACATTATGAACTAAAATTAATTTCTAGACCATCAAATTATTTCTTTTTCATTTTAGAACTATACCTAAGTTATATTTTAAAATTTAAATGGCCCATGCAAGAGCACGGGTACAAGCTAATAAGAAATAATCAAAACTAATGAAATACTTAATCAAATTGGGTTCAGCTCTTGTGATTAGGGTTTAAACTTATTTTTAACGTCACAAATTAAAATGAAATTTTTCTAAATGAGTACACACAAAAATTCAGCGATTGCTACACCAATGCAACGGTTTGATCAATGGTACTGACTGCGAGGTTCATATTTCACATTGTCATCGAGAAGCTAATCAAGTAGCGGATAAATTAGCCAACATGGGGATTGGGATTGAATCGGGAATTATTTTGTATCAATCTCTACTTGTGGAGATAATGGATGTACTGCTTGCAGATGGTGGGGGCGCCTACTGGCCCCGACATGATAGATTTTAATAAAATTTTTATTGGGACATAGCCCCTCTTCCGCACCCAAAAAAAATTCAGCTCTTTTTGTTTTGGGGGGGGGGGGGGTTGAAATAAAACACACTTTGGTTTTTGATTTATGGTGTAACCGACACCGAATTCTAATGCTCGTTCTAATTTGTGTCATATAATTAATCGTGCCAATCATGTCACTCACCACATATTTTCTTAAAAAAACCTAGATGAATACAATGTATAGTCTCTCTAATTGACCATATAAGGGACACCTTAGCTAACAATTATTCATCTGTCAATCAATCGATGTGTCACACAAAATTTAAAATTAATTAGTCCTCATTATTAGCTGGTGTTGATTGATTCAATCCATAAAAATTCTAAATACTAAAATGAAAAACTTTTATTGAACTTCAACTTATATCAATCCCAATATCATCTTTTTATCACTAGCCTCCAACCCTTTTGTTAACTCCCGTAATAACCAAAGAAGTTTTGATGAAACACAAAATTAATCGACACCTAGCAAGAGATTAAAACATACGCAAGCTTAGTCGTATTAATGGAAAAAGGTCGACACTCATAACGTGGATCATATATGTTTATACGTATGAGACATTATTTAATTTTACTTGAGTACATTAACGAAGTTTTATTATATGCTCCTTAGTATCTCTTGGGAATGAAATACAATAATAAATAAAAGTGAGCAAGTATTTTATTTTGATACTATTGCAGAGAAAGAATTGTTTCATTGCCTTAGTTTTAGACTAAAAAGATTGCTTCTTGCCATGAAAAAACCACATGTCAAAAATAAGTTAGGCAAGAATATTTTTACTAAGGAAATAAATTACCACTGAAGCTACTGATTTATTTGGTTGAGTACGTGCAGCAAGGCAAGGATTGACATCAGCAAGATCACGTCCAGAATCACAACCAAATCAGAAACAAGGATAAAATCGAAATCAGAATCCTGGAAATCAGCATCAGGATGTTCTGATCAACAGTTGCCTTTACAGTGTTCGTCCAAGAAGAGGCTATAAATAGGAGAACTAACTCAGCAAGGAAAAAAAGCAAATGCAAGAGAAATACTGCATCAGTAAACTGAATTCCTGAGTTGTGAGCAAAAAGAGAAGCCTTGAGTATTTGCTACAAATTACTGTACTGAAATTTGGTGACTAAGAGTTGAGTATATTTTGAGGAGAATTATTAAGGAGTGAACATAAAGAGTTGTAGTGAGGCTTTTTCAACTCTTCCCATACTTTAATCAAATTGATTGATTTAAAGTATTCGGGATCTTTAGAGTGTGGTGCTCTATAAGATAGTGAAGTGTTCATCTTAATAAAAAGAGTAGTGAGTTGAATCCTAGAGTTGGATAACTCTAGGCGGGGACTTAAGCCTGGTTGAGGCCCAACCTCGTTAAAACATCGCTGCGTACTTTGTGCTTTTATTGTTTCAATTTATTTTTGGCTTTAAAGTTTTCATTAAAAATTTTATAGAATCTCCCTATTCACCCCCCTCTAGGGCGATTCGATTCTTCACCTTTGAAGGGCTGTCGTCGGCACTTTTGTCGATGGTAAGTCCCCTTTTGATTGATTTCTATATCAATCGATAATTTAATATTAGTTTTTCTACAAATAAAACCCGTTTTTTATATGTAAGGGTTTTATTTTTCCTTTTATAAAAATATTAGTTTCTTTTTTATGAAAGTTATATTCAATTGGTTTGGTCTAAGACATTGAACGGAGATTAATTTTCAAATCGCTATAGCAACACATTGTGATGTCCTTCATCAAAAGTAAAGGTGCAAAGTTATCAAAGATTATGCATAAAAACATTGTCATAATTTCGGAGCCGAACATCAGTAAGATTTGTATTAGTTACTTGAAAGTTGAATTTCACATTATGTTTTAGTTCTACAATTGTTCATTCACTATTTTCATTATTGTAAGTGTCGTTTAACTAACATATATTATTAATGAAAGTGCTATGTTTTATTCAAAAAAAATATCTTGGTTACATCGACGAAGCAAGTTTTGTTCACATATTCACACAAATCTTGCATTGCATCTACTATAAGGTGTTGTGAAGGTGCAAAGTCACATACTTTAACAGTGCAAAGAAAAGGAAATGGTGGTCCTATAAGTACAAGCCCCATCACGTACGATTGCAACTACAACATACACACGGACAACATGAGGTATATATTGGGCAATTCCCATGGATTTAGTACGGACATGTAGGGCCATTTTGTAGGCATTGTTTTCAAACTTGAGGAAAAATAGTGTGAAAAATCCAACATTCGATTATCCCCACAACAAGTCAGTGTAAACTGACAAGAGCTAAAAAGACGGTTGTAATATGTAGAGTCTTTAATTATCGAAGTTGTGTGTGGTAGGTTGGTCACACATACCACTTTTCACCCCTTCAATTCGGGTTTGAGTTTGGGATGGCACAACTTTAATTTTGTATCTTGCGAGTTGTGTGTAGATGGATGGTGGTCCTGAGCCTTGGTCTTAACTTTGACATCCCTTTACCCCTGGTCTGTTCAATATCCGCTGGGTACCCCTGCAATAAGAGCCCAGTGGGCTGGGCCGATTTATCATTGTAAAAAAAAATTAATAATAAAAAAAAATATGTAAAGTCTTTTAACACATGTTTATCGATTTTTCTCAAATCATGATTCTTACAATGAGCACATCCAAGAACACAACCAAGCATATTTCCAATCATATTTCATTTCAATACGTTTGTATTGTTTGTACTATGCTATACTGTATCATAACGGTGACATGATCTAGCCCAAAAACAATTTATTAAAAATTTGAATTTTTTTTTCCTTTTTAGTTTGTTGAATTCTGTATGAACTTTTTTTTTTAAATAATAAATTTTAATGTACGCATACAATTTAGGGAGAATTAAACTCTGATCTTTCTTTTGAAACCCCTTACTCTATCACTAGACTATCCAAAGGGGAAAATTGCGTATAAATAATTTGTAAGTTAATATACATTTTTTTTGAGTGCATGGTATGATGCATTGCATAAGCAATATTTAAGTATAAGCCATTGATCCCTATTAATTGCACATATAACCACAACCTAATGAAGTCTTAGCCTAGAAGCAAAGATTGAGACCCTGGGCTGCTGGGCATATTAGATCTCAACTTTAATTCTTCCTCCTCGTTTAGTTAATTGTAATTGTATTGTATTGCCTTGCCTTCTGCGACTCTCTAGACCCCCAAATTAAATTAAAAAAAAAACCCATAACCACAATCGGATAAATAAAACTGCAAAACAAGAAGCCAAACATAGGCTACATAGCTTATTGTAATTAGCCCACCTATCAAAACAAGGAAACACATCCACGCGCAACAACTATATGGTCATTCCTCTTGTTTCCTTTCATCTTCTCAACAAATTAAAACACCCAAATTAAAATTCCTTATGTATTCATAATTAGCGCTCTCATAAAAGAAATCACGCCGCTTTCTTCTTTCAATTTCAAAGACTTGAAAAGCCATTTCTCATTCAAATTAAAAGCAATTTCAAAGGAGAGTTATATGTGAAACCATTAAGTTATTTGCAGTTTTCTTCATTTTTAAAGTCTTACACGCTATCCTGCTTTTGATGGATTGTCTTTCGTGATGTGTAGCTTACACACTCTCTAATTCAACGTATCCTTCTTTACGAAAAATTATGAATAAATTCAAATTATTAAGTCGAACAAGGTGTGCTAAGCCATTGTCTAACATTTGTGTACGTACCGTCTATTAAGAAAAAGAACATCTTACATTGTGATAGAAGATAAACTACGACGAAAGATCTAACTCCATAACTAAAAGAAATTAAATGGATATAGTATGCATCAATCTGCATTCTGCAATGTAATTTCACTCTCAATAACCGAATATGATTTCCCTTAAACAAGGTACCAAGTATGAGTCTTGTAAATAGAAAAAATAAATTATGGGAGAACTACACTCCTTATTAAGTCAATAGTAGCTCCACTCTAGTAAAATCAAATATTAAAAATAATAAAAAAAACAATCGTAACATTTTTTCTTTAAGTAAGATAGTGCTCCAAGAATGACAATGTATTTTGTACGTATCAATCGATAGGGACTTTTAACCAGTTGATCAAGTGTGAGTGGATGTAAATAAGTTAGTACTCAACTAGTGACCCTTTTATTGTAATTATGATAGCCCCCGTTGTAGTTTTCAAGAAGAAAGCACCCATTCATTCATTCTGAAGAGTGTGCTTGTTAGAAAATTATGATCGATCATGCATCTTTATGAGCGCATCTAAATAGTGAAACCTCATTCATATTTTTTGTGAGCACATATTCTTAGGAATCATGCAAATCTATTTTTAAAAACTAAACATATGACAACTGTACGTCAAAAACCATATATACTGGTATCTGATAAGAGTCGTGCAAATTTATATTAAAAACTAATTATATAAAAAATGCACCTCAAAAAAACATATATATACGTGGCATCCAAGACAATGTGCGCTCGGATGTAGATGAGATAGTACTCAAGCAATGACCCTTTTGTTGTAATTATGATAGCCGCTGTTGTGGTTTTCAAGAAGACAACACCCATTTGATGTAATTCAATCAGACACATCCCAATTAAATTCCCCAAGTCAAGGTAGTCCAATTACACAAGTCCAAGGAACAAGTTCCATTTTGCAAATCCAAAAGGAGATGGCACCCGGGTTCACCCCCTTGCACGTACCCGGTTTTGTTTTTATTATTTCATAGTGCAAATGACATCGAAATCATGTAATTTTTTTTTTTTGTTAGTTCCATTGGGATGTCTAGTTTATTTCTTATGTTAAGCACAAAGGCAGGCAAGCACGTTAAAGGGGTCAATTCAGTCAATTTATCAAAACTGCCCAGCAAGCGTCAGGATTTACACGGTTTGAAAGATCATGATGATTAAGGCACTTAATGACGTCCAAATCAAGATTTTCAAAAAGGGAGGTTTCTAGACATCTTGAGGTCCCCCCCCTCTGAAGGAAACCCCAGCTTAGTCATCAGAATGCAGTAGCCCAATAGCATGTAAGGTCAGCCTGCATGCGCCACCCAGGCAGCCGTTTACTTAGCCTAGGAGTTTTCCCTCCTAGGTGGGTTTTCTCCTTCAAGGTGTGTGTGTACTTGGCTGGAGGCTTGAGCTTAGTCACTAGGTGACTCATGAAGGTAGCAAGTGCCACGTGGAAGAGGAAGATTCATCCATTTTGCAAGCATTCATTCGTCCACTTTAGCACGAGGTGTCACACATGCATTCCTCTTGTACTTTTGAGGTGGCAGCCGTATGTTCTTTCCTTCCAAGGGAGGAAACATGACCCATGCATCCTAGAATCAGCAAAGACTAGCTTAAGTTAATTAGTTTTAAGCCATTGCATTCGTTTGTGCTTGTTTTAAATCAGTTATGTACTAAATCGGATGTGTAACTAGTTAAGTGTGCTTAATGACTTTCCTAAGCATTAACTAATCTATTAAGGGTTACCTAATGAGTAAGGAAGGGGCTGGACGTGCCTTATAAAATAGGGTGGACGTCCCTTTTGAAAAGGTAGTTGAAGAATTGAAATCAGAAGTTGAGTACAAACTCCTCTTTGTGTTACTTTAAATTCTCTACTTGCTTATCTCTAATTCGGCCAATTAGAGTGGTGTTCAAGTGAGTCTTAATCTTGATTAGGTGGTGAAATCTGTATCCTAATCTAGGATCAAGAGCCCTGAAACAGTTCTTAGTGGTGAAATCTATACTTAAGAAACGTTTCAGTTTTATCGATCTTTCAGTTTAAGCCATTGAACCTTATTCAAGGCACTCTTTTCTCCTTCCTTCTCGACGCCATTTTCATTGTTTTCCCACACTATCTTCTCTTCTTTCACTAAACACTTAAGCTTTCCTTTCATTCCCTCTCCTTCCTAGTGTGACTACATCACCATTCATTCATTATGTGGAGTGTGCTTGTCAGCAAATTATGATCGATAATGCATCTTTGTGAGCTCGATCACCCAAACAGTGAAACCTCATTCATTTTTTGTGAGCACATATTCATAGGAATCATGCAGATCTATTTTTAAAAACTAAATATATGACAAATGTACGTCAAAAATCATAAATACTGGTATCTAATAAGAGTCGTGCAAATTCATATTAAAAACTAATTATACCAAAAATGCACCTCAAAAGAACATATATATATATATGTGGCATCCAACAGAATGTACGCTCGGATACAAATGAGTTAGTACTCAAGTAGGGGTGATGCTTTTGTTGTAATTATGATAGCCGCAAGAAGGCACTTATTCATTCATTCTGTGGAGTGTGCTTGTTAGGAAATTATAATCGATCATGCATCTTTCTGAGCGCACCCAAACAGTGAAACCTCATTCATGTTTTTTGTGAGCACATATTCTTAGGAATCATGCAAATCTATTTTTAAAAACTAAAAATATGACAATTGTACATCAAAAGCCATATATACTGGTATATGATAATAGTCCTGCAAGTTTATATTAAAAACTAATTATATCAAAAATGCACCTCAAAAAAACATATATACACGTGGCATTCAACAGAATGCGCGCTCGGATGTAAATGAGTTAGTACTCAAGCAGTGACCCTTTTGTTGTAATTATGATAGCCGTTGTTGTAGTTTTCAAGAAGAAAGCACCCATTCATTCATTCTCTGGAGTGTGCTTGTAAGGAAATTATGATCGATAATGCATCTTTCTGAGCGCACCCAAACAGTGAAAACTCATTCATGTTTTTTGTGAGCACATATTCTTAGGAATCATGCAAATCTATTTTTAAAAACTAAACATATGACAACTGTATGTCAAAAAAAATATATACTGATATTTGATAAGGGTCGTGCAAATTTATATTAAAAACAAATTATATCAAAAATGCCCCTAAAAAAACATATATATACGTGGCATTCAATAGAATGTGCGCTTGGATGTAAATGAGTTAGTATTCAAGTAGTGACCCTTTTGTTGTAATTGATAGCCGTCGTTGTAGTTTTCAAGAAGAAGGCACCCATTCATCCATTATGTGGAGTGTACCTGTTAGGAAATTATGATCAATAATGCATCTTTCTGAGTGCATCCAAACAGTGAAACCTCATTCATGTTTTTGTGAGCACATATTCATAGGAATCATGCAAATATATTTTTAAAAACTAAATATATGGCAAACGTACGTCAAAAACCATACATACTGGTATCTGATAAGAGTCATGCAAATTTATATTAAAAACTAATTATATCAAAAATGCATCTCGAAAGAACATATATGTATGTGGTATCCAACACAATGTGCACTTAGATGTAGGTGAGATAGTACTCAAGCAGTGACCCTTTTGTTGTGATTATGATAGTCACTGTTGTAGTTTTCAACAAGAAAGCACCCATTCATTCATTCTATGGAGTGTGTTTGTTAGGAAATTATGATCGATAATGCATCTTTCTGAGCATGCCCAAATAGTGAAACGTCATTCATTTTTTTTGTGAGCACATAGTCTTAGGAATCATGCAAATCTATTTTTTAAAAACTAAATATATGACAAATGTACGTCAAAAACCATACACAGTGGTATCTGGTAAGAGTCGTGCAAATTCATATTAAAAACTAATTATATCAAAAATACGTCTCAAAAGAACATATATATACGTAGCATCCAACAGAATGTGCGCTCGGATGTAAATGAGTTAGTACTCAAGTAGGGGTGACGCTTTTGTTGTAATTATGATAGCCGCCGTTGTAGTTTTCAAGAAGAAGGCAACCATTCATTCATTATGTGGAGTGTGCTTGTTAGGAAATTATAATCGATCATGCATCTTTCTGAGCGCACCCAAATAGTGAAACCTTATTCATGTTTTTTGTGAGCACATGTTCTTAGGAATCATGCAAATCTATTTTTGAAAACTAAATATATGACAAATGTACATCAAAAGCCATAGATACTGGTATCTGATCAGAGTCGTGCAAATTTATATTAAAAACTAATTGTATCAAAAATGCACCTCAAAAGAACATATATATACGTGGCATCCAACAAAATGTGAGCTTGGATGTGAATGAGTTAGTGCTCAAGCAGTGACCCTTTTGTTGTAATTATGATAGCCGCAGTTGTAGTTTTCAAGAAGAAGGCACTCATTCATTCATTATGTGGAGTGTGCTTATTATGGAATTATGATCTATAATGCATCTTTCTTAGCGCACCCAAACAGTGAAACCTCTGTTGAGATTTTTATAATAATTAAGTTTGAGCCGCAAGTGCATGGTGCTCGTTGTAACACTTGGGGGTCGATCCGCAGGGATAGGTTGTAAAATTCGGTCACTAATTCGTTTACGTTAATACAACAAACTCTAAATCAAGCTCAATTGTTAAATCTTTAATAATAATCCTGAAAATAGAAACTAAACTGGCCAACTAACCAACTATTCTCGAATTGAAAAGAAATGAAATAGGGCTAAAGGCAATAGCTGATGACTAAAGAGGATTCATTCCCTCTACCCCGTGCTCTGCCTTTCCCAATCTTCAACTGCGGAATTCACTAATACTAATGAAACCAACAAACCAATTCTCCAATTTCACCATTTTTTTTTATGAAGCTATAATATGGAAACTGGGAAAATGAAAAGAACATAGAGCAACGTGAAGAAATTGAATTTTCATATCTCTTCGCTCTATAGTTGAGAATCAAAAAACAGAATCGAAAAAACAAAGTGGCCCACTCGAATTCAATTGAATCGAAGCCAATTACATCAACTAAGAATCTAGAGAACAAGATCTCAAATCGGAAACAGAATGATAAAAAAAAGCAAAAATCGTAAACTGAGCTACTGCTACCCTAATCTACTACTCTCCCGTTGCTCTGTTTTTAACCTTTCTTTAATCCTGCCTCCTTCAATTGCTTCGAAACGTCCAAATGATGATGATTAATGATGGATTATGAATGAGGAGAGAGAGGGCGCTGCGTTTATGGGCGTGGGGTAGGCGAAAAGCCACAACGTGGGGCGTTTCCGGGCAAAACGAAAACTGAAGAAGAAGAAGAAGAGACGAGGAAGAAGCCACAGAAGTTAAGGAGTTGCGGATCTCTGGTTCACACAAGGGGGAAGAAGAAAAACTAAAGAAGGGGAAGGAAAAGAAGACCGTGGTCACGTGCTTCCCACGTGACTGCTAATTGAAAGAGGGAGAGAGAGAATGGGACTGGGTCTGGAGCAAATAGGCCGGCTGGAGAGTCGCCTGGGCGAGAGGAGAGGGAAGAGAAAGAATGGAAGGAGGAAGGGAAAACCGGGCTGGGCTTCAGCGCTGCTAGGCCCGGTTCTTGAGTTCTTTTTCTTCTCTATCTTGACCCAATACTTGTTGCGATCCGATACCCTTTTGATTCAACTTTCTCTTTTTATTTCCAAGCAATTTATTTATTCTTCAAATTCCTGCAAAACAAACAAAAATCCTAACTCACTTTTATAGGAATCACAGTTGCACTTAACATTTGCAACAAGCCCTTTAATCCACTAGGTTACCCCTAGTGGACGTGTAAGGCCTCGTGAGGGACTGTAGAAGATGTACCCATAAAATCTAGGGAAGAAAATGAAAATGGAAAAGAAAGGCAGAAACAGAAAAACAGTTTGGATTTGCAAACATAAATATACAAGGGAGAAGTTTGTGTACATTCTAACTAACCAAATCACCATCTGCAGCAAAGATATTGGCATGCATATAAATAGAATGTACTCATCAAGACTCTCTACCACATAGATGACATCAAAGTACTAACTTTTCACCCTACTGTACATCAAAACTTTGAATCCATCCCAGTGCTCGTGCACAAGTGCATCATCATCCTACTACTTATGTTTACTAGAATCAAACTGAATCCCACTTGACTAACACAAACGTCATTATCGGACTTATTAATATAGGAAGTAAGTTTTTCCAGTAATAGGATTGCCTCAAAGGGTAACACCCAATAGCACATGTCTTAAAGGGTAACATCCAGTAGCGCATGCCTCAAAGGAATACTTGTCATTCCAAATTTTATTATTTTTTTCTTCTTTTTTTTCCTTCTTTTTTTCTTTTCCTTTTCATTTTTATTTATTTTGTTTTTCTTTTGAATGCAAACAAAAACCAAAGTAATCGTGTCAAAAACAAGTGGGGGAGTCAATCATGGAAGACTAAGACCTTAAGATAATGATGATGATATAAATAGGAATTGTATTACACATCGATAATGAACAATTGGGGATAGAATTAGGGCTTAGAATGACACACTAAGAACGGAGACCTATCATGCACATCACGCTTACATACAAGCTAAAAGTCAAAGCACAAGGGATTTAAGCTGATAAGAATAGTAAAAAACCTCCCCAAAAACAAAAATCTTTTTGGATTTTCCAAACTTTTTCAAAGTTTTCCCAACCCCACACCTAAATCTCACAATGTCCTCATTGGGAGCGGAAAGAACCATTAAACACAAAATAAAACCTAAAAAGAAAACAAATAAAAACAAGACTCAAAAACAAAAAGAACATGATTGTAAAAGAAAAAGAAAGCAAGAAAAATAAAGCAACAAATATATACAAAATAAAATAAAATAAAATAAAATAAAATAAAAGAAAAATAAGAACGATTACACCAGGTCAGGTGCAAAATTACACCTAAGCTAAAGTCTCTTGAAATATGTTCAGTTAGAGGTCCATAGGGCATTAGTCACTCCATATTAAAACAAACATTGCTACTCAACACAAAACTCATTAGCGCACGAAGTAGCTTATCAAACACGGAAGACCAATTCTCAATAACATAGAAACGGGAAAAAGTATACATATCAGACAGATGTACTAAGTATGAGCCAGTAAAGTGGTCATCGGCCTAGAGATGTGATTATCATCACGAATGAGTAGTCTAAGCAAAATAGTGGGTCGAAATCCACAAGTCTCCTAATTTCAAAAGGCATAAGAGTCTGGATTAAATCAAAATTCGCAATGACAAGATTATCAGACTCGACAAATTCAGACTTGCAAGATTCAAAAAAGAGGTCAGTATGGATGGGGTCAAACGAAAAAGATTCATATTCAGCATAGAAATCCTCATTAAAACTTTCATCGATATCAAACCCACATGAAAAAGATTCATATTCCACAAAAAGAATATCATCATCAAAGTCCAAAATAGTGGGTTCAATTACCTCTTCGCTTGACTCCTGTAAAGACATAAGTTCTTACTCATCTATCTCTAGATGCTCATTGTAAGTACTACTGTTCAGATCTAACTCACTAGGGCTCCCAAGGTCTTCACCCACCTCAAATTTACATAAGTGATTAAAAGGGGCGGGTGGGTCGGCAAAAACTAGGACATCTTCAATGACATCCTTGGGTGAGCTAGTGTGGGATGCAAAGTCTTGTGATAGAGACATAGGGAAGTCACTCTCTTGCTCTAAACTAGCAAAGGTATGACATTTTACAAATTAGACCTAAATTGATAAGAGGACTCAGAATCATCGTAAGGACTAACTTCAGATTTAGGAAGTCCTAAACTAGAGTCAGTCTCATGCAAGTTAATATCCTCCCTACTATGGTTGAAACGGTGAGAATATTCAGCAATCCTTTTTTTCATGTTCTCTATCATTTTATCAGTTATATCATTAATCGTGTTTTCCACACTTGCACAAGTAGCATCAACATAATCACGATATGGGCAATTACAAGCATCATGATTAGAAGACTCACAATAGTCACATATAACAGGAGACACATAAGAGTAAGAGGTGCCATATAAGTTCGCACTACAAAAAAAAGTCCAAATAACAACAGAATCAACGACGGAAAAAGACATATTAGCGATGAAATTTTGAATTCAGTGACGGAAAAGGGTTGTCGGATTTTTACTCATCGCTGCGTACTTGGCGATGGAATTTCATAATTTCGTCGCCACTGGCGACGGCCGCAGTGACAAACCAACGTTTTGGCGGGTGATGAAAGGCGGAGAAGTCAGCGACAGAATGAAAATCCATCCCCATAAACGATGGAAATTCTGTTGCTAATGGTGACATATTTGAATTCCGTTGCTGACTTCTGCTTTAAAAAAAAAAAAGAAAATCTCGTATTCTGTCGCCAGTCCGTCGCTAGATTTGTAATTTTTTTCAAATAAAAACGCTTATTTTTTATCATATCCCTCAGTACATACATTTAAATCCCTGCAAGAGATTTACAAAAAGTATTCACTCCATGAACATCCTATGACTTCAAGTATGACTTCATTCGAAGCGCTCTCAACAATTTCCAAACCACAAACATGTGGAATATCACTTACAAAGCAACACTTGAAACCAATTGTTTTCAATTCACAAACAACAATTCTCAAACAAAGGGTACATATCACAAACCACAAATCCCAAACAAACCACAAGTTGCTAGTTAATCAAAGTGAAATTAATTTAGAAGAAGAGGAGAAACAGGCACCAAAAGGAGGAGAATGAACTAAGCAGCTAGCCATTGTTGAAGGAGAAGCAAGCAAGCACCAAGAAGAAGTGGGAGAAGCAGGGAGAAGTAAGCACCAAGAGCACCAAACCGTGTACTCCATAAAGAACCAATGAGGAGAGCCACCAACTGGGGGAAAACCGTAACGTACTCAATCACCAAGGTAAGGATCACCATCTTCTTGATCCTCATCCTCATCCTCATCCTCATCCTCATTATGTTGTGGCTGCTGAGGAACGGGAGGTTGAGATCCAGAGCCAGAAGCTTGTTACATTTGAAAAAATATTTGTAATCGCTGATCGATGTTCATCATTTGTTGGCTCATTTGCTGGTTGCTTTGGGTGAGCAACTTGTTGGATTTTTCCAGTTGCTTACATTTCTCCATAAGCAACCGGTAACTTTCAGCTTGTGAAGTTAGCTCACCCCCCAAGTTGGTTAATACACCCCTTAAATCATTCAGCTCTTGTTGGGATGACATATAACCTGCATCTACGGACAACCATTTATGTGAGGTACCTAACATTAGTATATCAATTAAACAAACTTATCGTATAACAATGTTCATTGAAACTTTAATATTAAAACTGTACCGGCTTGCTGAGTGAGACTGAAATGACACGATTTTCTAATGTTGACAGCCTCATCGACTCATCACCAATGCTATAAATACGGCCTTTTTTTTGTTCTTGTATGTCTTCACTTACAACTCATTTGGATTTGGAAGTGGTTGGGATGAATTTTGAGAAGTGCCATCCCAGGCCTCTTAGGAGTTGATTGCGTTTTGAAATTCGCATTCAAAGGATTCCTACAATATCACAACATATGCAAAAAATCATACATGTTACAGTTAATGAAACCAAAGTATATGAATCCAGTTTGAATTACTAATAAAGATTGATAATTGAGAATAGCTTACATATATTGTTGGTGATTTCTTGTTAACTCAAGGAGCATCTTCTTTGCCATGGCGTTTGTGAGTACGCCTGAATAATTCAACGATATTTGAAGTAGTTGACAACAAATGCAAGCACAAATATATAACAATTGCGCAGATCAACCGTTTACTCAGACATCATAATAGTTAGCTTACAGATAATTTGAAAATTCAGAAATTCTGTCTGCCTACGTGCAAATTTATCTAATTGATTTACTCCATTTATAAATGCTTGTGTATAACCACTACGATAAGACAATAATCTATTATGCATTCACCTACGATGTGAAGGACCATTCATAAATAACAACATAAGTTATTGGATAAGAATTATTTTTAATTGAAACAATAATAATTACATAAATTACTCAATTATATATTACATATGTTTATTTATAAATTTCTACAAATATACTTATATTCTTATGAATTTCAAAACACTAATAATTCATCTAAACTTGGGCGTTTTATTCCATCAACATATCAAATTTCAACTTAAAATTATCAAACCTAAGCCTATATTACATCTGGCAAAATCTTGAAACAAATTAGAGCTACAACTTCATATAAACATCACATTTCAACAAAATTATAAACTAAAATATTTCATTCCACCAACATATCAAATTTTAACTTTACATTACTAAACATAGACCCTAAATTGCTTTGAGCAAAATTTTCAAACAAATTAGAGTAATAACCTTACACAAATACCACATTTCAATAACATTGTCAACTAAAGTATTTCATTCCACCAACATATCAAATTTTAACTTCAAATTACCAAACCTAAACCCTAAATCGCACTTAGCCAAATCTTGAAATAAATTAAAGCAATAACCTCACACAAATACCATATTTCAGCATAAATATGAACTAACTATCAAATTCTAACAATGTAATACAAAAATTTGTAGAAACTACAACAAGTTTAGTTGAGAAAAGTTACCTCAAAAATGCTCAAAGCAACCGGCTAAGGGTCGTGGCAGCGGCGGCCCGCGGCGAAGGAAGGCAGCAGATGGCAGGAGACGGTGACATGGGCAGTGGGGGTTTGCTAAGCGATTTCGCCAATCTCTCTCTCTCCATCACGAGTATCGAATGAATTCCAAACTAGATTTGGATTCATTTAATTGAGGCAACAACGAAATTTCCGCCGCCATATTAAAATTAAATTGGGGTGGCCACGGAATTAGCAATGGAAATTCCGTTGCCAACCCAATCTTTTTTTAAAATTTGAATTTTCTTCACTTGGCAACGGACTTTTGGTCGTCATATTGAAATTAAATTGATTTTTTATTGATACGGCAACGGATATTCCGTTGTCAATACTGAACACTAGTGACGGATTCAAATTTCCGTCGCCATGTCCGTCGCGGAGTCTGACTTTTTCCTAATACAAATTATCCGTCGCCATTTCAGTCGCCAATTTCGTCGTTATAATTGTCCGTCACTGAATTCTGTCGTTATTTTATACTTTTTTAGTAGTGTTTCTATAGTGATCCTGGTGGTAAGGATTAGAAGGAACAGCAAACTCGCCATGAGTTGGGTATCTAAAATTCTTTTTAGCTTGTTCAAACTCATAAGTATTCGAAGCTAATTTTTCAAAGAAATCTCAAACCTCATCTTGAGTTTTAAATAATAATCCCAGTAAACCTCCAGGGCACATAAACTCAACATAACCTTTAGACTTAACATTTAACCGACCTCACAAATTTTTCATTTTTCAAAATTATGATTCAATTGAGCACGATAATTATTAAGTCGCGATAACTAGCACCAAAAAGGCTCATGCTCGAATTGTGGGAAATTAAAAACTGGCATGCTTGAATCTCTTTTTTCAATTTTAGGAATTTTTCATTTTTTTTGGATTTTATTTATTTTTACTTCAATTTTTAAGGTTTTTTGTCTTTTAGAAAATGGGAAAAACCAATCAACGACTCTATGACACTAATTATAAACTAAGGACTAAAACAAAAAGAAGACACTCAAATAATTAAGTCAACAAAATAAACTAACAAAAAGAAAACTATAAGACTAAAAGAAAATAAAGACCAAAAAGACTCAAATATCAAAAATTAACCTAATACAAAAAATAGAAAAGAATCACACACACAAAGCATGTACACCATTTTCTTTTTATGATCTTGTTTTTGGAATTTTTGATTGTTCTATTTTTTCTCCTTTTTTTTAACCACAAAAGAAAACAAGAAAAGAAATCAAAACTAAAAACAATACACAAACAAAAAATGAGCAAATCTAAAATACAAACACAAATAAACTAAAAGAAAATAAGAAGTAAACTACACCTAAACAACCTAATTCTAAAAATAAAATTAAAACAGAAAATAAACTCCTAAAATCAGAACTAGATATACAGAAACATTTACACAATCACAAAGGACATAAATATAGTTTTTCTCAAATTTTATCTGTCCCCAAACAGTGTAGAAAAATACAAACAGATTATTAAGTCCAAAATTCACAAAAAAATTCAGACAGTCCCAAAATTTTCAAAAGAAATCATACAGACTACAGAAATTATGAAGAATTTAGGAAAAATATCAGAACAGACAAATTCACCTAAGAACTGCCTCAAATACTTGAAACAGAGTTTGGAAATGGAAAATAAACTGCACTGGTTTATTTTTTTTTGCTTTTATGATTTTGCTCTTTTTTTTCCCCCCTGCACAAAAACCAAACCAATTAGAATTGTTTTTTTTAGCAAGGAAATAATCAAGACACGTAACAATTAAATTAACACTAAACAAAAAACAAAATCAAAATCTAACTCAAAACAATAAAATCTAAATAAAATCAAAAATATGAAAACGAAAATGACTCAAACTAAATTACGACTCGACTATGCAACCTAATTTCACAACGCCATCCCTGCCAACGGTGTCAAAAACTTGTTGGGACCTTCATAACAATCAAGTTTTAATCGCAAGCGCACGGTACTCGTTGTAACACTTGAGGGTTGATCCGCAGGGATTGGTTGTAAAATTAGGTCATTAATTTGTTTACATTAATACGACAAACTCTAAATCAATCTCAATTGTTAAATCTTTATAATAATAATAACAAGTAAACTCACCAACTATTCCTGAAATAGAAACTAAACTCACCAACTATTCTCGAAATGAAAAGAAACAAAACAGGGCTAAAGGCGATAGCTGATTACTGAAGAGGATTCATTCCCTCTGCCCAGTGCTCTGTCTTTCCCAACCTTCAATTGCAGAATTCACTAATTCTAATGAAACCAACAAACCAAATCTCCAATTTCTCCAATTTTTTTTGTGATGCTATAATCTGGAAACTAGAAAATGAAAACAACATTGAACAAAGTCCTGGGATAGATTTGCTGTAGACGTGAGAGGCTTATTTGCTTGTTAGTCTCTGCTGTGAAAGTGCATTAGAAGAGAATATTTATACAACCCTAGCACACCCTAGTGCACGCTATCTTAGGCAAGAGGTTACAAGAATAATGGAAAAGATATGATTACATCCTATATCTAAAAGAATACAACTCATATACAAATACTCTTTCCTAAACTAAGTTAATGACAACGTCAACTTCCGTAACACTCCCCCTCAAGTTGGTGCATGGAAGTTGACCATGCCCAACTTGCTTCGTAAATACTGAAATTGCCGTTTCCCAAGTGCCTTGGTGAAGATGTCCGCTGGTTGAAGGCGGGAAGCAATATGAGAGAGGTCCAAGTCACCACAATTAACTCGTTCACGAACGAAATGACAATCAATCTCGATATGTTTTGTGCGTTCATGAAAGACAGGGTTCTTAGCAATGTGAAGAGCGGTTTGGCTGTCACAAAACAGACGCATTGCGGTTGTAGGAAACACACCCAAGGATGCAAGTAAAGACTTTAACCAAACCAACTCGCTGGCGGCGGCCGCCATGGATTGATGTTCAGCCTCAGCAGAAGATCTGGATATGGTAGTCTGCTTTTTGGTCTTCCATGATATGGGGGAACCTCCAAGTGTTACTAAATACCCGGTCAGGGAACGGCGAGTGAGAGGGCAAGCCCCCCAATCATAGTCACAATAACCAATGATGTTAAGATCAGTGTTGGCATGAAGAAGGATACCACAATCTGGTGTACCCTTAATATAACGAACGACCCTACAAGCAGCAGTCATATGTTCTTCGCGAGGAGCCTGCATAAACTGAGAGAGGATGTGAACGACATAACACAGGTCAGGGCGGGTGATAGTAAGATAAATCAATCTGCCCAAAAGACGACGATGTCGCCCGGCATCATCTAAAAGAGGTCCAATGGCCAGTGCAAGTTTGTGATTCTCTTCCAGCGGAAAATCACTGGGCTTAGTGCCTAAGAGTCCACATTCGTCGACTATTTCGAGAGCATATTTGTGTTGGCTAAGGAACAATCCCTTTGGTCCACGAGCAACTTCTATCCCAAGAAAATATTTTAAAGGACCAAGGTCTTTAATACTGAAACAGGCATGCAGATATTCTTTAAACTTCGAACATGCAGAGGTATCATTTCCAGCCAACAAGATATCATCAACATATACCAGCAGAGCCATAAATATATCTCCGTTGTGATAGGTAAAGAGTGAGTAATCGGCATAGGAGTGGACGAAACCGTATTCACGCAGTTTGGAGGACAACTTAGCAAACCATTGACGAGGTGCTTGGCGGAGTCCATATAAAGATTTATGAAGACGACAGACCTTGGTGGGTGTACTGCAAGTAAAACCAGGAGGCAAAGTCATGTAGACGTCTTCGTCGAGGTTACCATGTAGGAAGGCGTTGTTGACATCCACCTGATGTAACTCCCAACCCTTGGTAACTGCCACAGACAGGAAACAGCGAACACTAGTCATTTTAGCAACTGGAGCGAAGGTTTCATTATAATCGAAACCTTCGACTTGATGATTGCCACGTATCACCAATCGAGCCTTAAAGCGCTGAATAGACCCATCAGAGTTGTATTTTACGCGATAAACCCACTTGCAGCTTATGGGCTTTTTCCCATAAGGCAAGTCTTGCAAGACCCAGGTGTCATTTTTCTCTAAGGCTCGAATTTCGTCCTCCATAGCGCTCCTCCAACGAGGGTCCTTAACTGCCTCATGATAATGCTTGGGCTCTGTCACTTTAGTTATAGCAGCTAGAAAATTTTGGTGAGAGATAGAGAAATTAGCACAAGTGACATAATTGGCTATTGGATAAGGCGTACCTGAGGAGTCGTCTTGAAGCCGATGCACAACCGAGAGGGGGTCTGTGGAGGTATTGTAACATATATAATCCCGGAGATGGGCTGGAGGTCGGCGAACACGGGAGCTGGAATTGGCGTTTGGACCAGATTGAATGGGCTGTGAGGGTTCTAGGGGCTGCAGACTCGGTACAACGTCATCCTGGGCTCGCTGGAGGGTTGCCGCATCCTGGGCTGGGCTGGGCGTTGCTTCTGCTGCGGAAGTTGCAGGCCTAGCACTCCCCCTTTCTATGGGAGTGTCCAGCGACTGAGGCGGCCCAGGAGGAGAAGACGCAGCAGGATCCTCTAACAAGCTCCCCTTGTTTGAGGCAGCGGGCCAGGCATCATAGTCCAGCCGAACATCATTGGAAAATCTTGGTGGGGCGGAGCAGTGATGGTGGCCGAGAAGCCCACTATCTGGATCTGTGGGCCGGGCAAAGGGGAATGTATTCTCGTCGAAAACCACATCGCGACTAATGAAGACTTCTTGGGTCTCTAGATCACACACCTTCCAACCCTTTTTGCCAAACGGGTATCCAACAAACACACATTTTGTACTTCGCAGGACAAACTTATCCTTAGCTCTGGGGTTGGTTCGTACAAAGCACAATGTACCGAAGACTCGTATTTCATCAAAGGACGGCTTGCGGTGGAGTAGAGCTTCATAAGGTGTTTTCCCGTTCAACAATTTGGAGGGGGTCCCGTTTATGAGAAAAACCGCTGTTAGTACGCATTCGCCCCAAAAATGAATAGGCAAGTTGGCTTGAAATCGAAGGGCGCGTGCCACATTCAAGATGTGGCGATGCTTACGTTCAACCCGTCCATTTTGTTGAGGGGTATCCACGCCGCTACTTTCACGAACAATTCCATGCTCTGAATAGAATTCTTGCATGGATCTAGAGACAAATTCACTTCCATTGTCACTTCTAACAACTTTAACACCTTTGCCAAATTGGGTTTTAACCATAAGAATGAAACGCTTGAGTTGCTTACTTGCCTCTGTTCTATCCTTCATTAAATACACCCAAGTGGCCCTACTAGCATCATCAACAACACTAAGAAAATAATGAGCACCACAGGAGGAGGGAATTCGATAAGGTCCCCAGATATCACAATGGATCAAATCAAATACATGCCTTGCCTTATTTTTACTAATGGAAAATTTGTGCCGAGTTTGTTTTGCACGTAAACAAATCTCACAAAACTCATCCTTGGCTTTAGTGGTGCGACAATCTAATCCTAAACTACGAGGAAGCAAAGAGAGTACATCACTTGATGGATGTCCAAGACGCTTGTGCCATATACCTCTGGTGCTCACCGCATTGACTTGATTGACCTTTGATTCCTTGTAATAGTAGACCCCTTTTCGTTGCTCACCCGCTCCAATCAGAGTCCTCAAAGTGCGGTCCTGTATCACACAAACATCATCAAAATATGTCACTGAGCAATTCAACTGTTTGCACAATTTTGATATAGAGACAAGATTGCAATTTAGTCTTGGCACATATAAAACATTTTTCAACTCCAAGCCGCGTTCCAAGGCCACCGAGCCTTGTTCTTGAGCCATGGTGTATGTGCCGTTAGGGAGCCCAATTGCCACATGAGGTATTTTCTCAACCTTATTCAACAAGGTTACATCACCAGCCATATGACTCGATGCCCCGCTGTCGAGCATCCAATTAACGTTACCTGACAGCTTCTCGTAGCCTCCTGCTGGGCCATCGATGAGACTGAGCAAGCGCTGAGTTTGTTCTGATGAGAGCCCAGGAATATTGATCTGGCCCACGTCACTGCTGGGCCCGCCAGATGCTGCGCTGAATTGTGGGCCTCCGGGCGTTGGGTCTGTTCTGATGAGGCCTTTATCTTGTTGCACAACTGCAACCAATTCACGAACACCACTCCCTCTGCTGCTGCGAGCATGGCCACATCCACCTTTGCCCAGCACTCGTCCTCCTCGGCCCCCTCGTCCACGCCCACGAGGCCCCCAACTTGGAGGATAACCAATAACCTCGTAGCAAGCAGCTTCTACGTGTCCGTAACGACCACAAATCTTACACGCTCCTTTCTCGATCATGCTGGCTTGTTCCCTTGCCGCAAAAGCTAACCCGGTCTCGTTCCTGCTGTCTCGAGCAATCATAATTGTCCTGTGATTTTCTTCCTGCTGAGTGAGGTTAAATATTTTATCAACAGGGGGCAGGGGGTCGAGGGCTAGAATTTGGCTCCGAATTGTGGAGTATAATTCATCGTTCAAGCCCATCAAAAATTGATGCGCTTTGTCCTCCTCATTCATTGCAATTATCTGGCTTGCTGCTCCACACTTACAACCACTACAAGTACACACGGGTACCTTCACAAGGTTGGAAAGTTCATTCCACATATTCATCAACTTCAAATAAAAATCACCAACATTTAAATCACCTTGTTTACAATCTGCAATATTTGCTTTTAATTGATGAATCTTTGGAGTGTTGGCCATAGCATATCGTTTCTTCATGTCATCCCACATAGTTTTTTCCGTATCCGAGGAAGCTATACTCATACGTAACTTTGGGTCGACGACGTTAAGCAACCAAGAACATAACATGGAGTTGACCATATCCCATGCATCCGCTTCTGAGAATTCTTCATTTTCTTTTGGTGTGGGTCTAGTCAGGGTTCCGTCTATAAAGACTATTTTGTTCTTTGCCTTCAAAGCCGTTCTTACGGCTCTTTCCCACAAGTCGTAGTTCTTTCCGTCAAAGACTACAGTTGTAATCATTACACCGGGTCCTTCTGACGGATGAAGGAAGTATGGCGAGTAGGGTTCAATTACGAACCTCGTCTTCTGTCCACCGCTCATGGTGTGATGTAATCAGGGACACGTTATTCCGAACCTTGCTCTGATACCATGAACAAAGTCCTGGGATAGATTTGCTATAGACGTGAAAGGCTTATTTGCTTGTTAGTCTCTACTGTGAAAGTGCATTAGAAGAGAATATTTATACAACCCTAGCACACCCTAGCGCACGCTATCTTAGGCAAGAGGTTACAAGAATAATGGAAAAGATATGATTACATCCTATATCTAAAAGAATACAACTCATATACAAATACTCTTTCCTAAACTAAGTCAATGACAACGTCAACTTCCGTAACAAACATAGAGCAAAGTGAAGAAATTGAATTTTTTTTCACGCCTCTTCGCTCTGTAATTGAGAATCAAAAAACAGAATCGAAAAAACAACGTAGCCCACTCGAACTCAATTGAATCAAAGCCAATTACATCAACTAGAGAGTCTAGAGAACGAGATCTCAAATCGAAAATAGAATGATAAAAAAACTAAAATTGTAAACTCAGCTACTCTCCCATTGCTCTGTTTTTGGCCTTCTTTTATTCCCTCCTCCTTCAATTGCTTCGAAATGTCCAAGTGATGATGATTAATGATGGATTATGAATGAGGAGAGAGAGGACACTGCGGTTATGGGCGTAGGGCAGGCGAAAAGGCCACAGCGTAGGGCGTTTCTGGGCAAAACGAAAACTGAAGAAGAAGAGGAGATGAGGAAGAAGCCATGGCAGCTGAGGAGTCGTGGCTCTCTGGTTCACGCAAGGGGCAAGAAGAAAGACTAAGCATTTGCAATGGTGATCCCAAAGTTTGGATCACAAATGGGGGCCCACACCTTCCACATCACCCCACAATCCAACATTTTTTCTCTTTTCTACATCTCTTGGATCACCAAATAAAATAATGCATGTGGACCCCGCCGTAAAAATATTTATTTGGTTGTGGACTTTTAATTTGTATATTTGTATGAATTATTGTAGATTACTTATGATGATATTTTTTATAAAAATTGAATAATTCATCTATAATAATTAATTTTTTCATAAAAAAAGACTTTCACATAATAATATAATAAAGGAAAAAATCTCTTCTTTTATTTGGTATTTGACGTTAATTTTTGGTGTTTGTATGTATAATTGTATATTACTTATGACGACATTTTTCCAAAAATTGAATAATTGACCTATAGTAATGGTTTTTTTTTTTTTAAGTATGATATCAAACTAAAATAAAAAAACTAAAATAATAAAAGCTTGATTTTTTAAAAAAAAAAGAAGAACACAATACATTTGTTTACAATAAAACTAAAAAAAACAATACAATAGTTGCACTAAAAAAAATTAATAATACAAATACAATAGTTCAACTTAAAAATTACATTACAAGATGTCATTTATGATCTACCTCTATGTCGGTTCCACATTTGTTCAACCAAATCTGCCTGGAGACGTGCATGCGGTTCGGGATCTCGAACTTCCATTGTTCTACATAGGTAAGTCTCATAGCACGGATGAACGTTACGTCGAACAGTCGACTCTGGGGTAGTACTGTCCACTTGCTCGTAATCGAACGCAAGATCATACGAATCTCGCTCATCCTCAACAATCAAATTGTGGAGTATTATACATGCTTTCATTATCAACGACATGACTTTCTCCTTCATGTACCGAGTAGGGTCACGAACTATGGCAAAGTGAGCTTGTAGCACACCAAAGGCTCGCTCAACATCCTTCCTAACTGCCTCTTGACGTTGAGTAAATAGTTTTGCCTTTGGACCCTGCGGAAAGGGGATGGTTTTCACAAAAGTCGCCCATTTCGGATAAATACCATCCAATAGAAAGTATCCGATTTTGTACTCAAGACCATTGACGATGTACTCACATTTTGGAGCACGATCTTGATACAACTCATCAAACACTGGGGAACGGTCAAGGACATTGATATCATTAATACTTCAAAGCATTTCGAAGAAGGCATGCCATATCCACATATCATATGACACAACCGCCTCAAGAATGATTGTCGGAACCCTATAGACCCTTTTAGCAAATGCTGCTTTCCAAGCTATCGGACAGTTCTTCCACTCCCAATGCATACAATCGATGTTTCCCAACATACCAGGAAAGTCACGCTCATTCCTTACAGCCAATAGACGATCAACATCGGCTTGGGTTGGTTTTCTTAAACACTCTTCCCCAAATACTGCAATGACACCTTTAGCAAACTTTTTCAAGCACTGCAGTGTTGTGCTTTCATCGATCTTCAAGTATTTATCGACGCATTTGGCAGATATACCGTAAGCAAACATCCTCAATTGTGCGGTGCACTTGGTCAGTGGCGTCAACCCGCGGTTTCCAACTACGTCATACTTCAATTGAAAGTAATTAGAATGATTTCCTAGTGCCTCCATTATACGAATGAATAAATGCTTACGCATTCTAAATCTTTGCCGAAAATGTTGCTCATTATAAATGGAATCCTCTGCGAAGTAGTCTCTGAATAAGCGCTCATGCGCTTCTTGTTGATCTCTCCTTATAAATCTTCTCTTTGCTCGAGGCAATGAAGATAAAGGTCTCAAATCTTGTGTAGCTTGAAAAACCTTTAGAAGGAATGTCATATCTTGGTTGTCAGTCTCATCATCAAGTAAATCTTCCACAATGGGCATAAACTCTTTATCGGAATCTTCTAATATGAAGCTTAGACCATCCGACGATGATGAGGATGAATTGTGTGAGGAGGCTGAGGAAGACGAATTTTGTACAAGAGGTGTCAAATTTGCATTCTTATTTTCCATTGTTGAGCACCTGTGTACATATTAATTAATTAAAAGGAACTCGAACATAAGTGAATTACAAATTGAAAGAATTACAACAAGTAACAAAACATAAGCTAGACACAAATGGTTCCAATTAACAAAACATAAAACTTTCATTTCATAACTTATTTAAATGGATACAACTAAGAAAACATAAACTATTCATTACATAAACTATTTGTTACAAGTAACGAAACATAAACTAATTTAAATAGCAAAGGTTCATCTAAATAGCTAGAGGATGATAGACTATTAATTTTGGGGATGATTTCTCATTCTTTTTCGTCTAATTTCTTCCCTCATCATTTTGAAGTAATCAGCATCTTCTTCAGACAGGGCTGAAAGATCCATCAACATTATTTGGTCGTCATATTGCCTCTCCTTAAGGGCTTGCTTGCTCATGTCCAACTCCGCCTTGAAGTCCTTGCGTTTTTTAGCCTCATCTCTAAGGCGAACTGCTTCCTAAGCTGCAGTTGCCTTCTTATCAACTGCGGTTAGAAAGTTACATAATATTTTCACCTTTTCATTAACTGTGGAATCCATTGTATAAAAGTGATTAGTCACCAAATCAACCACAACAATGTTTGCCTTTTGCTGGAGTTTTCTCTTTGCAGCTTTCCTCCCAATGGGGCGGACAATTCCATCAATTTTAAGTTTAAGCTCTTCATCAACGGGGGTAGAGGGGCTAGAAGATCCTCCCATCTCATTTACTTTTGGTCGTTTCGATTGTCCTCGATCTAGAGTATCACGAAATGTCCTCCATTTGGGCTGATCCTTAAGCAAATAGTACCAATGCTCTAAATCAAATTTCCTCCCCACCTTTTTAAGAAACGTCTCATGAGCACAATTCATAATATCTTCCATACTTGACCCACTTACATTATTACGTTCCATTTCATCCATGATTCCGACCCACTTGTTAACTAATGGGTAACCTCGATTCCAACGAGCATTGCAGGTCTTCCCCGCTCTTCGCATAGCTCCTTTTGGGGCATGTGTGTTAAAGTTGGTTGCCACCTTACCCCAAAAAGATGCTTTCTTTTGGTCGGTTCCGGCTACAGGATCAACACTTGTGTTAATCCAAGCAGTGATCAACCGTTTATCCTCTTCCATTGACCATTTTTTGACACTACTCCCCTCTACATCATCCCCTTCCAACTCATCATTGGTAGGATCATTATTAGTCTAAGGTGGCCTTACAGTTGCAGTTGATCCGGTTGGTGTTGAATCTGTTGATGAGGGTGCAGAGTTGCTTGCACTCGAGGCGTAGTTAGGCGGAAGTAGCGGGTAATAAGGCGGGTGGTAATAATGTGGGTGGTAAGGATAGTTTGGTGGAGTATGATATGGTGGGGGTTGCATGTGGGTATTAGTAGGCACACTTGTGTTGCTACGCTCAACATTCTCTACTTCATCATTCCCATCAAGTATACTCATAAAAGTACGCCGGGGGGGGGATTCGGATCCATATGGCCACAAATGATACCTACATACATGGAACATTTTTGTTTGGGTTATAAATTGCATAATTTTCTAACATTTTTATTCATGGTTATTCTTTTCCTGGATATTTAAATTAACGAAAGTAACTTATACATCATATTACACATTTATCCATATTACTAATAATAACCATAATTCCTAACATGTTACTAATAAATTTTTCATATCAATCTTTTTTCATGTCAAACATTTAAACATAAATACGAGCTAACATAAATAAATTTAAACATTTAAACATAAATTTAAACATTTCAACATTTCAACTAATATGATCTAACACAAATAAATTTAAACATTTAAACATGTACACATGAATTAAACATTTAAACATAAATATGAGCTAACATTTAAACATTTAAACATACATTTTCCTTTAAAATCTTTTTTCATCTTTTTTCAAAGTTCCTAGCATGTCACTAATAACTTTATTAAACATAACCAAGTGAGGTATTTTTCATTTCAATCTTTTTAATCATTCCTACGATATTAAAAGTAATGAAAGTAACTTATACATCATATTACACATTTAACCATATTACTAATAATAACCATAATTCATAACATGTTAGTAATAAATTTTTTCACATCAATGTTTTTTTCATATCAATCTTTTTAATCTTCCCTAAGATATTAACATTAATGAAAGTAATTCATACATCATATTAAACATTTAACCATATTACTATTAATAACCATAGTTCCTAACATGTTACTAATAAATTTATTAAACATTTAAACATAAATTTAAACATTTAAACATTTGAACATAAATATGAACTAATATAAATAAATTTAAATATTCAAACATAAATTTAAATATTTAAACATTTAAACATAAACATGAGCTAACATGTCACTAATAAAATTTAAACATTTAAACATAAATTTAAACACTTAAACATTTAAACTTAAACATGAGCTAACATAAATTTAAACATTTAAATATTTAATTATTTAAACAAAAAGTTTCTAACATGTCACTAATAAATTTATTAAACATTTCACCAAGTGAAGTATTTTTCATATCAATCTTTTTAATCTTTCCTATGATATTAAAATTAATAAAAGTAACTCACATCATATTAAACATTTAACCATGTTACTATTAATAACTATAGTTCCTAACATGTTACAACTAAAGTTTTCATATCAATATTTTTTCATATCAAACATTTAAACATAAATATGAGATAAAATAAATAAACTTTAACATTCAAACATTTAAACATAAATTTAAACATTTAAACATTTAAACATAAATATGAGCTAACATTTAAACATCTAAACATTTAAATATAAATACATTTTTTATATCAATCTTAAATTGCTAATAAATTAATTGATTTAAACATAAATATGAGCTCAAGTTAACTATAATTAACCATAAAATTATTTACTTCACAAATAAATGTATAAACTTAAATTGACAACAAATTAATTAAAATACATCATTATCTTTTACATAAATCACAAATTTGCACATGAAAACAAATAAACGTATAAACGTAAATTGACAACAAATGAAAAGATTCAACTAATAAAAATACTTACAAAATTCCAAACTTCTTTCTTCTCCTCTTATCTCTTGCTTTGAACTCAACCTTTTTCACCACTTGAGAAAATTATGAAAAATATGAGATATAGAAATTTTTGTTATTTTGAATGTGAATTTATACAATAAGTTTGGGTATTTATACAACTAAAAATTCCAGAAATTTTAAAAAAAATTATAGAGTAGCCGTTCAACGACTACCTCTTTTCTCAAAATGCAACGGCCAAAAATTAAAAGCTCAATTTTTTCCTTTTCTTCCCAACCCATTTACAGTGCTCTTTCCCGAGGGAAAAAAAAAGCCTGCACTACCCCTAAAACGATGTCGTTTTATGGGGCCAGTGGCAAAAAAAAAAAAGAAATTCGAGTGCGAGCGGACAGTGGAGACGAACTGGACTGGCGAGCGAGTGGATAGACTCGACAATGCTGGGCCTTGCTTGGACCGCGGGCAAAATTTCTTGCCCGTGATCCTCACGATGCAGATGCTCTAAAGAAGGGGAGGGAAAGAAGACCGTGGTGACGTGCTTCCCATGTGACTGCTAAGAGAAAGAGGGGGAGAGAGAATGGGACTGGGACTGGGACTGGGTCTGGACCAAATAGGCCGGCTGGAGAGTCGCTTGGGCCAAGCCCACGTAGCTGGGGAGAGGAGAGGCAAGAGAGAGAATGGGAGGAGGAAGGGAAAACCCGGCTAAGCTTCGGCGATGCTAGGCCCGGTTCTTGAGCTCTTTTTCTTCTTTATCTTAACCCAATACTTGTTGTGATCCAATCCCCTTTTAATTCAACTTTCTCACTTTTTTTTCCAAGTAATTTATTTATTATTCGAATTTTTAAAAAAACAAACAAAAAGCATATTAAATGCCTAAATTAATAATTTATTTGAGTAATTATTAGATAATAAAAAGGTATAAAATATCATAATTTTAGGTTGAACAACCTCATTCTTGTTTTTTGTGAGCACATACTCTTAGCAATCATGCAAATGGATTTTTAAAAACTAAACAAATGACAAATGTACGTAAAAAACCATATATAATGGTATCTTATGAGAGTCGTGCAAATTTATATTAAAAACTAATTACGTCAAAAATGCACTAAAAAAAACATATATATACGTGGCATCCAACAGAATGTGCGCTCAAATGTAAATGAGTTAGCACTCAAGCAGTGACCCTTTTGTTGTAATTATGAAACCCGCCATCGTAGTTTTCAAGAAGAGGGCACACATTCGTTCATTATGTGGAGTGTACTTTTCAGGAAATTATGATCGATAATGGATATTTCGGACCGCACCCAAACAATGAAACCTCATTCATGTTTTTTGTGAGCACATATTCTTAGGAATCATGCAAATCTATTTTTAAAAACTAAATACATGACAAATGTATGTCAAAAACCATATATACCGGCATCTGATAACAGTCGTGCAAATTCATATTCAAAACTAATTATATCAAAAATGCCCCTTAAAAAAGACATACACACACACACACACACACACACACACACACACACACACACACACA
>JACYFF010031956.1:94837047-94853073 GCA_017589665.1 Selenicereus undatus | reverse complement strand
TCATTCTTTTTGTGGAGTGTGCTTGTCAGGAAATTACGATCGATAATACATCTTTCTGAGCCCACCCAAATAGCGAAACCCCATGCATGTTTTTTGTGAGCACATATTTTTCAGAATTATGCAAATCTATTTTTAAAAACTAAATATATGACAAAGGTACGTAAAAAACCATATATACTGGTATCTAATAAGAGTCGTGCAAATTTATATTAAAAACTAATTGTATCAGAAACACACCTCGAAAAAACATATATATATATGTGGCATCCAACAGAATGTGCACTCCGATGCAAATGAGTTTGTACTCAAGCAGTGACCCTTTTGTTGTAATTATGATAACCGTCGTTGTAGTTTTCAAGAAGAATGCACCCATTCATTCATTCTGTGGAGTGCGCTTGTTAGGAAATTATGATCGATAATGTATCTTTCTGAGCACACCCAAACTGAGAAAAGCTTATTCATGTTTTTTGTGAGCAGATATTTTTCGGAATCATGCAAATCTATTTTTAAAAACTAAATATATGACAAATGTACGTTAAAAATCATATCTACTGTTATCTGATAAGAGTCATGCAAATTTATATTAAAAGCCAATTTTAACAAAAATGCACCGTAAAAAAACATATATATATGTGGCATCCAACAAAATGCGCGCTCGGATGCATGTAAGAATTTGCCCTCAAAGAGCAGTGCCTACTTACCAACCAAAAATAATGTCGGATTTTAAATACGCTCAATGACAAATGGAACTGATTAAGCTTAAGTCAATAATAGGCCTACCCATTTAAACATATTAGTACGCCAAGGCAGTTTAGCCCGTTTAACCACCCAATATTTTTTAAAGTTGTCTATTGTACTAATTTACATTCTACATTTTGTTAACTTCATTGTCAATGATACATATATGTAACTTTAATTTATGGAAGTTTTTTCTGTATATGTTTGCTCAAATTTTAGAGTAGGCCCAAAGGGGGTGATCTATAGTTGGTTTGATCCAATCCATTCATTCAAATGAAGAAGTCCAACCTGACCAATTTTTTTATGGACTATTGACCCAACCTGACCCACTTTACTAATGGGCCAGTCCTTATCCAACTCAACCGGACCTGTTACCCGTACCAACTGAAATAACTGTAGTTCCTTCACATGTCAAACTCTCATATTAGTCTCTTTGCTCTAGAAAATATTCCGCAGCATCCTAATCCAAACTGGACGTCCAGATAACTGAATTGAGGATTGTGGTTTATTGAATAACTGCAGGAAGGCCAGAATAGAGTTTGAGTAGAATTGGGCTTCTCTTGGAGACTTTATTGGGCCACATATGATGGCCTGCATGTTACCTCAGACGATAACTGAAATGCATTAACGACTTTGACCAAATCCGACTGCTGACGTTATTTCCCACTGACTGGAAAAACTAAACACGATAATAACAGCAGTGGTTTACATTAATTTTATTTTATTTGGAATTTTAACAGCCCTGTTTGGTTGCATCAGCTGTTTGATAAAAAAGAACGGTTTGGCACCTCTTTAGCTGTTTTGACCAAGTCAAACAGCTAAAGAGGTGTTTGGTAAACAGCTGTTTCAAATAGTTGTTTTACCCCAAACAGCTTTTTTTCAAACAGCTAATCTTAATAGCCTTTTGGGAACAGCTTTTTATTGAAATTACGATACTACCCAGAAGTTCAAGAAAATTACACTCATGCCATTAATTAACCTTTCCTCTCCCTGGCAGTTCATTTGAACATAGGGGCAATATTGAAATTTTATCAAATATACATTCCAGAAACAGCTAACTTTACCAAACACTTTTTTTACAAACAGCTAATTCAAACAGCTAATGGAAACAGCTAAATCAAACAGCTAATAGCTAACAGCTAATACAAATAGCTAACAGCTAACAGCTTTTTACCAAACAGGGATTCTCACTTTAGCCTTTAAAAAAAAAAAAGATTCTAAAGACTATTCAAAATTTGAAACCATCTCTATTGAAAACATCAAAACTTTAAAGGTTTGAAAGAAAGAAAAACCCACATTATATATATATATATATATATATATATAAAGGTTCTATAATCGAAAAAGATTTAAAAATAAAATCCAAAAAGATTTAAAAATTCAATTGGAAAGAAACCCTTCCGAGTTTTATGAACTTGAAATTCTTGACCCAATGCAAACCAACTGTTCGGCTCCCTTTGGGCTGCTGATTGTATGTTCTAGGAAAGTTAGCATTTTTTACTGTTTGAAAACTAAAATATTCTTCTCATCATATAGGGGATGTTTGGTAGCAACAGCTTTTTGAGAAAAAATAGCTGTTTGAGAGGATTTTGGCTGTTTTGACCAAGTCAAACAGCTAAAGGGTGTTTGGTAAAGAGCTGTTTGCAATAGCTGTTTAGCTTCAAAAAGCTCTTTTTGAAAAAGCTATTCCTATTAGCCTTTTGAGAATAGCTTTTTGTAGAAATGACATAATTATCCATAAATTTGAAAAAATTACACACATCTCATTAAAAACTAATTCATAAATAAGGGCATAAATGAAATTTTACCAATATATTTTTTAGAAACAGCTAATTTTACCAAACACTTTTTCTAAAAACAGCTAATTCAAACAGCTAACATAAACAGCTAATTCAAATAGCTAACAGCTAACAGCTAATACAAACAGCTAACAGCTAACAGCTAATAGCTGTTTACCAAACAAGGCCATAAATTTCGAAGTCAATTTTCCATATTAATTTCTCAATACGTATATGATATATATTATATAATATAAACTGTTCTCTATTTATTATATATGTTAGCTCATCTCAAAAATGCTTTCTATTTTTTTTTTTATAAATAAGTAGCGTTGAGGACTCATGTAATGCATGAAATTGATACATGTAACACCTTTTATTTTAAGTTGCGAGTTATTTAATCGTTAGGTAGTGGATAGTCGTTTTAATTTAACTATTAACTTATAGTAGTTTAGATAAGTAGCTGAAGAAAATTTGTTCAGTAAACGTAACTGTTACATTACTTGGTTAGTGTAGATTAGCCGAAAAGGATATATATAGTTTGTCAAAATAAAAAAAGTAATAAAGAATTTTTCACAAAAACAAACTCAAATTCCACTTTTCAACGCCAAAGCTAATTTTATTAACTTTTTCAGAAATGTTGTTTTAGACGCTAAATGCTACTTGGAAAATTAATCCAACGTAATGTTTGGTTGAATGTAAACAACCTTTTAACGCAAACAATTTTACAGTTGTACTTCCATTATCTTATTTGGTTGTAAGAAAGTATTCCAAATAACAACTACCTTGTAATTATGCTTACCAAGAACTATGTAATCATAATTGTATTACAAAGTTGATTGCATTGCATTACATTGAACCAAACACTACACAAGTACCTCTTTACCAAAGACTAATGTTTCACTAACCAGTGTTTGTAAGGATCCACCTCCATGAGAGTGTGATCCCCCATGAATGGTTCGACCTCCATTGTCTTGGGTATTTTTTTTTTTTTTCAGAAAAAGGTGATTGATAAATGATTTTTTTTATAGAAATCTAAAATTAGCAGATTTATGGGGGATGGATCAGGGAACTGGATCTCGATCTTGATCTTGGAACCCGGCTGAGTTCCGGGGCAAAAATCAAGCCCAGCTACCTAATCATGATTCATTGCGCCAGTTGTTGCATGTTTAAAAAAAACAAGGTAGCCTGCTAGATGACGGGGTTCCAGGCCAAGGGAGGGCCCAATTCTTGACCCAGGCAAGCTTCCTGTATTACATCATGATGGTTTTGCTGAAAATAAACAAAAATGACTGAAAAATAAAAATGATGAAAAGACAAAACAAACATTATGCCCTAAGCATAACCGCCAGTAAGTTTTAGGAAAGCTTACAAACCATTTCAAAGTAAATCATACCGACATGGACACTAAACGGACAATTGAGTTTTCCTTCAAAAAGGTTTTCCAAAGGCTCCTGAGTAACCCCCAGTGTGGGGACCATCTTAACACCTTAGTCTTAAACCTAAGATCTATATTTAGGGGGCGATAGCAAGACGATGTAATATGGTGCATCACATGATCGCCTCGTCATCACTGATGGCCTCGACTATTCAATATGAGAAATTAAAGCTTTAATCACACTATCACCCACTCAGGCATCATATTAATATGAATCACACAAAAGATACAATTTTTAGGCCAATACAAACGTAAAGTAAATAAGTTACATCGGACGGGATTATCTAATGATTACTTCTTTAGCAATGGTGAAATCAAAACAATAATAAATAGAGATCAAGCAGAAATGTTGGAGAAAGATAGAATTTTGCCCTCAAGACAACCCACCTAATTTACCCGGGAAACCCAACAAAGTGATTAATCCCCAATGCCTTCAATAAGAGACTCAGGGGTTGACCTCTCGAATTTGTAGTAGACCTATCTCAATTTTTCAACTCTCAAAATGACGATTTTTCGTCTCTAACTAATCTACATTGTCTGATGACTACCTTATCATCCGCACTCCAAGAGACAGCCCCCCTTTTAGAGCAGATGAATGGACCGACTTAACCTAGAAAAAGGAGACCAACTCCTAGTTTTATTAGACTTTAATCTTAATAGGTTCACTAATTTAACTAAGAATCTGATTTGACTAGGAGCAACAGACTATTAAGCTGCAAATTAGGACAAAGATTAATTAAACCAACTCGAACTCAGAATGAGGCAAAGGAAGTAGGAACTCGGCCGGGTTCCTTGTAGGCAAACCAGCGGGTTTCCAAGCCTATTGCGCCTGTTCACTCGCACTCCTACCTGGTTTTATTCTATTCATTGGATTCTCATTTTCTTAATTAAGCTTTTCTTTTGTTAATCACTTTATTAGCCCTTTAAGTGCATAGTTGAGATTTTATTCTCATCATTGGGAGATTAAAAAGTACATATGCTATTTTTAGGTGTCTAAAGTATTTTGACAAGGCAAATTCCTAAACTTCCAAGCCTTGTTACTGAACATAGCCAAATATTTATGAAGATTTTGGAGAAATATTATATCAGATCTGGTTATTTAATTTAATACCCGTGTATGGTAATCCAAATTTATATATCAGAACTAGAATTAGTTCAAAATTTTCGGATAAAGTAGAACCTAATGCTTATACACGAATCCAATTCAACCTAGAATTATTATTTCTTTCTTAGAGCTTGTGACTGGTCCATTTATTTTGATGCCAATTAAATTTGGATAATTAGATTAGATGGATTGTGCTTGCCTTATTAGTATAGTACAAGAAAGGCTCCACCGTTCTAACTTTCAGAGTTTGCACCACCATTTCGAGTCATTCTCAACCACATAATGATCAACCAATCCAGGAGGGAATTTCAAAATAAGTTAAGTTTCTCAAATATGCATATCTTACTTTTCATAAGATAACCTAAAAATAGGAATTTTCATTTATCAAATAAGACAATTGTAAGGAGGGTGGGGCGAGATGTAAATGAACACAATTTTAAATCGGATTTTTCTACTCAATGTTCACTAAACAAAAATTAAGAGAAGTTAGTCCATGACCGTGTTCGGTAACAGCGTTTTGGGTAGCGTTTAGTGTTTTGACCAAGTCAATACACTAATTAGTTGATTTTTAGTGTTCGTTAAACAAGTGTTTTGACTAGCATTTCAAGTAGCATTTAACGTTTTAAGTAGCGTTTTTGAAAAGTTAATAGTATTAACGTTTGACATTTGAAAGTAGCATTTCATATTTTTTAGTCAAAAAATTTTCTTTAAAAATTTTATCTTTGCAAATTATCTATATCCTTTTATGTCAATTTACATTAATCAGCTAGCTTAACAACTAAATTTACCGAACACATTAGTTTAAACCGCTTATCTAAACAGCTATCTGCTAACAGCTAAATTAGAAACGTTATCCACCATCTAAAAATCTACCTGTTACCTGAACCGCTATCCGCTACTAAAACAGCTAATTTTACCCAACATAGCCATGTATTCTAAATGAACATTAAGAGAAGTTAATTTACATAATTTTGAATCATTGTGAACTTTTCTAAGGTATGGCGTGTGCGTGTGAGTCCATTATGAGCGTGTAATTTTTTAATGATTACCTTACATGATTTAATTGGCATATCTAAAAGATAACCACCCAATTATGGATAAACACTGAGCCTCCTCTTCTCTCTCCGCCTTTTCTCTCTCTAAACTAACTTTTTTTTTCAATAGTAGATATGGACTATCTACTGGATCCTCTATTTCAAGGAAGATCCAATAGGTCAACCAGTCCAAAAAAAGGGGACAAAGCTGCTAGGATCCAAGGTTCGACCCACACATCCTCTCCCTTTTTCAAATAATTAGCAAAGGAAGGTTCCTACCCATATTCGAACTTGAGTGAAGAGGGTGGAACAAAGGCAAGCATGTCAATCTGTTACAAGCAGGTCGGCTCTCTCTAAACTAACTAGGTTGTGAGCATGAATGGAAGCTTCATATTTCTTCGACTTAAAAACCTAAAAAAAATAAATAAGATGGCTAAAAACAAAAAAAAAAAAGTAGATGGCTACCATTGGCAAATTTGCCAATAATAAGACCTAATTTTTTCAATTATTTTTTTTTACTTTTTTTTTAGTTTAAGTTTAGTCTCTTTAATTAATAGTTAGAATTGGTTTTCTCCTTCTTTAGATAGGTAGGCCCTGTTCTATTTTGCGTTTTTTAGGATTTAGTTAAGAGCTTACAAATCCTTACAACTTCTTACATCTCCTTACAGCTCCTTACATCTTCTTACATCTCCTGACATCTCCTTAGATTTTCTTACATCTCCTTACATCTCTTTACATTTCCTTACATCCCATATAGATTTTCTATAATATTCAACAACTCCTTACATCTCCCCTTACAGCTCCTTATAGCTTCTTACATCTCCTTACAACTCCTTACATCTTTTTACAGCTCCTTACAGCTCCTTACATCTTCTTACAGCTCCTTACAACTCCTTACATCTCCTTACATCTATCTATCTATCTAAAATGCGAAATAAAACAAGCCTACTATCTATCTCTTTTTATAGAGTTTTAATAAATTTAGTTTTATATTCTTAAGATTTGGGATGAAATTGTTGACTCATTGCATTGCGAAATTTTTTAAATGTCTATTCACTAGATACGATCTATGATAACATATAAGAGTTTCTCACAATAAAGTTATACTAGATCTACCGATCTTCTTCCCAAAGTTGCATTAGGAAACAATGAGTGAGTTGAATGCTATATTAACAATTAATTTTCTTGATCGAAAAATTCATTCCATTATTTTAAATTTATATTCGTTTAAATTTAATATCTTTTATAAATAAATAAAAGATGTAGAAAAGACATGCACACGATTGGAAATCTCAAACCTAGACACCATAATCCAAAAAAGAACGGTGGAAGAGATTAAAATAACAGTCATTAAGGCACAAGCAGAATAATTTAAAGATAAGGGCTAATGACAGCTGACTGAATGAATTAATGCATGAATAATTAAAAGGATACAACTTGGAAGACCACTAACTAATTAAGTTAGACGCGCAAACGAGTGATTGGCTTGGCTAATCATCATGATAATAAAGGCACTCATTGACAAGACGCCATCCAACAGACTCCAAACAGACACCAATAGTGGTTCCGTTTGTTTGGGGCCACACGGTGCAAAAATTGAAAAATAAAATCAACACGTGTTTTAACGAAGAGTGAAAGTGAATGCTAAGCCGCGTTATCTCTTTCACCCTTGATTAGAAATATGTCATACTGTATTTTTAGACTTTATTCATTCTCCTTGGGACACGACTATACTTGGAAAACGGATCATTTCATTCGGGTCGAGTCTAGTTAAACTTGAGCTAGGTGATATGAAGTAATAATATTTTAGGTTAGTTTAGTTTATATTAGGTATTTTCACTTTGAGTTGATTTCGAATCAACTAATGCTTGATCAGATAAATTTGTTCTTCAAAAAGAAGCAATTTATAAGGGATTTCAAGTTAGAATGACCCAATTTGCGTCAATTTAGATTTTGAATTCTCTAACGAGTGATCGTATTTTGTACATCTCGTCGAGTATGAGTTCAATGTTCGAATTTTAAATTGATTTTGTCAAATATAGACACAATTGACCTCTTCTTTTTTGTGGGAGGCAGGGGGCGCAATCAACAAACCCAATGGCTGTTGGTTTAGGAGACTTTATCTTTGAGCTAGTCCCTTGAATTAGGACAATTAAGAGGGTGTGTTTTAAGGCAAATTATTATGTACACCCGTGAGTATGTGCCCCCATATCTATTATATATATATATATATTTGGTGTATTTGTTATATATTTTATATTTTAATATATAATTATTTATGTGTCATATGGGAGCACATATATTTAAGTGTATGATATAGGCTTTGGTGTTTTCGGTGTGTTCGGTTTGGTTGAAATGGAGGAGTTGGAAAGATATTAAAGGAGAGGTGGAAAGATTTATAACATATGCAAAATCAAGCGTTACAAAATAAAAGGAGCTCAAAGGACGTGATAGAGTTGACAGAAATAAAAAGGAAAAGTCAGAAGGATTAAAAAAATGTTGGAAGAATTAGAAAGAAGTCCCCTTAAAAATCAATATTAGGCTAGGGCTATGTTCGGCAACACCGTTTTCAGTAGTTTTTAGTATTTTGACCAAGTCAATACATTAATAGGTCAATTTTTACTATTTGATAATCTAATATTTTTATTAGTATTTCAAGTAGCGTTTAAAGTTTTAGACAACGTTTCTGAAAAGCTGACAATTTAGCTTTTGACATTTAAAAGTTACATTTCATATTTTTTAACCAAAAATAATCATTTGGAAATTTTATATTTGGAAATTATCTATATTATGTTACGTTAATTTACATAAATCAGCTAACCCAATAGATAAATTTACCGAACATATTTATTCGCTAAACAGTTATCTGCTAACAGCTAAATTAGAAACATTGTTAGCTACTAAATGAACAAGACCTAGATATTATTAGCATATAGTGGTGGACAATGGCTTATGACGGTCAGGTCAAGGTTGTTAGTGGGTCAGGTTTTCTTCTCCATTTGAGTTGATGAAGCTGGTCGTAGTGGATCACTTTTTCACCGCCAAATTTGAAATGAAGTGAGCATGCATAAAAACACCTATGTAATAAACATTAATATTTTCTCTGTTGGGCAATCGCGGCTACTTTTGTTGTTGAAGAGTACTATGTTTGACATTCTTGCCCATTGGTGGTCAACCTTAATTTTTCCAATGTTTACGTTTTCAATAGCCCTTTTTTGGGCTAAATATTCTATCTTCGATTGTCATAGTCGATTTCTCACCTTATTTAGATGTGTGGTTCTATCTCTTCTTCATTGAAGGTTTCTGTTGGAGTAACAAAAGTAGGTGTTATTCTACATTGATAAAATTTAAAGAATATGAAAGTCTGTGTTATCCCACATTGATAAAATTAGAAAGCTTGAGCGTGTATATAACTTTGTGAGTTACTCTACCCATTGCCAATTGGTTTTGGGTTGGACCCCCATTTAAACTTGTATACATGACTCGTTTGTTGAATGCTCAATTGATGTATAAAAATTTAACAGTTTCATAAGTTTAATTCCGTACATTTAAAATTTGCAATCAAATCATTGATCAATTTCATTGTTGGGTCTTAAAAGATGTCAATTTTTTCGATATGATTTAATTACTATAATAAGTAAATCTTTTCAACATAAAAGTTACACCAAATTTATGGATTTCCTTCCCCAATTAAGCTTGGAAACATTAGTAAGTGAAACATAAATATTCTACATTTTAGGATGTAGTTTTTTTTTTGTCCCTTTTGGGTAAGTTTAAACTGATCCCATAATGAATGCAAAAGATCCATAGCTCATGGATTACATTAAACTAAAATGAAAGCCCAAAAGCAACAGCCACATAGTAATGCAGACCCAAACAAATAAAATAAAATAAAAAACCAGCTAAATTTGTCCAAAAAGCTTGAATAAGAGGGACCTAAGCAACTCATTAGATTGCTTGGCTTGACTTAGTTGTTCATTTTTTTTCATAGTTATATATTTGGGGTGTTTTAAGAGAGAGGAAAGCAGCCTATCTTCCCTTTCAACATACTTTTCTGTGTAAGGTTTGGGGTGCTCGGGCCAAACCCTAGAGATATTCAACTTTGAGATGATCAACATATGCTCGTATACTCTGTATGTAGTATGAAAGTCTTAACCTCCAAGCATCTTTTTTGGAAGTCTTCCTCAATAAACTTATTCAAGATAGAATTTTAAAGGCAATAAATTTCCTTACAATATTAGAATTCAAAAACCAGAAATACTTGCCAAGGCAATAATCTTCTTACAAGATAAAAGAAAATCTTTTAAGATATTCCTTCACATAATTTTGGGAAATCAGCCAACAGTATATCATAAACATAAGTCTCTTTTTGGCTTACGAAAAACCTATTGGTGGTGGATCTAGCAAAGGTTTCCACTAACATTAATGATTTCCTAATAATGACAACAAAAGAAGGAAAAATTTATTGCTATTAACACAACTTTGAAAAACCAACACATCTACTTACATATGATTAAGAGCGATAATAATCCTATGAGTGTATACATATGTACTAATTACGTACGATGTTTATGCTCATCCTAGCCCCCTTTTTTTTTCCATGTGAAGCCATAATTTCGCTTGGATTTTAATTCAAATTGGTCAATTGACATATCTTCACAGCCTCTGGAGCTAGGCAACTCTACCTATGGCCTTCTATACAAGTTATCTAGGTCGTGCAAGATTTAGAAAATCTTATTACTTTGACATGCAACATAATTCTATCTCTCATAATGACTTTTTTCGTCTCTAATATGATAGTGTTGGGATTAAACCACTCTAATATCACTTATTAGGAATGAAAGTGTAATAGAAAGATCAATTAGACATGAACACACCACAAGAGAATGAAAGAGACATAATTTAACGTGAAAAACCTCTCCACATTGAGGGTAAAAACTATAACTTAACAACAACTGACACATCATTCACTATAATAAGAAAAAAAATATTAAAACTGAGTACACTTACAATACTATGCACTCTCTATCTCTTCTAATTAGTGTTTGAGTCATCCTTTACACTTTCAAATCTATCTCTCCTCACAACATGTGCTCCCTCTAATAAAAAATTACCCCACAAATACCCAACCTTACTCGATTACTCAAGGCCTTGGATTGGATGAAGAGGATACCACCCATGCTCAAGACCCCACCTTGGATCAAGAGTATCACTCGCTTACTTTCAAAAATGTCTAATACATGCCCACCTTCTATGTATTTATATGAGAACTGCCGTGACCTCCAAGCTACTAATTATATTCCAATTAGATTTCCAAAATCATAAGTTTGCTAATTCTAAAATATTCCATGCAAAATAAAAATCTTCCTAAGATATAATAAAATCTTCTATGTTTCAACATATTTCAAACATAATTTTGGGGTAAAATTGCAACACGTAACATAATAATAATTCTTTTTAGTTAAATTGGTGACCCTCAATACTAGTTTTATGCAAAATTTGGAACAATATATTCTCATGATTATTTTTCAAGAATCAGGCCTTTTGGGGGAGGGGGGGAGGTACTTATATAGAACTACTATCCTTTATTTTTGTCTGATAAATTTTTAAGGTAAGATGGTCTAGCCTAAAACAATTTCAACAAGGTTTATTCAGTATTGCATGACATCTGAATCATACATGAATATAAATAAATATTAGAGTTGCATAAATTTGAATTTTTGATAGGTTTAGATGAAGAAAATGAACAATCAAAGGCTATAAGATCACCCTAGAGGGGGGTGAATAGAGTGATAATCAAGGTTACTAAACAATCGAAATGTAAATGCGGAAAAGTAAATCGGGACAAAATATAATCGATTGTTAACGAGGTTGGGCCTCAAAAGGCTTAATCCCTGCCTAGAGATCCCTAACTCTAGGATTAACCCGAATTTTTATTAGGAGAATTGATTACACAACTCTAGAGTACCCTTACTATAAGTTCCAAGTCACAAGTTGAACCCTTCAACTAGGTTTGATAGAGTTGACCCTTCAACTCTATAATCCTACTCAAGTACAAAATGAACAATACAACTCAAATGTAAATGAAGCAAGTTTATGCGCAATGGATGCCAGTGTATTGCTTGAGTGAGTAGTATGCCAATGAGTGCTTGCAATTCTTAATATCCTCAACTCTGATTTAACTTTGTATTTATAGGGAAAACTTGGAGGATTTGTTGAAAACTAGCCGTTAGAAACAATCTAGATTCCTACTTCAGTTCAGTACCTTGAACTGCAGTTCAGTGCCCTTGAAATCTTAGTAATCTCAGCAACCAACGGCTAGGAGGCTAATTTTGGCTTGATTTGATATCCTTCCAATTCCCACTTTCATTTTTGAGCTGTTGAATATTTTCTAACAGCTACTTCCACTTTGAGCAAGAAAAGATTGTCTTGATAAGATTTGTAATTGCTTTCCAAAAGATCAAGTTAGATATCAAGTATTTAAAGAGAATTTAAATCTTGATATTTACCTCATAAGGATCCCTAATAATAAGGAAACAACCATAATCAAAGGGATAATGTCAATCATAATATTTTTCAATTATAATCACCATTGTAATCTCAAGATAATACAAATGTAACATGATGAAGATGTCAATTGATTATCTCTTTTTGTCTTTCATCAAAACATATAAAAAAACTCTTTAAAAAGCTAATAATCTTCCCCTTTTTGATGAAAGACAAAACCTAATGAAAATAACAAGTCCATACAATTTTGAATGACGCACCATGAAAAGTTTTCCAAATACTTCTCTCCCTTTTTCTATTTCATCAAAAAGATAGCACAAGAAGGAGAAAAAAAAATTGAAGCTTATTATGGTAAAGACATATAACTCCCCCTTAATAAGTCAATGTCATATAAAGGTACTCCCCCTCAATCCATGACACTAAAAAAAAAAAATATAGGGGATAAAATACTAACCTTGAAATTAATCACATATGCCAATGCTCATTGACTTGAAATTCTCATAAACAACACAATAATGCAATAACTAATTAATATTAACAAAATTCTCCCCTCATCAAGAGTAAATCGAGGCTGTCAAAAAATGATCAACTGATATAACTTTTCTCTTCTAGAACCAAGCAATATAAGTATTAGGGATTATAATAATTATGAAAAAAAGCAATGAGATCTTATGTGCATGATAACATGTCATAATAGTATAAGATCAATCATGTTCAAATTTCAAGGATAATAAAGCAAATTAAAATTTGAAATCAAAATGCCACAAATAGGAAGTAGATCATGCAAAGTAACATAGTCTTATGCTTAGCAAGAATCTAAATATTTTCACATAAAAATTCAAGCCTTTGAATTGATCAGATTAAAGATACCCAATTTCTGCCTGCAGTTGAAGGCCTTGGACTGCGGTTGAAGACCTTGAATTTCTTGATAGTAACGAATTTCTCATTGACCTGCAAGATCTTAAGGACATAATTAGTACATAGAGAGGGTTTTCCCTCAATTCACATTGGGTGGTCTTGCGGCTTTTGATTCCCAAATTTGAACTAACCTCGGGTTAGATTTTCTAAAGGGGCATGAATAAGACATATGACCATTCTTTAGGCAGTAATTGCGTTTAATATGAGATTTGTTTCGGAAGGTCGATTGAACAAAGAAGTTCTTATAGACTTGCTTTTTATTAAAGACATTATACCCAATTCCTTCTTTATTGAATGACATCCTTTGAGAGCCTAATAATTTGTCCAAATTTTTCTGTCCCCTTGAAAACTTTAAAACCAATTTTTCAAAACCTTCACATTTAGATTGAACTTCTTGCTTCTTTGTTTCAAGAGTACCAATCTTCATATGAAGTTCATCATTTGATTTTTGTAATGCCTCTTTTTCAAATAATAAGTTTCGAATGACTTTCTTTAAAGACTTTATTTTGGACAAATATTTTTGCTCACATTCAATGCAATTAACCAAGCTGAGGCTTGGGCTAATTCATCTTTAGAATATTCAAGAAGATCAAAATAATCTACCTCATCCAAGTCTTCAAGTTCAGTTCCTTGGACGTCATTCTCCATAAGGCATAGATTTGCAATTTCTTCTTCTTTGTCACTATCACTGGAGTCACTATCACTCCATGCAGCAATCATGGCTCTCTTGAATTCCTTATTGGCTTTGTGCTTGCATTTTTCAGCTTTCATTTGCAAGACTGGACAATCTTACTTTTACAATATGTTCTGGCAATCTGCATCCAAAACAAGGACCTAAGTTAGAATCATTTTTGTTGCTAAGAAATTTCGTACCTTCTGAGAACTTCTCATTTTTGCTTGATGGATATCCCTTTTTGTAGAACTTATTGGGATCAAATCTCTTTGATTTGAACATTTTCTTCCATCCTCTAGCGATCATTGCCATAGTATCTTCATTCTCTTCACTTGACTCATCTTCCGAGGAAATAACTTCTTCACTTCCAGTTTTGAATGTTACTCCTTTCTTAGTACTTCTTCATCTTCTTTAAGATGAATTTCATGAGTCATAAGCTTCCCAAGTAGATCATCAAGAGGTAAGGTCTTGAGGTTTTGGGCTTCTTCAATTGCAATGACCTTAGGACCCCACTTGTTTTTAGGAAGACACCGAAGTATTTTCCGAACCATCTCCTCGTTGGTGTAGGTTTTGCCAAGGGACTTAAGATTGTTCGTTATATCAGTGAACCTCGTGAACATCTCCTTAATTGTTTCATCGGGTTGCATTTTGAATAGCTCGTATTGGTGAATAAACATGTTGATTTTAGTCTCTCTCACTTGACTTGTCCCTTCATATGTCACCACCAGCTTGTCCCATATTTTCTTGGCTGATTCACATTCACAAATACGATTATACTCATTAGCATCTAATCCACAATATAATATGTGCATAGCCCTACAGTTTTTTGATAGCCTTACGAAGTATTCTTGAGTGTATTGATCCTTGGTTTTTCCAACGGTCTTTCCATCAATCGTGATTTGCGGAACGTATGGTCCTTTTGTCACGATGTTCCATAATTCATAATCTTCAGTTTTGATAAACATCTGCATCAAAAATTTTCAATATGAAAAGTTAGTACCTCTAAACAAAGGTGGTTTAACAGTAAAGCGACCTTGATCATAATAGTCTTCTCCACTAGCGGCCATGATCGTTGCCCACTTGAGGGTAAGGTCAAAATGCAGTGAGTTTGGCTCTGATATCAATTGAAGAATCAAAGGATATAAGATCACCCTAGAGGGGGGATGAATGGGGTGATAATCAAGGTTACTAAACAATCGAAATGTAAATGCGGAAAAGTAAATTGGGACAAAACACAATCGATTGTTAATGAGGTTGGACCTCAAAAGGCTTAATCCCCGCCTAGAGTTCTCTAACTCTAGGATTAACCCGAACTTTTATTAGGAGGATTGATTACACAGCTCTAAAGTACCCTTACTCCAAGTTCCAAGTCACAAGTTTAACCCTTCAACTAGTCTTGGTAGAGTTGACCCTTCAACTCTATCCTACCCAAGTACAAAATAAACAATACAACTCAAATGTAAATGAAGCACGTTTAAGCGCAATGGATGCCAATGTATTGCTTGAGTGAGTAGTATGCCAATGAGTGCTTGCAATTCTTAATCTCCTTAGCTCTGATTTAGCTTTGTATTTATAGGAAAAACTTGAAGGATTTGTTGGAAACTAGCCGTTAGATACAATCTAGATTCCTGCTTCAGTTCAGTGTCTTGGACTGCAGTTCATTGCCCTTGAAATCTTAGTAATCTCAGCAACCAACGGCTAGGAGGCTAATTTTGGCTTGATTTGATATCCGTCCAACTTCCACTTTCATTTTTGAGCTGCTAAATATTTTCTAACGACTACTTCCACTTTGAGCAAGAGAAGATTGTCTTGATAAGATTTGTAATTGCTTTCCA
>JACYFF010031956.1:94730256-94836647 GCA_017589665.1 Selenicereus undatus | reverse complement strand
TATATATATATAAGCAATTCAATAACCGTTGTTTACAAATCAACATGTTAAATTATTTTATCCATATCTGTACTAAATAAGGATAGCAGTGCATTATTGAACAACTAAATTTGAATAAAATATTATTGAATTTGGCAATGAAGATGGTCATTAGAAAACACACACTCTCGATGACAAGTAGTTAGTTAATCTTAGGTAGAAGAGTCAAAGCGAGAAAGACATCCATTAGCACCTCCTCAAAAGAAGATGTGAAGTAGTAGTAGCCACAGTTAGACTTTGAATTTCACAGGAATTTCATGCAGGTGGAGTGGACTCGAAACAGGGTCATGCTATCCCTGATTCCTCCACACGCGTAGTAGTCCCCTTTGACGGTTTGACCTTTTGACCACGTAAACATTACCTTCAGAAACCAGGTCGAAGCCAAAGGCAGAAAAGTCACGCCTTTCCTCCCTTCTTCCTTTCCTTTTGGGCCTTTGGCCGGTGCCCCCCCTTTATAAGAGCCGCCCTCTTCCTCTTCTTCTTCATCCTCAAAAACATTCACAAACCCATCTAATTCTCTCACTAATTATCAATCGTCACTCGCTTACTTGACACTTTCTCTCTCATCTGGGCTTCAGTTTCTTAGCTTTTTCAAGAAACCCTCAAAAAAAAAAAAAAACCCTTTTGTTTCCACATGGGTGCGGAACTCAAGCAAGAAGATGGAGCCCCAATTTTGCTGGAGTTGGCTGCTTCTGACGACCTTGATGGGTTCAAATCAGCAATTGAGAATTCGGGTTTACCCGTTGACGAACTGGGTCTTTGGTACGCTCGTCGAATCGGGTCGAATAAGATGGGATACGAGCTTCGTACCCCTTTAATGGTGGCTTCGCTGTACGGAAGCACCAAAGTTGTGGATTATATTCTCCGATCTGGGCTAACCGACGTCAATCGGGTTGCCGGGTCGGATCGGGCCACCCCCATCCACTGCGCCGTCGCCGGGGGGTCTGATTCTGCGGCGTTTGTTGTCAACCGCCTCATCGCTGCCGGCGCCGAAGTTGACGTCAGGGCGACGGAGTTGATCCCCAGATTCGCCCCGAAGAAGCAGCTGGAGAATCTCCTGGTTAATGATAAGGTATGCGAGGAGATTCCCCGGCAACAGTCGCCGGTGCCGGCTGGCTCGCCGGAGAGGCAGCCGTTGCCAGACATAAACAACGGGGTGTACAGCACGGACGAGTTCAGGATGTACTGCTTCAAAATCAAGCCGTGTTCTAGGGCGTACACCCACGATTGGACCGAATGCCCGTTTGCCCACCCGGGTGAGAACGCCCGAAGAAGGGATCCGAGTAAGTACCAGTACACCTGCGTCCCATGCCCGGATTTCAAGAAGGGGTCCTGCAAAAAGGGCGATGACTGCGAGTTCGCTCATGGGGTTTTCGAGTCTTGGCTCCACCCGGCCCAATACCGGACCCGGTTGTGCAAGGACGAAACGGGTTGTGCCCGGAAGGTCTGCTTTTTCGCCCACAAGAAAGAGGAGCTCCGACCCGTTTACCATGCTACCGGGTCGGCGATTCCGGGGCCGGATATGGGCGTCGGTGTAGGTATGAGTATGGGCATGGCTAGTTGCGGGATTTCGGCGCCGCCTCTATCGCCGTCGCTCTCTCCCAAGAGCAGCGGCGTAGGCGGAGGAGCGTGGCAGGGGAAGGTGTCGCCGCCGAGCTTGCAGCTTCCGGGAAGCCGATTGAGAGCGAGTTTGAGCGCTAGGGATGTAGAATTGGAGAGAGAATTGATCAAAATTGAAACCCAAATCAAACAACAACAACAACAGCAAAATCAAAATCAAACCCACCATTATCACCATCACCAGAATCAAATTCTGTCTCCTCGTCCATGGGATCTAAACCCAGTTAACCTCGAAACCGTCTACGGGTCCATGACAATGCCAAGAAAGCTCTCCCCACCACGCGGGTACGATTCCTCCTCGTCCTCCCCCAAATCAGTTGCTGCGGCGATGCTAAACTCACGCGCCGCCGCGTTCGCCAAGCGCAGCCAGAGCTTCGTGGACCGCGCAGCCAACTACGGTGGCGGAAGCGGGTCGGCCCTGTCGAGCCCAATGGCGGATTGGGGGTCGCCCAAGGGGAGGGCGGAGTGGGGGGTCCAAGGGGAGGAGCTCAACAAGCTGAGGAAGTCAAACTCGTTCGGTTTCCGAGCGAGCGGCCGGAGCACTCCGGTGAGGGCGTCGCCGCCCGGGTTCAATGAGCCGGATGTGTCGTGGGTGAACTCGCTGGTGAAGGAGGAGGACATGAGGTCGCCATGGGTGGAGCAACTGTACATAGAGCAACAGCAGCTCGCTGCTTAATTACAGCATTATTATTATTATTCTAACAAGTAATTTGAGGCTTATCATTATTATTATTGGTGTTTTGCAGTAGTATATTAGTAGTTTTGTTTTGAATGATTGTATAGGAGTAGTAGAGGAATCAATTCATTCTTATTGTTTCTCTCATTAGAATAAGGATATTTGACTTCTTTGTATTCTTTCCTCTTTCATTTGTTTTTAATACTGACTAGTGTTTGGATAAGAATTACATTTGACTTGATTTTAATACTGAGTTGTTGTTGGATGAGAATTACATTTCACTTATTATGTCCTCACAAAGCTCATTTAAAGGTGGTCTTAACAGTTTAGTACAAAACATTTAGGTTGAAGTATGTTCTTTCTTAATTTGTGACTCCTTTACACGAACTTGAACATCTGGGTTCAATGAGATAATGTCAAAAACATCTCGGTTCAATTTGTGACTCCTCTAGGTCGCTATTAGATCTGGAAAATGTGATACCTGTTCTAAGAAGCAGCCTAATTTTGTGTTAGGATTGAAAATAGCTTATAATTACTTTCAATTGAAAGATAACATCCTTTTAAGCCAAATGATCACATTGTGTTGAGTTCATTTGAAATCGATTTTGATTTGTACCCGTGTATATTTCTTCCCTTAATAATTTTATATTAAATTCGGATCAGTTTATCGTATTGAGTGAGACTTGCCCAAATATTAGCAAAAACACATCATGATGTCAATTAGGGATGTCAACGGATCGGATTCGGATTGAATATTGTAACATCTGAATCCACATCCGATTATATTCAGATCCGAAAATCCGATCCGGCGGATTGAATGAAGACCTCAGGATCCGATCTGATCCGAGTCGGATCGGATCGAAGTCAGATCTAATCCGATCTGAAATAATTCCTTTTACTATGAAAGAAGTTTATACAAATTTTCTATATTCTACCCATCTATCGCTGCGATGTTAATCAAATCTTGAACATTTAAGCTAAATGAAGAATAAAAGAAGGAACATATTTCAAGTTTAATAAAATGACAACGTGTTCCAACAATTACAAGTCTTAACAATTACAAGATACATATGAAATATCACAAATAATACGTCCAACTCATTAAAAGAAAAAAAAATCAGAAGTACAAATCCTCCACTTACTTCATTTAGCCCTTCTTCTCTATTGATCTCCGACTAGCGTCGTAGATGAAATGATATCTATAAGCATTGTTGTATGGAGTTAAGATTTTTATTAGAATTAACTCAATTAAGTATTAGAATATAATTTTGATCATATCACTTATTCATATATTGATGTCTCTTTATCTCATCATGTCTATTCTATTTACATCTTCATCACAACTATAGTAATATTGCCACATATTACCTATTTGGACCATCATTAACCTCTTTCAATGACACATATAGGTTTCTAAAAGTGAAGATTGAACGCTTTATTGCAGAGATTTATAAAAACTGAACACTCATTAAAATATAATGCATCAATAGAATCATCAATTTAGATTAACTCCAAAAAATGATCAAAATCAACAATCTTCTCAAACCCCCAAATGGCAAAACCCAAAGTCTAACTTCTCTTGTTCTTAAACCAAAAAATCTAAACAACACAACACTCTAAGTCATAAAAATATATATTTACATTTTGTTGTATGAATTGTTAAATTAAGAAGAAAGATGAGATGAGCACTCAAGAGAGAGACGATGAAATGCTCGGCGTCAGCGTTATAAAAATCAGCAAAAAGATAGAGGCTCAGAGAGAGAGAGAGAGACAAAGACAGAGAGCGACTAGCGAGAGACCGAGACACAAGAGCAACTAGCAAGCCAAGCAGCTTACTCGAAAGCAACTAGCAAAGTGGCAAGGAAAGAGAGAGTAACTGAGATGACTATTGAGGTTTCAATGTTTTAATTTTTACATATTAAAAAAAAAAAATCTGCTGTACACTTGCTGGGTTGGCAACTACGGACGAGGCCGGGGGGGGGGGGGGGTGTCATCCTTTCGTGCCGGGTGGGGGAAAGTATTGTTTAACATTATCGAGTGATGCTTGATTGCTGGCTAGCGTAAGCCAACTTGGTGTCCCTTGGTTGAAAAGTCCATGACTAAAATCTATGAATCCTGTGTAGGTCCCAGCCACTTGCATCCCTATGATTAATTCACATCCTCTCATACTGATTCTTCCGGTGGTGGCCATCCTTGTTACCCCACCACTCGTCGTCTACATCAAACCCAAGGACACGTTTTGACATTAATCAAGTCTTACATGAACCGGTAGGAGCGTGACAGAACAGGTTCGATTTCCATCTTAGAGCAAGTGCAGCGGACGATTCGCGAGGCAAAAGAGAGGAGAAAGAACAGGTGAGGAGAGAGAACAACCTTAGTGACAACTTCGTCCCTCGCGCCTCATGTGGAGCCTTGGATGTATGAGGCAACTCATGAGACTTTTTTTTGGATTATTTTAATTAGTTTTTATTTTTTTAATTTAAAAAATAAAGTTGTGTATTGTATAGTACGTTGATGAGTATTATTTTATTTAATGAGATAAAGTAGTGAGTTTTTCACTGCAGAGAATGAGGATTGTGAGTTCAAAAATTGAAGAGAAGTCTGATGTAACGGTGACAGGCTCCCACTAGTGAGCAAAAAATAGACTCACCACTAAATTTGCTCTTAAGAAAGCATTCTCTTCTTCCTCTATGAGCAACAATGTTTGAAACAACACAGAAGGCACTTATCGCTGTATAGTCCGATAAGGATGCTCCCTAGCCTACGTTGACATAGCTTGATTAGCTCAATACTTAATTCACGTAGGCCTGGTAAAATATATTTGACCCAGTTGCTCGGATTTGTCCGATTGAAAGAACTGGGTATGGTCATGCACAAAAAAATTGTGAATTTTAAATTTGGTCATTCAGATATATCCGGTTGAAATCCGGGTTTGGGATCATGTTCGCAAATCGACGTCTAATCTGTCCAGATTGTTGAAAAAATTCGAGTTCGGTTATGATCTAACAATCGCAAACTGTCCTAGCTTATATTATTTACGAAATTGGGTGATAAAATTAAGCCTTAAAAAGAACAAACTAATTATAACGGTCGTACGTATTGACACGTATGCTTTTTTAAAGTCCAAAAATGTAGCTAAAAGGTAATTTAAAAAAAACATAATATGATCTCCATAATAATTTGCACATCTAGGTTTGATTATCAGACACGAAAACAGAAGGCGTATCTAGATTTGCGATTTAGACATCTTGCAACAAGGTTCAGGCATCCGGCAATCTGGTCTACGTCCGAGTATGGTCAAGTCTGCATGAATCGCAACCAGGGCCCTGACATTACGACTTTGACCAAATGATCGATTTGTCCGAACCTAAATTTTTGCCATGTCTAAATCCAAGTAAGGGATTGTGCAACACCCCAACCATCTGTATGTATGAATGTATATGTAAGGGAACTTTCTCCCGGGTTGTTAGAGTCAAATAATGATACTAGGTTTATAAGTTTAATACACATAAAGCATTTCAACAATGATTTCCCCTTTTGGATTTGTTGGTTTGAGTTGCAAAGCCAATTGTTGGAAATTGCCAGGTTAGTAGGCTGATTTGCATGATTTTGGGTCCGTTCATTACATTTGGTATCAAAGCTAGCTCCCTTCCGCAATTTGTGGGCCACATTAGAACCTACTATGCAGTCTCCATGACACCCATGGTCCCGCAGGGGGTGAGCAGTGTCATGCATGGAGACTGGTGGCAGCACGTGGTCAGTTAGTGCCCCTCGAAGCTCACATTGTCTAAGGAAGAGATTTGAGGCATGCGATGAGTATCTCGCGTTCTGTAAGTGGAGGAGTAACTTCCAACCATCTGTATGTGTTAATGTGTATGCAAAGGGATTTTGTCTTATATCGCCAGTTTGAAAGAAGGATATCAGATTTGTAAATTCTATACCTATGAAACATTTAAACATGGTCTTCCACTTTTGGATTTGGTGGTTCAAGTTGCTTGCCCAATTATTAAACTTTCCATGTCAGTAGGTTGTGTTACGTGATTTTTGGGTCGGTTCGTTACAAATTTCCTAGTATTCTGAACCACAAAAAAGGGCCCAAAGCAAAAACAATTGGAAACAAGTTAAACATTTTTTTTTTCAAAGAAAGAATTTAGAGTCTAGTACCCTAAAACAAATCCTATTTCCTTTATTGGATACAATCATTGTTCATTTTATGAAATCAAAGACGCAAAATTATTTTAAAGGGCATCAATATCAGCTAATTTGAACCTTCTCCACCCCTCTTATGCGACGAGCCCACCATGGATCCCCCCCCCCCCCCCCCGTCTTCATGCTCCCTTTAAAATTGAAGGACAAAGCAAGAAAAGGATCCTACCAATAGCCATAACATTTATGTCATAACTGTTTATATTCAGTTACTTAGAGTTGTTTTAATTTCTTTCAATTCTTTTCAGTTCCTAGAGGGCTTTTCACCTTCTACTACCTTAACTTGCTTTAGTTCATTTTAGTTGCAACAGTCTATTACAGCTGCTTTAGCTCAGATTAATTTATTGCGCAAAGGCTCCCCCTACTTTGAACAATGAATCAATATGAGGGCTGCTGATATTCGAACTCGAGACTTCTCGTTCAGTAAGACTCTGATACCATATTCGAGAACCAACTCAACCAAAAGTTTAAGCTAATGGTTGAAAATTCAAGAATAGGTTTACACTCTAACAGTTTTAGTTCTTTTTAGTTGCTTATAATTTATTCAGGTTTTTAAACAAAATTGTAATATTCCATTTCATACGCAAATTGTAGATTCAGATGTAAATTTTGCATTTTTCACATATATAAATTGTATACCAATAGTGTAACAGATATTAGATGGGTTGGAGCGGGGGAATGGGCTAACAAGATGCAGAGGAAACCCCCCCCCCCCCCCCAAAAAAAAGACAAGCTTCTTGTCATTCCATGTTTAAGTTGAATTAATATTTACCCAAAAAAGATGCTAAAAATATTTAAGCCTATTTAACTCAAACCTTTGCAATAATGGAGTCAATTATTGATGGCCTACTTTGCAACTATAAAATTTGTCAATACGTAGATGCTACAATTTAAAGCTACTTTCTGTTGCCAAATTTAATGATCATCATTCATCAATCATCATGCATGTACTCGTTGTTTTCCTTACAAAAGAAAGTGAAAGCACACTGGAGGGTACGTAGATAATGAAATAGAGATTGGAGTGTAGGGCTCAACTTTAGTAGGACCCTTCTTTTTTTCCCCTAATTATTGTTGATGAATTATCATGAACTTGAAAAATAGTGAGAGAAACTGACTTCATACATGAAGAGAAAAAATTTATCACTTATTTAGGCTTCATTTGGTCCTTCGTTTGGTCCTTAAAAAATTTAGTGGAAATAAAAGTTGAAGGAAAAAAATATGAAGGAAAAAAAGTAGGAAGAATATGAGTTTTTTGCTCTTGTTTGAATTGAGGAGAAAATACAAGAATTTAAATGAGAAACTTGAATATTGATGAACTACTTTAATCATATTGATGTCATATAAGCAATGTGAGATTTGAGGAGGTTGTGAATTTTCCTCAAATTTTTCCCACAATTTTATGAGAAAAATTGTATCACTTGTTTCTAACAATTTTTCTACGTAACTTTCCTCCATATTTTTTTCTTTGTGATTTTCTCTAAACCAAAGACAAGAAAAAAAATAATCTTCCCAATTCTTTTTCTTTCCATAAAATTTTCAAAGGTCCAAACGGAGCCTTAAAGAAAAAGTACTAGTAGAGAATGAACATTGAATAAATTAGCGTTTGACATAGGCAAAGCTACTTATGATATTCTCCAAATCCAAATGAAACTTATTGGGGACTAAGGTTTGAACCTCGATCTCTTGATTGAAGTTTGATAATTTATCCATTAATTATATTGATGTTTACTTTATATATTTAATACATATATAACTAATAACCTTTATGCCCAAAAAAAAAAAGTTGAGAAGCCGGACATCGATCCACAATTTCAACAAATTTAGTTTTATTGATGATAACTCCTTTCAAGAGCTAAAGATGCTATGTATGGGTATTGTAAACAAGATATGACCGTGAGATACGGATTCTAGGGTTTTAACTTTTTCTGGTTCATGTCAGTGCAACGACTTATTCAATTAAAACTGAACTAGTAGCTATCAATGTAATTAGCCGTTTGTGTGTGAAGGGGAAAAGCTTGACAATTGGACTATTTGATACAAATACATCCCCCTCTCCCTAAAACCAAATAGATATCTCAAAGAAGTTTCTTAATGTACTTCTATGTCGGCTTTATTGTTCTTTTTTAGGTATCATAAACGGGCAAAGAAAAGCCGTTACGAGTGTAATTGAAGTACATCTTCATTACTAAGGCTCTTTTCTTTTCGTTGGGTTGATCGTTGGGAAATCAACCCAACTTACACTCACCTACTCATTCTCCCTTCTTCCCACTTCTTCCCACACTAAAAAAAAATACAATTCCTTCCCGCACTCACCTACTCCTTCCCACACCTACATAAAATAACAATTTCTCATATTCTGAAAATTTTTGTAATTTATGTAATTGTGTGTACGAATAATCTGATCGCAATTATGAGCAGTTTTAATTTTTCGGATGTTATGGAACAGTTGTATTTTACTATTTTTTTTGTTTTTCATTATTTTTTTATTTCTTTTTTTTTATTTTTTTGTATTTATTTTTATTTTTTTGTAATTTTTTGTATTTTTTGTATTTTTTTGTATTTTTTTGTATTTTTTTGTATTTTTTGTATTTTTTTATTTTTTTGTATTTATTTTTATTTTAAATTTTTTATTTCAAATTTTTTTGTATTTAGTTTTTTTATTTTTTATTTTTTTTTATTTATTTTTTTATTTTTTTATTTCAAAAAAACAACCAATGAAAAATTCCAAAAACTAAAAAATAAAAAATAAAAGAATAGGGCCTAAATGTGTAGAAGGTATTTTCTTTTCTATACCTACTCATAACTTCCCCTTATATGAGCATTATTGGAGTTAAAGCAAGACTGTACGTGCAAAAACCAAGTCCCTGTTGGACCAACATCATATTTCTTGAACTCCTTTATGTAACAACCAAAAATATATATATTTCTTGGTCTCCCTTTCATTTAATATGGAAATTGATTAAAAAATTTAATCTATAACAGAACTACACTGTGGTGAATGCTAGGAAAAGGGTCAAGGCTGTCAGTCCAACGATGGCGCGTCCCATTTCCTCTCAAAACCTGGGTTCTTGATTGAAAGGGCTGTGTCACGTCATGTGATCTCCCCGTCCTTCTTTCTAGTCCTGATTCTCTCTTTAATCTTATCTTCTCCAACTTTCTTTGCCAGCATTAATGGTGTCAAGCCAGACAACAATCATTCTGAAGAGAGAGAGAGGAGAGAGGGAGATTCCTTGAGGATTTAATGGCGAACAGAAGTTCACAATTTATGAATCTGGATGACAAAGATGCTGCAACCATGTGCCGATGTAATCTCCATAAGTTTGCCATCTCTGGCGTCGACATCAAAGCTTCGACATGACATGACATTAGTGCAAAAATTGGTTGATCTAAATTTTAGGGTATTTTCTTGGAAGATTTGGTGATGAATCTAACTTTGGCTGTAAATCCGACTCTTCATTTTTCTCCTGTTCTATCGAATACAAGTGGATTTGAGTTTTAGTGTGCAATTAAGGCATTAATAGCTATATTAAGAATGTAAATTGAGTAAATTACGATGAGAATTGAAGTAGCTACATAGCTTCTATTAATTTCACCGTGGTATGGTTTAGGTTGTCGTTTGGAAGAGTATGAAACTCTTTCACCATTGTATGTTTTGGGTTGTCATTTTGGAGAGTATGATGCTACTTTTGAATATGTTTCAATTGTTTAATGTCATATATTGCAACAATGAATATACTAGTTGTAGTGATGAACCTGCCTATTCAGTAATAAATGTGGATGTTTTTATGAATATGCGTCTTTAAGTCTTGAATGTGTGTTTTCTTATGGTTCAGTAGCATAAATCACGACGATGAATATGCGAGTTGGTGTTGAATCTAAACATTTCAATGATGAATATGTGTTTTTATGAATCTGCAAATTTGAGTCATGATATGTTTTTTTTTAAATAGTTTAGCAGCAGAAACTACAATCATGAATATACGGGTTTTGATGATGAATATGCACATTTCAGTAATGAACATGTGTTTTTTTTTTTTTTAAGAATCTACACATTTCAATGATGTATGTATATATTTTTTTTAAATCAATCAACAACACAAATTACAATAATAAAATGCAAGTTCTAGTGACGAATATGCACATCTTGGTACGGTGATGAATTGTTGTTTTTTTATGAATCAGTACATTTTAGTTATGAATATATGTTTTTTTTTTGAAATGTTTTGAATGTGCATGCGTATATTTATCAAGCTAAAGAGATACTAAAATATTGTTAAAAAAAAGAACTTAAAATGATGAATTTGTAGTCCTTAGTGATGAATACATTTGTTGTGTTTCTAAGCAATTTAGATTTGGATATACTATTTTCAAAAGTTACTTTCTTGTATACGTTATGATTATCTGATAATTATTGTTAATAATGTGCTTATTGTTGATGAATACAAGCTTTACAAGTGACGAATTTACATCCAGCAATGATGAATTTGTATAAACAATATTTTGAATGTGTTTTGTTTATAATGAAAATATTTGATATTCTGATAAATATATGTATATTCTTCGAGGCATGTATTTTATATGTTGATGTGTATATTTTTAATTATATATATCAATCTATTTTTATTTTTTTTAAATGGGTGATCCTTATACTAATAGGTGAAGTAATTATCCAACCTTTAAAAGAGAATAAGGCAATCAAGCTAATGAAAGATTGATGAAATAACATAATCTAATTGAAATCTCCAACAATCTGATATATCTATGCCTGAGAATGATGAATATATCTGGAGAAGATGATGAATATATATAAGATTAGACCTATTTTTCAAATGAAAAAGTTCATCTATTTATGATAAATCTTTGTATATATATTGAATGTAAATAATAAATAAATTTTATATATATTGAATGTAAATAATAAATAAATTTTTTAATCATTAGCTAATTTTATATTTCTTTAATCAATAAAGTGTTTGTTTAAATTTTCAAATTCATAGTTGTTATATTAAATTCATCAAGATGTTGAATGAAATCAAGATGTATTGATTAATATATCAAGTAGTGCATGTTTGTTACGTTTAATCATCTATTTCCAACCTATTACAAGTATAATTAATTTTATAGAATGATTGTTATACAATTATTATTATGTTGTTGTAAATTCATTATCAAAGATATAGTTACTCATCAATCTGTACTAATTGTTTTCACTTTAGTACAAGTAAATTTGAAAAATAAATTACAATTAAGTGAAAATTTTAATCAAATTATTTTACTGCAAGATATATATAAGTACACAAAATTCATCAAGATATTGTAAAATTTATCAGAAATATGTGAATTCATCAATTGTATCATCAAATTCATCAATGGAGAAATTGAGTTGCACGTGCATGCGTTTTGGCCATGGAATAGGTAGTCCACAGAGTACGACATAATACTATGACATAATACGGAAGAATTAATTGTTACACGCTCCACGTAGACCAAAGGTAAATGCAAAATAAGTGACTTTTATTTGGATAATTTGGGACACTTTAAGCTTAGATTTTAGGCATTATGAAGTATTTTAAAGGCAAGTGAATTATTAATAACTATAAATGCAAACAGTAGTAAAAATAATTTAAAATATGTCATGCTCATAATTATCTGGTTCTATAATAAATATTTGTCAATTTAAATACAATGGATAATTTTTTTCCATAATCATAATTACTTTCTCTTCCAAATTAAAAAAGTTTTTAACTCATTTTTGAAAACTAATAATAATCTAATGAGATAGATAGACTTAATTTATAATAGGACCCGATTTCTTTATTTTTATTTCAGTAGGAATTAATTTATCGAAATACATTTGTATCCATCAGGACACAACATACAAGTCATTGAATTATAAATATGATATTAATTGAGAGGTGAGCTTCGCTCACCTTATCTTAGCTTTCTAGTGTTTTTAAGTACCTCAAGTTAAAAGGTTAGTGTTTAATCTTACCCAAATAAAAGTTAAGTATTTTGTATTAGCCTTTAATACAAGTTGAGTATTTAATAATTATTTTTTTCTTTACGTACTTTTGACACTTGAATTTTTTTTAACAATTATAAAAGATAAAAAAAAAATTAAACACCTCTTTTTATAAAAATACACACAACAACATCATCAGGAGAATTTGAGGAAGGGTCGAAAAGAGACAACAATCAACTGAGAACAAACCGGGAATGAAATGTTCAAACTTTCACGACCAAACAACTGCCATATATGTCAATAATTATTCGACACTCGACTGACAATAATAGAGTAAAGATAAACGTGACTGGAAAATAACAAGTCGTAAAAAGGCTACTGACAATGATGAGTAAAATCATGCATTAAATGTTGCATCTGGGGTGGCAGCCCCTCGGCCGTAATAGTGTGAAGGGCATTTTGGATAGTCACCTGTCTCTCCTTTTTTACTCCATAATTTGGCTGTTTGCGTTGAGGTTCGGGTGGAGCCGTGGAGGTGCCCTAAATTCAATTAGGGCATTGCATGTTCCAAATTTTCAAACTCTAACTCCTTCACGCATTACGTTAAGTTTTAATTTTTGGAGCTTCTTTTTCTTGTCTTTGCATCTTATGTAATTTCAATTTGGATCATCAAGTAAATTATTTTGTTATAGACCCATTTTACCACGCATATCTTTTTTGAAAAAAAAAAAGAGAAACCAAATTAAAACAAAAAAATAGAAAAAAAAAAAGGATCCACGGAATGCATTCTAGATAACTCTTCCACGGGCCAACATGTGTGACCAAGCATTTGAGATTGTGTGCTGCATAGCAATCAATGGAATGCGAGGCCCGCTACATGAAACGAGGTTCGTGCATTGCAATTATTCTTATACTGTGTTCTAGAGAAATACATGACATAGCCTATTTTTTCAAATTACCGAATAGTTTATACTGTGCGTTATAGAGTAATAGCAGTATACACACACACGTGCGCACACACACATATATATATGTATATAATGTCGAGTTTTTAATATGACTATATTTCTAGAAAAAATTACTATAGTAAGTTCCCTATCATTAATTGTTCAAATTTTTATCTATTTTATGTCATTTTTAATTTTTCTTCCACACTATTAATTTGTACATGAACTTTCTTATGGCAACGACAGAAATCGTATATTTTGGCAATATGCATAAGAAATGCATACTTAATCAAGAAAAAATTGAAGCTTAATATATGAGTAGCTTCTTATTAGAGGAGGGCAACAGATCGGGTACTCATTAGATTAAGCGGTCTACCCGTTTAAAATAGGGCTAATAAAGGGTCAGGTCAATAATGGACTGGACCAGCCCATTAAAGCATATCAACGGGTCAGACTGGGTTGGTCTATTAACGGCCCGTTTAGTGACCCATTATTTTTTTCAACGTAATTAACACACTAGTTTACATAATATTTCAATTAGTTAAGCTCATTACCAACACTTTATACATAACAATAATTACTATACACCATTGTTTTGTGCAAGTTTATTCCGGTTTTAAATGGGCTTAAAGCGCGCTACCCATGGGCCGACCTGACCCGACCCTACCCGACCCGCTTACTAGCTTGGTTATGTATTTTCTAATTTTGAATTTGGACTAGTTTAATTTGATTGAAAAATTAGAAAGATATTAGTTGAAAAACTAACTTACCAAAAACACTTTTTAGGTAATAATAGGTAGGTCATGGACTTGTTAGATTCATTTGGCCCATAACCTAGCCCGACCCATTAATAAATATACTAGACCCAGCGTGACCTGTTTAATTAATTGATCGGCCCAGTCCGTTGCCTACCCTACTTGGGATAATTGATGTATAACGGCATTATATTGCATGAAGATATTAGTTAGGTCATCCATAAAGTCCTGCTAGGTGTTTGTTCTAGTTTTGTCGTTCATCGGAACTCCATTTTAAAAGCCCTACCAACAACCAAGAAAAAAGAAAAGAAAAGAAAAGAAAAGTCATTGCAATTTTGTCATTGGTCAATGCTACGATTTTGCACATGGTCGGAAACCAAAGCCTATATCATACACTTGAATGTATGTACTCTCACATGACATATAAGTAATTATATATATTGAAAGATATATATATTGAAAGATAAAATATATAACAAATACACCCCAAAAAATATATAGGAGCACATGCTCTCGGATGTATATAATAATTTGCTGTTGAAAAGGACTTCTATTGTGGAAAAAAAAAACCTTTTTTTTTATGCACGCATGTGCATTGTGTTAAATAATAGATAGATGCGATGATGCTGGATTTTGGACATCTATTAGTTGGAAAAATTGTTCATAATTTTGTGCAAAACATTAAAATTCTTAATTTGGATACAAATTGAGGGTACGTATTATTGAATTACTTTAAAAAAAAAAAAAACTCTCAAAATGAGACTGTAGATTCTCTCAAAGTCTTTAGTATGCTCAAAGTCATACAATATATATATCATATTCCTAGGAGTACATACTCTCAACAGCCACATCGACAAATATATATTAAAAATTGATAAACGTGATATTTGCTAGAAATATTCTGAGTTAATTAATTATATGTTTGGTTTATTTATTTTAATTGATTCGATTGATAAATCATTCCCTAAAGTCTTTAGTGTGCTCAAGATACATATATGCTGATCTATTGGATCAGTAAGTCACTTAAATAATCTATATTTTATTTTTTAAAATATATTTGGAATGTATTGATGATTTGCTCGATGGAATAACCGAATAAGTTGAGAAAGAAACGATACTATTGTGACCAATATGAGGCCAAGCAATGTAAAATAATAGAAATTGAAAGTGCTCTCGCGTCAAATCTAGTTATTTGAAGACTTGCCAAGAGCTATAATTCTTACGTGATAACTAACCTTGTTTTGAGGGAGAAAATTGTAAACAAATCCTTGCGTTTTATTTGACTTATATCCGAATTTGTATTCTACTAGAAGTTTCAACTCAAAGGCTTTCGATATTATCCCGCTATTAAAGTCTACTTGCACCAACTTTGATTTACTTGTCTGTCATTTTTTCAAAAATATTTTGATTTTACAATTAAATTTAATTTTTACGAATCATCTCATGAACCCCTCCGTTAGGGGTGATACTATTTTAGTTTTGAGATATTTAGAGAAATTGTTATAAGACGTCAATACTTTTAATATGTACCATACAGTGATGGATGGCGGAAGTTGAATTTGTGGATTTTTTTGGTCACTCCAACATGTCACGAGCTACACTACTTATCTCATTTCTTGATAAAATTGTACTATTTTAATTGCAATCAGTCAATGAGAGATGCAGTGCATGGATTGTATTGGTCCTTTAAATTTGTGCGAAAGATGGAATTTTCCATGTTATCTTAAAGTTGTGGTCTTTAATTTGTCGTTTTACTTGTTTCTAGTGGCAGGAGAAGATTCAAAAGGGGCCCAAACAAATTCATTATTTGCATAATATAAGGATCAAACAAATTACAGTACTGTATCGTTCAAGGAGTACGTAATTATCTCTAACTCAACATAGGATAAATATAGTTTGAAAAAAATAAATTTCATTATTCTTACCAGTTAACCCTGATGTAAATTGTGCTCTTTTTTAAAAAAAAAAGGGGTAAGTTGGCCCACTCACTAGTGGCCCTCTACACAATGTAAGCCCGGCGGGCTTGAGGGTGGGGGAGGAGGTTATGTAATTACAAGACTAGGCCCAATGGTGGCCTAACCTTATCACTAGACCTACAAGAGACCAACAGAAACGTCACAATTCTGTAATACTAGTACAGACCTGTACTTTACACGGTGATTTATGAAATAGATAATAAGTTGTTTACAAAAGATACATAATTGCTATTATTATTTAGAAAGAAGAAACAAATAAGTTACTTAGTAAGTGATGTTATAAGTAGAAATAAATTTTCACTATAAAAATTTAATAAGTCTAGTTATTATAGTTAGAATTTTTTAGTATTATATACCTTTTTATCATTTTCTTTTAGGGGATTTTTATCTTTGAAAATAGATTTATGCTAGTCACAATTTCTTTCAAATTATCTCAATATGTAGTTACAATACGTCAAAATTAGTCACCCATGATGTGCTTAGGCTCTTCCTTTTGAAATCATGAAGTCAGGTGGCCTTTTGTTGAAAATTATGTCATCGAATTCTTCTTTAGACAACATATTTTCCTAAGGTTAGTGTTCCACTTAAATTATGAGTTGCAACACAAATGAGTTGCTGTAGATTTAGGACCATAGACTTAGGAATTTTAGGTGATTTGAATTAAGCAAATTTTATTTTTTTTGAAAAAAGGGGATTTGTGAAAATAGCGGATGAATTTAGAAAAGCAATAAAAATTATCATATATGATAGCTGGTCTATTAATTTAAAACTATCTGCCAAGTTATATAAGATATTCCCTCTCAAAAGGAAAGATAATGAGTTAGCAAAAATGTGCATGTTAAGATATTCTAGTTAAATCATGGATCACAATTAGTTGCAGCATATTACCCACAAAGTTCTGACTGTGTGACTGTCTATTTAATTAATCCATAATTTAAAAACCCAAAAATAGCATTTTCAAATTTGTTCATTCGATTAGCTAACCTAAAATGGGGTTATTTTATTTCTTAAAATCAGAAGGACCCATGAAAATCTCAATTAACACATGATTTGCAAAAAAAAAAAAAAACCCAAGAAATTAAAATTTTCTACAACCTTACCTTGTGATTTGTGTCTTAAGTTAACTAGATGACATGAGTAATGATTTTGAACATTTGTCATGATTTATGAAAAACCCTACAAATAGTATTCAAGAATGCATTACAGTATTTTACTAAACAACAAAAACTGTTACATTGATTCAAGCATCCATTATAGTAATGAATATATGACATGATAAAAAATATATAGAAATAGTGTTCAAGTATGCATCGTAATTTCTAACTAAACAACGAAAATATTCAAGCATGCATTATAGTTTCTAACTGAACAATGAAAATAAAGAAGTACATTGATTTAAACATGCATGTAGTACTTAATGTATGCGATGATTTTAAAGAAAAAAAAAATTACATATGTTGATGTTGGACGCATATTTTGAAGGTGAATAAGTTAATCAAAATCGTTCTAAAGACTTTATAAATTAGGATTAACTTTTTAATATTAAACTTATCCCATGTGTCCATTAATGCAATTTGATCCTACTGCTAGGGTTCCTATCCCAATGAAATCCCCCAACACCCCCTCCATATTGTTCTAAACCTCAACCTGACCACCTCACTCAATTTTCAAAATAGCAAAACTTTTGAAGATATAGATGACTATAGTATTATTTACGTATGTTAAAAATAAAGTCAAATTTTATGATTTCTTTTATATATCTTAACAGTAACTTTTGTAAATTATGAAAATCATATTATAATTTATAGTATAGATATTTAAAATTTTTTAATTGATGTAAATAAATAGGTCACCAAACAATTTAGATACATGTGAAATAGTTTGTTGTTTCCATTAAAAATTTGAAACGCCAAGGAAACTGATCAAATTATTAGAGTTTTTCTTATAAAAAAACAAAAATCCACAAATGAACAATATAAATAAAACTTGAAAGAATCTAAACACAATTAAGTTACTAATACAATATAAGCAAATTTTTTTTAACCTAATTAAGTTATAAATCGGACGGAAATAATTAAGAATATAAACGAATCAAACCAAACACCACCACTATTAATCAAGCTTAACAAAAACTACACCTAAAAAAGTGAGATTACGAATTGTAGCAAGAAATCAATGATGACGTCAATTAGTAAAAGATTAAATATTAAGAAAAGAAAATTAAGCCACATATAGGAGGGAATTACAACAAAAAATTGTGTCTTAAGTTAACTATATGATATGATTAATGATTTTGAACATTTGTCATGATTTGTGAAAAAAACCTACAAATAGTATTCAAGAATGCATTACAGTATTTTACTAAACAACAAAAACTGTTACATTGATTCGAGCATCTATTACAGTATTGAATGTATGTCATGATAAAAAATATATAGAAATAGTATTCAAGTATGCATCGTAATTTCTAATTAAATAATGAAAATATTCGAGCATGCATTATAGTTTCTAACTGAACAATGGAAATAGAAAATTACATTTATTCAAACATGGATGTAATATTGAACGTATACGATGATTTTAAAGAGAAAACTGAAAAATTACATTTGTTAATATTGGAGACATATTTTGAAGGTGAATAAGTTAATCAAAATCGTTCTAAAGACTTTATAAATTAGGATCAACTTTTAATATTAAACTCATCCCATATGTCCATTAATGCAATTTGATCATACCGGTGGCGTTCATAGCCCAATGAAATCCCCCAACACCCCATCCATATTGTTCTAAACCCCAACCTGACCACCTCACTCAATTTTTAAAATAGTAAAAATTTTGAAGATATAGAGGACTATAGTTTTATCTACTTATGTAAAAAAGGAAGTCAACTTTTGTGGTTTCTTTTATATATCTTAACAGTAACTTTCATAAATTATAAAAATCATATTATAATTCATAGTATAGATATTTAAAATTTTTTAATTAATGTAAATAAATAGGTCACCAAACAATTTAAATATATGTGAAATAGTTTGCATTGTTGTTTCCATTAAAAATTTGAAATGTCAAGAAAGAGGATCAAATTATTAGAGTTTTTCTTATAAAAAAAAATCCATAAATGAACAACATAAATAAAATTTGAAAGAATCTAAACACAATTAAGTTACTAATATAATATAATATAATATAAGCAAAATTTTTTTAACCTAAGTTATAAATCGGACGGAAATAATTAAGAATATAAACGAATCAAACCAAACATACTGCTATTAATCAAGCATGACAAAAACTACACCTAAAAAAGTGAGATTATGAATTGTAACAAGAAATCAATCATGTCGTCAACTTGTGAAAGATTAAATATCAAGAAACGAAAATTAAGCCACATATAGGAGGGAATTATAACAAAAAAGTACAAAATTTTCAATCAAATACGATCAAGCATTTTGACACTACTAATTACAAAAGAGGAGGTCACTTGCTAACGAATTAACAAATTAATACAAATAAATATATGAGGAAGGGAACGATAATTATTATATATCTCGAATTGAGGTAAAAAAAATCACTTTAACACACAAAAGCAATGTGCAAGACAGCAGAATTGATTTCAACTATGAGACGTATTCTAATGCATAATTTCAACTATAAGTAAGAACCACTTGACTATTTACACTAATATTGAAAGGTTAAAGAATGATATCTTTTTATCCATAATTTTCATAGTTATTTGTTACTAACTACTTCATAATTCATATTTTCATAATTATGAGATTATTTTTTATTGGGATTTAACTTTATTATTTAAAATAATACTAAAGGTATAGCCACTCCATAATTTTTATTTTAACAATTATAAAATTATACTTCCGGGGATTATGCTTTCCTAGGATTATTTCCTTAGTTGTTAATATCTTTTTCCACCATTACAGACTTATACTTCCTGATCAAGGTTGAGAGAATCGACCCGGTGATCGACTCGGTCGACCGAGTGGGTCGATGGTTCAACCGGTCGGACCGTTTGGACTAGTTGACCCGGTTTACCGTCCAACCGGGTTAGACCGGCACAACCCGGTGAACCTGATTTTTTTTTTATATATATTTATTATATATATTTTTTTCAAATTACTAACTAAAATCTAATAGAAAAGTTACAAGTACAAAATAATAAAGAAGAAGAGAAATGAGAAATTTATTTATGGTCTCACATTGATGGAGTAGAAGGTGATTATAAGATTCTCATTGCATAAATATGAGTTCTATTATAGAATGAGAATTGAGAAGTCCCACATTGCCAATTTGAGCAAATTCTCAAATTTAGTAGCCTTATAAAAAAGCATGGAAGGCAAGTCAAAGACAATACAAAGTCATGGGCTTGTAATTAAAGCTATGCTTTGTAAAAAACCTCAAGGTTTTTGTGTGTTTTTTTCGCCTATAATTGGCATTCACACCCCCAAAAAAATAATGTAATTTAGATATAAATAATATAGTAACACAACTAATTAGAAGGTCATAATTTTTTTGATTTGGATATAATAATTTGGTAAACCATGCTTGAATATACAAATTACAAGAGTTTGATGATAAACAAAAAATATACATTTATTACATTAAACGAAATAAAAATTACAATAAATGAACTACTACAAAATAATGTGGAAGAAGAAGAGATAAGAAATTTAATTATACTCCCACATTGATAGAGTAAAAGGTGATTGCAATATAGGGTGCCGTTTTGAGAAATTTAATTATAGTCCCACATCGCCATTTTGAAAAAATTCTCAAACTTGGTAGCCTTATAAAAAAGCATGGAAGGAGATAACAAGCTAAGGATGCTATTGAAGGGTTGAGTTGTGCTCAAAATCTTCATGGCCAAAAAAAAATTTTGATTTTCATAAAAAGTCGGGAAAAACCGGTCCAACCGTGGGTGGGCTAGTTTGACCGAGTCAGCCAGTCCAATCGAGTTGTACCGGTTTTTCCCGGTTTTGTAGCTTAAACGGTTTTAGAGAACTTTCGGACCGGTGCTGTGGCTGGTTCCCGGTCCAACCTGTTGAACCGGCCGGTCCGGTTTGATTCTCTCAACCATGTTCCTGATATTATATTTTCTAGGATTAATCTTTTTCTACAATCTAGCAGAGATGATGAGACAGAATGAATTCAAAAGATAGGGTATCTTTTATAATTTTCATAATCACTAATTACTGTATAATCATTCCTTTTGAAAAAAAAATATTCTATAATCCTCATTTCAACAATTATCGAATTATACTTCATGAGATTACACTTTCTTAGGATCATTTCCTTAATAATGGTTCCCCCCCACCCCCATTGCTATGCAAGAGATTTGAAAATTAGAAAATAATTTTTTTCAACAATCTGATGGTTGTGATGAGGAGAGAGGATGCATCCAAGGGTTCAAAATCTCTAATTAATGAGAATGCAAGAAAATTCCACATCACCACAACATTGCTTTATTATATAGTATAGTATAGATTAAACAATTGAATTTATTTTTACAACAGCTACTCAATATTCTAAGCTGATTCAACCAAAACCATATGCCAACCCAAATGGATAACTCGAACAAAACTTGAAATCTAAAGTAACTCGAACAGAGGAAAATCTAACCTGAATCCTTGAAAGTCGTTCTTCTTTGCAAGTAAAGCTTGTTGGGCAAAATACCAGCTAATCGAAAGTAAACCCGAACTGAAAATGACCTAACCAAAGCCCAAGTCGAACCCAATCTTATCAAGCTGAACTTAACTCGATCCTAAGCCAAACAGAATCACACAAAACAAACGGAACGAACGGAAGCGAATCATATCTCACGTGGACACCCTAGTGGAGAAGGCATGAGAAAAGAGGATCTAGACAAGAGGGAACTTCTCATCCTCCACTAAAACTTCAACCCATACATACACTTTCGTAACATAAAAGACTTCAGACTATTCGCTCAAAATGGTTTGAGCGTGATGTACTGATGTCAGCTTCATGGACATGTAAATAAGCAGTAATTTGATTAATTTCCAAGCGAAAGCGAAGCAGATTAAAACACTATGACTTTGATAAATCAACACAACTTTATCATAATCAACTTGAAACCTATCATGAAAATGACCTCCTCAATTCAAAACTGACTATGGGAAATCGCTTTCCTTTGAAAAGCCGAATACACCGTTTCTTCCAAGGGGAAAAAAAAAAATACAAAATCAACCAAAATCTATACGGTCCACTGCCAAATTTTGTGGGGTACACTTGATCAACTGATAACAAATACCATAAACTTGTTTTTTTTTTAATACAAAAAAATATACTCATTCCTTTTTTTTGTAAGGCAATTTCATTTTATTTCTTTTCATTTTTTGCCGGGATTTTGGGGGGGGGGGGTGTCAATTCCATATGCAAAGTGCCCTTTCCTATGGGAGGACAAACAATGTGGGGGCTGAATTACAGCCCTCTAATTCGTACTAGTAATTCAGCCCCCTAATTCGTACTAGTGGCTATAAGATGAGAAGCAATCTTAACCTGTTAACAAGAATCAACAAGATCTTTCCTTCTTGTGCTCGAACACATTCACTAGCCTGAGAGAGAGCATCGGAATGATCGCAAAGAATCAATCATCTTTCGTGGCATTGAATTTGGGTGGCACACTTATAGAGTGTGGTCTGTTTGATAATAGACAACATCCCCAGCGTCACTAACATAGTGATCTTTCCTCATGCTTTTCATGAGGTCACCGAGCAAGTGAAGCGGGAAAGGTCCAGATTTCTTTGGTTTCCTGTAGTATTTCCCAAGAACTGGCCTTGCTGCCTCAGTCTGCAAAGCAAATTCACATACTGTCAATGGAAAAAGCGAATAGAAAAGCAAAGATGAAAAACAGTGGAGCTCTATGTACTAGTGGATGCCTAGATGCTGACACTCACCGCTTCGATTAGATGGTAGTGAGGAATTTGGGGGAAAAGATGATGTATAACATGGGTACCAATATCATGGTGGATGTTGTTTATCAATCCATAATCACGGTCTAGTGTTGATAGCCCACCTCGAAGGTAACTCCATTCCTGGTTAATCAATCAGGAAGACAAATCAGGTTCCGGAACTATAATTGAGAACAAAACAAATCCCGTTCATTAAGAATTGCTTGCAATAGGTAGATGAATCCAACACTTCAACCTTACAAGCAATTCTGATTTCTGACATCAGGCAAAATCAATATGTCTATTCCTAAAATCCCACCTAGGATGGGCAGATGGGCAATGAGGGAGGACGGTTCAAATCAGATACACAACAAACTTTACAATTTTCCTGACTCCTACGTTTGCTAGTGACAAATATTGCTACATAGGTCCAAAATTTAAGTTGTGAGATGCTAGAGTTAGCTCCTATACCTGTCCACGATACCAAGGAAGCTTGTCTTCATGGCCATGATGATGCAGGTAAGTCACCAAGTCCAACCACATAACAAAGATCTGAAGATTTGCAAATGTATCAGATGGCATTCAATCTTATTATAAGACTAATTCAACAAGCATTTGATTCCCGAAAATGCAAAGAAAAGAGAAAAGAACCCAGAACACACCGCATAGGGAACCCCATAGAGCTTGAGCAACTGAATAGGACCCATGACAAATGACAAAACCACAAGCAGAGCAGCCATAGCACACCAACAAACAGTTGATGTTATGACATCTTTCTTTTCACTGGGGGTGAACAAATCACTGCCTGGATGGAAGTGTGAGCCCGACTTGCCAGGGCTTCGACTCCACTGCAATTAGAACAACAAATTAAAGCTAAGACATACATTAAAAAGAGCGGGAACTGAATAAGAATTCAGCTTAGATTAAGGCTCACCAGATAGATTGGATATGCGAGCAAGGGGAACGGCAAGGTGAACCTTAATGTCTTTGTCGAATTGTCCAAATTCCTGTATATCTTCTCAGATAACTAGATATTTCAGGGGGAAAAAAACAGAATGAATTAATCAATAGCAATTTCCTCATTCCAACAGTTAAACACGAACGGCTGAGCTAGAAACTCACTGGGTGCCATGATTCGTCATTCTCAACATGGCCATGATTTTGGTGATGAGTTCTGTGACTAATCCTCCTACATTATCACCAAAAGATCCAAGTCAAAATTAGACAAATCAACATATTGCATCCTCCTGTGCTTAAAATGTCATCAACTTAAGAAGTTAGCCACAGAGGTTAAAAATAAGCAAGTGAAGTACCATCCATGGTAGGGAACAAGGATTGATGAATGAAGCAAATGGCCGACGACACTGTTCAGCTTCGGGTCACTAGAAAAGCTCCCATGTCCACTGCAATAATTGCAATAGCAACGTGAAATTGAATCACATTATCAAACAAGAGCATATTCTACTATAAGGGAATAAGAAACTGAAGAGGAGGGAAAGAAAATCAGAATAACACAGCAGGTTTCATTACAACTTACAAGCAAGGAATCAAGCCATATCCTTGGTACTTATTTAGCTAAAATACAATTCGAATCATCTCTGTAAACAGAATTATTCGGCCTTTCCAATATGCATTACAAAAAAGGAACCAAAAAAACTGGAAACCAAACACAGATGCAAAAATATGTGGACAATGTTACATCCAAAATCCATGTTCTCCATCACAAAGGAACTATTTGGCACACAGACAACAGAAAACACAATTGGGCAACCACACTCAGAAACAGAGAAACAGGGACATTAATGGGCAAAAGGCCAATTAGCCACAAGTCAGGCCCATGATTAATAATGAAATGTTATTGGGCAATTTTGCATTCAGAACTTGAGCAATTCTCCATAAAAACAGGAACCAATGCAGACCAGAAGCAGACGCAAAAAGGCAATCATCAGATATTCAATACTTGAGAAACACTCAATGAAAAGAAAAGCAACAAAAATCAAGGAAACTTAATGGGTGAGTGTACTTACCAATCATGGCCAAGAACAAAAAGAGCCCAAAACATGGTACCCTGAGCAAGCCAATAAAGAGGCCAAACAATCCAGTTATTCAAATACGTGGCAGCAGCAGCCAACCCAAAAACAATGGCAACATCCCTAACAACATAACTCATGGATTTCCAAGGGTTCTTAACCCAGCAATGTTTAGGGATGGCAGCCCTAATATCTGCCAATTTGAAGGGTGGGGGTGCCCCAGGATCAAACTCCCCCATTTCATTGTTAATTGCCACATTGTCTGTCTTTTCATCCAAAGAGGCTTCCTTCAATGGGGCACTCACCCTCACCTTGACCTCCCACTTTCTTTCTCTAGAACTAGGGTTAGAACAACAAACAAGAGGATACTTTAGATCTAAAGAAACAGGGGGAAAAGGCTTGATTTTTAAGGGATTTGAGGAGAAACCTGTTCTGGGTCGAGGGTAGATATTAGGAAGAGGCCTTAGGCCGCATTCTGAGAGTACCCAACTCGCCATTGATGTGGGTTTGAATTGAAACCCTCAAGGAGATAGATAGAGATAAATTAGGGGAAAGAGTGGATGCTATGATATGCCTATAAAAGAGGAAAAATTCAGGATATTGTGAGGAGGTAACACAAGGGCAACTCACTGCCACAAAGCTTGCAGGAATACCACAACTTGCTTTGCTCCTTTTTTCTTGTCCTCTCTCACTCTCTACTTTCTCTCTCTGCCCCCAGCCTCTTCCCTGCAATCCTGCCTTTCAGGACACAGCCTGCTCTGTCTTCAGTGGAATATTACAATAAATTCTATGAGTCTGAGAAAGAGAAAAGGGAGAGAAAACTCCACATACAGCACCAGTCGTTATTATGATGTGATTTGGAGGGAGCATGAATGAATCCCAAATCCCTGTTGGTGCAAAATATGCCGTGTTGATTTGCCTTTTCATGGTCCAAATTTAGCGTTGATTTCCTCACTAGTACCAAAGTGATGAGCTAAAACGTAGATTATTCAGTGTTCAGAAATGTGCTTTTCAATTTTCAGGCCTTTTTCATTAAATTGCCGTTTTGATTTGATTTCTTTTGGAGGCCATTCAACAAAATACACCTACTATTGTGATTCCAATAAATAAATAAATACAGTAAATTATATTCCAATAAGCATTTCAAAATCATATGATTGAAAATCACAAAATTATAATGAATTATAAATGCTTACGTTTGAATTTGCTGGATCCAATATTCCATTGAGAGATATAAATGACATTATAGGATGTACAAACCTATTGACAAAAGAATATTATATACATAGGCCTGTTCTTTTCGTGAATCAATTGCAATTTATCAACTTCAACCCACTTTAACTTATTTCAACTTACTTCAACCTACTTGAAAAAAAATACCAATTCCAACCCACTTCAACTCACTTCAACCAATTTCAACCACCCCTTTATAATTTTAATAATTTGTAAAGTATCATGTGAGATTTAATTATTCTTGTACCAAAAAGTTCACTATACTACTTTTTTGTAAATTATCGTACTTTGGAATTTGTTTTCTTTTTGTATTTTTGTATTTTTTTAGTTTTTTATTTTTAAATTTTTAAATTTTTAAATTTTTAAATTTTTAATTTTTAATATTTAATTTTTTGTATTTAATTTTTGTATTTTGTATTTTGTATTTTGTATTTTGTATTTTTGTATTTTTTTATTTTTCAATTTTATTTTTAATTTTTAATTTTTAATTTTTTGTATTTAATTTTTTTTTGTATTTAATTTTTAATTTTTAATTTTTTATATTTCATGTTTTATTATTTTTTTATTTTTTATTTTTATATTTTTTAAATTTTTTGTATTTACTTTTTAATTTTTTATCGTTTTGGTTTTATTCCAAACAAAAGCTACAGAAAATTCTCAAAAAATAAAAAAAAAATTAAAAAAAAAAATTAAAAAAATACAAAATAACAAAATAAAAAAAAACTAAATACTAAATAAAAAAATAAAAAAATAAAAAAAAATAGAAAAAAATAGAAAAAAAATACTAAATAAAAAAATAAAAAAATAAAAAAAAGAAATAAGAAATAAAAAATAAAAAAGAATAAAGAATAAACAAAAATTCCACAAGATTTTGATAACTTCATAAATTATCACACATTAATTACATTCTCATTATTTTAACTCACTTCGACCCACCACATAAAAAATATACCAACTTTAACCCACTTCAACCTACATCAACTCATTTCAACCTACTTCAACCTATTTCAACTCACCTAAAAAAAAAAAACTAATTTCAACCCACCTCAATCTAATTCAACTTACTTCATCTTTTTACCCACCACCCACGAAAAGAACAGGCCCATAATGTTGTAGTGTGGAAAAACGTACTAATAAGGTAATTTTATATAATTTATAAGTAATAATACTCTTCTACTACTTAAGTTAATTGTTTTAACTGCTTATACTATATGATAGTTTATCCGCCCAGTTAAGGAGCTTTTTTCAATGTATAGTTTGGTGCAAAAAGCCGAGCAAGTCCTTAATCTTTTTGTGTCTTCAAGCAAGATATTAGTTTTGCGTTTTTTTAATACAAACAACTAAGCTAAACCAAGATGTGAATGAGAACATGGTTTGCGGAAAGGGAAAAGAGAAAAGAATATCATTATTCCATTCTTGTTGGAAAAGAGAAACTATAAAAGAACATCAAAAATAAACTGACTTAGGCCTTGTTTTTTTCAGTGGGAAATGAGAGGTGTGAGATGGGTGAGTGTAAGAAAGGGGGGAAGGAGTAGGTGTGTATGGGAAGGAGTGAGTTGGGTTCATTAAACCACGAAAAGAACATGACCTTATTATGGTTGGTCTATTTTAATTTGTATAGTTAAAATTCTCTATTTCATGATAATGTTTTTCTCTTAATTCAACCATATCATATTAGTGATGATTTTATGTTTATTTCATTATGGTATTCTGAATCATTTGTCTAAAGAGCGAGCATCAACTTCTGTCCTTTCAAAAGGGAAATAATTTTCTTAAGTTAGAAACAATCCAAAGAAATTGTTTTCTTCTCCTTATTCAACTAAAAATAGAAAAATTAAAAAATCATTTTCAAAAGGAAGTCATCTAACTAATGTTGTGTGAGATGTTCTTAAGTCATCCCGTTCCCTAAAGTTTGAGAAATTCTACGAGATAACTAATTATTTTAATTCAAAGTAATTTATAAATATGGTATGAACAATATACTACAACTCTATTCATTTTACCATTTTAATTTTCAAATGCACTGTTTATAAAAATTTTAAGACTATCTAAATATCTAATAAAGTTCAAACTTATGTACAAGATTTACATCTTCGTTTATTACAAATTCGAGATATTTTTCAAAAAACTTTCATCTGTAAATTTCAGAGATTGGCTACACGTTTCAGAGCTGACCTAGAAATTCATTATTCCCATTGAAACTTTCAAAATTCCCGTAAAGATTTCTTAACTACACTAAGAATTCCTCAAAATGGATAATAAATACAAATAATTTTGAGTTTCTTCTTAAAAGTAAGATGATCCATCTAAAAACTATAACATTTACGGGACAATATGAGAGACTGGTGTGTGTGTGTGTGTGTGTGTGTGTGTGTGTGTGTGTGTATATATATATATATATATATATATATATATATATTTCCTCGATGGTTAATTGCTAAAGGCAAGAAAGGCAGAAACAGGTATCAGGTACCCAAAGGCAAGAATGGGAAAACATTTCCCACAAATTATCATATAGGAATAGATGTGAAAATTTAAATATGAACTAGTGTACGTTAAGGACCCGCAATATATGAAAATTTTCATAAGTTTTTTAATTGTAATAATTGTTTGGATCTACCATGGAAACTCGTGTTGCACGACATTTTTTGTGATTTATATACTGATAGGAATAAACGGCACAAGCTGAAGTCTATGGCTTATGGGCCAATTCCCATATATTTTAACAACCATTGATAGAGACACTCATGAACTCCAACTTTCTGAAAGGACAGTATAGCTAAATCAGTAATATGTTGATCTAGTGACTAAGATTAAGATATACAGTTCAAGTTTGATTCTTGCCTCTCTTTAATTTGTACTTTAATAATTCCACAATCTCGTGTTTTGTGACTCTTCTAAACCAACCCAAAAAAAAAATGTAGAGAAAATGTTAAACCATTCTTTTAGCATCATCATATAAAAAAGATATACCACTAGAATTTTTCTCCTAAAAATATACAATTTTTTTTAATAGCAATTGTAATATATGTAAGTTTTTAAAAGTCTTTTCAACATATGATTACAGTTCGATCTGATGTTTTGATTTAATAGTTAAAATTAACATATTAAGCACATTAAGTTTGAAAGTTCAATGGTTCACACGACCTATTTCTTATTTCAATGAGAACTTGACGAGTCGATCCTCAACATTTATCAAATTTGAAAAAGAGTCGGAAGTAGTTCGACTCGTCTTTCTACTACATAAGATGTATTGAACTCATAATTTGTTAGATAATTTTGATTGATAGCCTTTTTTTAGTATTTACTAGCAAATTTTGTCCCTCACAAATTGCAAATACTAATTTGGTAAGAATTAATTCGATTGAAGCATTATAAAGTAAGACAAATTCTGAAAAAAAAAACCTAAGATTTTTCAGTTAGTAATTAAGTGAAGGTTAGAATCCAACATATATGATGCCAAATATAGAACTAAAGACAAAAGAGAAAACCAAAATAAAGGTAGTCAAACGGTCAAACCATTCTTTTAGCCATTATCATACAAAAAAGATATACCACTGTAATTTTTCTCCTAAAAATATACGATTTTTTTTAATAGCAATTGTAATATATTTAAGTCTTTTCAACATATAATTAAAGTTCTGAAGATTTGATTTAATAGTTAAAATTAACATATTAAGCACATTAAGTTTGAAATTTCAATGGTTCACAAGACCTATTTCTTATTTCAATGGGTAACTTGGCGAGTCAAATTCCAACATTTTTCGAATTTGAAAAAGAGTCAGAAAAATAGTTCGACCTGTCTTTCTGCTAAGCAAGATATATTGAACTCATAATTCATTAGATACTTTTGATGAAGAGCCTTTTTCTTTTTAGTATTTACTAGCAGATTTGGTCTCTCACAAATTGCAAATACTAATTTGGTAAGAATTAATCGGATTGAAACATTATAAACTAAGACAAATTCTAAGAAGAACCAGATTTTTCAGTTAGTACTTAGGCGAAGGTTAGAATCTAATATATATGAACCACTCATTAATTAAAACGAATAAACCACAGAAGATATTAAGGGGGTTTTGTTTGTGGCCAGTGGTTGATCATGAAGCTGACTTATTGATAAGCAAATGTAAGGCTATTTTACTCATCTTTGCTCCGAAATAACAGGCCATGAATGTAAGTGTGGGTAACTCTTTGTTGGCATTTATATGTAGCAAGTGCCACATAGTGCGTGACATGGGGTCAAGGTCCATTTTGTAGTTATTGACCACAACATATCTCAATTCCTTTCGTGTGTGTACATATGCATCTCTTTAAAGTAATTATGATTAGGTACTGACTGAATGAACAAAGATTTCATGATCATGAGTTGAGAACTGAGCTTCAGATTAGTAAAAATGATTAGATTGGACTTAAATTCCTTTAAAGTTGCAGAACACTCATATACATAACAGTATGAAGAAAAAGAAATTAGCACTAGAATTAGGTCAAATTACTTTTTATTTATTTATGTGAGAATATTTAAATTTCTTTCTTTAGAATTTCATCTTCAAGTAAAATTTTGATCTCATGGAACATGAAAAAATGGTTAAAATTAATATTAGTAATGAATTGGGTTTATAGCCACTATCACAGTAATAAATAAATAGATAATTAAATCAATATTTACCAAAAAGTATGGTTAAATATAAATTTTACAAGCTTGTTGCAATTAAAAAGAAGAGTATAATCTGAAACCCTAAAAATCATTGGGAGAATTAAGCTGTGGTTTTAAAAAAAAAAAGTCATTCTCAAATGGTCCTTTTACTCCTTTCTAATTAATTGTTGTTTGTCACGTCTTTAAGATTTTTGAAATGAATGATCTCCTCATATAATTAAGGTTTTCAAATCTACAATTAATTTTAAATTCTAAATTATATAAGATCAGGGGCGGAGCTATAGTGGGGTCACGTGGGGTCAACCGACCCCGCTTTAAAAAAAGAAAAATTCTGCTAGCTATGTTTAAAAATTGGAAATAACACATATATATAATTTGTGAAGAATTAGTTACAGTAAAACAAGATTGCTTCATTGGTAGTGAAGGTGTAGAACTTGATAAGGCATCCTCACGCGTCCCAGGTTCGAATCTTCTTTCTCAATATTTTTTTTTTCTTTGGCCCAAGTTTTGGACTAAATGCCCAATACCGCCACTCTGGTGCCCATGTGACCCATCCCCTAATTCGACTCACTCGCCTACAGCCCACTGCTCAGACAGAGCAACCAGTCCAACCACCACACCCTCACCCAGCCGCCCAGACCCACCTCCAAGCCGTCCACCATCCTGACCGCTGCCAAACGTAGACAGCCAACCAGTCCAGACTCAAGGCTGTCCAGCAAACTAAGTAAAGCAACCACCGCCAGTGCCACGCCCTGCTGGCTGCTGTCTGACGCCCAGCTGCGGCCCAGACCCCAAACCCACCGAGTTGTGAGTCGTCCACCACCGGTACCGGAAGCATTCGCCACTTCGCCGGTAGCCACCGTCACATACTCACATTGAAGACTTGAAATTTTGAAGGTTTCTACTCAAGTCTCAGTACTCCCCCTCCCTTTCATTTTCGGTTTTCCCTTTGTTGTTTGTTGTTTGAAATAAAATGGAATTTGATGTTCGATAATTGATTGTGATTTGTGTCCGTGATTTCATTGATTTGAGTTCATTGTCATATGCCCATGAGTTCATTTACATAGTTAGATTAGTTTCAATTATTGAAATCATTTGATAAAATTAGCTATAAATCATTTATCAATTGTAATTGTATTGTATGTGTTGTTTACTCATTCGATTCTCTTCTGATTAGTTATAATTATTGAATATCCTTCACTTGCTTAATTAAATCTTTTTTTGTTCAGTTAAAAATGCATAGATATTTCAAAAAATTGGCTACCGAATCGTTTCCCTCAACTTCTGCACCTGAAAATTCCCCTTTGAATCAAGAAATCGGCGAACACAACACTCAAACACAAACCTCAAATTTTGATGCAAACACTAATCCCTCGCCTTGTGGGAGAAGCTGAGTTGATTCAAGTGCTCTTTAGTCAGCTGAAAGAAAACCAATTTCACGTTATCATCCAAATGAGTATGATGAGGTAAGAAGAGCTTATATTCAAAAAGGCCATTGTCAACCCCGAAATCATGCTTTTCCTTAAAGATTGATGTCTAGAAATTATCGTCGTTTCAATGAGTCTTGGTTTGATATGTATGGCAATTAGTTAGAATATAGCATAAAAGAAAATGCGGCTTTTTGCTTGTGTTGTTATTTGCTCAAGAATGAGCATGAAAGTTTAAGTCATTTTGGAGGTGAAACGTTTACTTCTAAAGGATTTAGAAGTTGGAATAAGACAGAAAGATTTAAGATGCATGTGGGTGGGTCAAATAGTCGCTTTCCTGAAGCGAGCACTGAGTTGCTTCTCGGTGTAGCTTGTTTGAACCCAGTAGATTCATTCTCCAGTTTTGTAAGGAAAAATACTTCGAATGGCTCAATTGTATCTAGATGATTTTGATGAGTTGGGCATTGAGGCACTTACTTGTGAACTTGATACTTTTCAATGTACATGATGATGAGAGGTTCTCCGACTTGAGGGGAATTGGTGAGCTTTCAAGGAAATTGCTTCAAACAAAAAAATATCTGAGCTTTCCTCGCCTATATCTACTTGTGAAGTTGGCATTACTTTTACCAGTTTCCACTTCAACTGTTGAAAAGGTATTCTCAGCAATGAAGATCATCAAGACCAGTTTGCGCAACAGAATATCAGATGAGTTTTAAATGATACTGTTATTACTTATTTTGAGGATGATTTTTTGAAACACTATCAAATGATGATATCATGTATCGCTTTCAAAACATGAAGGTTCGCCGAGGACAATTGCCGTAATTGTATTAGCTTTGTAATTTCGGTTTTATGACTATTGTTAAATTTCAAATTTCAAATCATATTTATGTTTGAGTCCCGACCCCGCTTGAATTAATTTCTAGATTCGCCACTGTATAAGATACGCTATCAATGCTAACACCCTATATATGTATGAAATAAACTAGTTCTAAGCACGTACTAAACAAACGTCCTCTTATTTATGTTGATTGTGTTAAATATTAACAACAAACACAAATGATAAAAAGAAGAGACAAAGGTCCTGTTTGGGAAAACTAACTGGTTAGGTAGCGAATGACGATTTCAATAGCAGATAGGTATTTAGGTGGTGGATAATGTTTCTAATTTAGCTGATAATAGATAGTTGTTTAGATGAGTGGTTGAACAAGCAAAAGGTTATACTGGTTGTTACTATATGACAACCACCACAATTAAAACAGTCTTGAATGTTCAATTGTGTCTAATTGATTTTAACTGTTGATTTTATTTTTGTTATTAAATAGTTAAAGTTGTATTATAAAATCACAAAATATATGTAAATATTGACAAAAAAAAATTTTACATTGTTTGGTTGCTCTCTAATTACATTATAAATACAAACTCTATTTTTAAAAAGAAAAAAAATTTTACGAGTTGTTTTCCAACGACAATCTCTCTTCCTTTGGTTTCCAGCGACTCCTTCTTCCTTTGATTTCCAGCGACTCCCAATCTCCTTCTTCCTCCGAGAAGCTTGCTAGGGTGCTCGATCATTATGTCATCGTCTCCTTCTCTCTCACCTCTCTCTTGTATTCGGACGGCTAATGGTCATATTCCAACGTCCCCTCACTCACGTTCACCGTCAAGGCTTGTGTAGGCTAGTGTTTCGGCGAGAAGACGAGCGGTGTCCCGATGATTTGTAGGGTTTGCGTTGTTTGTTGTTTGTCGGGTTTTTTTTTTTAATTTTTGACAGACATGGTTATTGTACTTATAATAAATTCTGCGTTTGTAGCATTAAAAGTTGTGTAGTTGAACGGACAGTGCCTTGCTTGTCTCTTTTGCTCCCTGGGTTTGAATCTCAACAACGAGAAAATGGTGATAATTTTAGGAATTTTGAAGGCCAAGCAGCAAGTTCTTTAATCGAAAATAATTACCGTCGACAAACTTCTCGCCCAAAAGTTGAAAAACCCTGTCGCCGGAAACCATAGAAAGAGAGAGATTGGGAGCCAATAGTTATGGTTGTTGCCGGAAAACAACTCGCAAAAGCATTTTTTTTCTTTTTAAAAATTAAGTTTGTATTTCTAATGTAATTGAAAAGCAACCAAACAATGTCATATAAAAATTATTTTTATCAATATTTACATATATTTTGTGATTTTATAATATATTTTTAACTATTTAATAACAACAATAAAATCAACGGTTAAGATCAATCAAAGACACGTGAACGCTCAAGATTGTTTTAATTGTGGTGCTTTTCATATAGTGACAACCACTATAATTGAATCATTGAAATAAATGTGTTCAATAAATTTAGTTATTGGGTTAGCTAATACTATTAGCTTTTCGGAACGACTGCTTAAAACACTAAACATTACTTAAAAAACTAGTTAAATCACTAGGTGATGTACCTGCCGATGACCAAGCTAGGGTTCACTAGAATACAACTAACTTAGCAACCAAAGGAAGATAACATCAAGGGAAAAACAAGGGAAAGTGGTCACATGAAATGATGGTTGTGAGGCATCAAGTATGTGGATGAAGAATGGAACTTAGAATCAAGTGATTCTAAGTGATAAACCAAAGGTTCTTTGACGTGAGGTGATGTATAACACAAGGGGTGGAAGTACCCTAGCCTTAAACCACCAAGAACATGAAGCCAAAAGAGGAGTCTTCACAAAAGCAAGGTGGCACGGTCGTGCCTAAGGGCACGGCCACATCGTGCCATATTTCGGTTTGGCAAAACCGTGTGTCTTCATGTTGCACAATTTGAATAGACCTGGCAAATGGGTCATTCGGTTCGGGTACAGGTTGGGTCAAGTTCGGGTTGGGTCATGTTCTTGTTAAGTAACATTTCGGGTTGTTTCAGTTTGGGTCGGGTATGGTTCGGGTCGGGTCGATTTCGAGTCAACCAATTTTTTGTGAAATACGCTCGTCATGCCAAAACAAGCAACTTTGTTGAAAATTTCGGGTCGGGTATGGTTCGGGTCGGGTCAATTCGGGTTTCGGGTCGACTTTCGGGTGAGCATATTTCGGGTGTCGGGTCGGGTATGGGTCCGGATCATTCGGTTCGGGTTTCGGGTCTCGGGTCAGTTTTGCCATGTCTAGGTTTGAATGGTTTGAATGTTTGGCTTGGTGTTAGACCTTTTGGTGATGGTTTCAGCTTTGTGGGAGTATGAGAATGGATATAAGAAGGGTTATGGATGTGTGGAATGGAAAGATGAATCAAAGTAAGAGTTACTAACTTCAAATTAAAGCTAGCAAATCCACTTTAATCCTCTTTGAAACACCTTGAGTATAGCATCAAATGGATAGAACTAAACTTGAGATTTGGATACAGAAACACCACCAAATCCAAGTCTAGGACCCTTAACTAAGATTAAGATACAGAAACACCACTTAATCCTTGTTAAAACTCACTTGATCACCACTTAGTTTGGCCTAAACTAAGATAAGCAAGTAAGAGCTTAAAGAGAAGAAAGCACAAATGCTCTCAAAACTGATTTATATCATTCAAAGGGGTTGTGTTTCTTCAAGGGGGCATGGGGTGCCTTTAATAGGCAGTAAAAGACTTAAACCAAGCTAGTAAGCAAACACCTAAACATTCCTTCATGCTTAGGAAAGGTCTTAGTGCTAATTACAAGATATTACAACCTGATTTGTACTAAACTAGATTACAAGTTAACTAAACTTAATCTAATACATTGAAATACAAATCTAAACTATGTCTAAGCTATTAATACATCATTATACACTATGCTTAGCCTTAATACATGCTGAGATTTCTCACTCTCACCTCATTGGTCAGCCCAAAAGTAAAAAACCACTTTACGGCTAGCCAATGGGAAGCAAGCAACTCATGGACACCAATCAAGCTCTCATTGGACCACCTTTTGGCCATGCAACCAATCAAATAAAGGCCTAGAAGTGTGTGCCAAGCATAGAGGGACGTGCCTAGCTGCATTCAAGTGAAGAAAACCGGCTGGAGAATTAAAAAGAACCGGTTTATACAAAACCGGGTTCAGGGGCAGTTTCGTCCGGTTTTTATGCAACTTGTTAAGCATAGCAAAAATGGGTATGATTGTGATTTTAATCATGGGGGGGGGGGGTAAACTTTAGGATGTCTATAATCCCTCCCAACCAAGAAATCAAGGTTAGGGTGAGTTTAAATGGGTTAAATAAACTCAAACTTAAAACCGTGCAGATTAGAGCCTAATCTGACCAGTTTTGGAAAACTCCTTGTTTCTTCATCCTCTTGCGTGCATAATTGGAATTTGATGCTTGGACCTGAAAGTACACATCTTGAGGACTCCAAAAATGTATAAATTCACTACTTAAGCATTAGTATAGCTTAAGTTATGAATTAATCAAAACCGGGTTGTTTCTGGTTTGCTGGACAGTCTTGACACATCTTGGTAAATGGCTGATTTGAACTACCAAATGAACTCCAAATTGGATGCAACTTGTCTTGTTGGAAAGCTGACATCTTAAGCTTGAAATTCATGCAAAAACATCAGGCCTAAACCATTTGGATGCTTGTTGAATTTTTCTTGCAAAAGAGGGTCAGTGCTGGATTCTTCCCTTTTGTCCTGCAATGAAACAACTAAAACAAAATTTGGTTGAATTATACAACCTTTAACCAGCATATTAGTAATGCCAAATTGATTTGATTCTTTTAAATCAAAGGGCATGGTGACATCTCCATCACTAGGTCATTGAATATTAAAATTGATTAGTTAATGTATTGACTTAGTCAAAATATTGAATACCACTCAAAATGCTGTTGCGGTATATAGTAAAAAAAAAAAAAAAAAAAAATAGCGGGCTACAAGTCTAAATCTCCCATATGGACACACATAGATATCATACAGTTGACATATGCGCCAAAATGCATGAAATAACTATTACCAATTAGAGGAATCCCAAGATCATTCAAATGGTTTTGAGTAATAGACATGCATTTGGCTGTGGGATTTCTTCACTTTTTGTTAGTTAGTGCAGAAAAGGCACCAAATTTTATTAAATTTTTATTAATTTTTAATTAGTTTGGGTCAAAGAGTCCTCTATTATTATCTACGTATAACACATATAATTTTCGCAAGTAGTGAATTAAAATATTTTTTTTCCCCAAAATGAATTAAAACAAATTTAACTTGACAACAAAGGGATTCTTATGTTTGCAAGCTACTAGAGTACGAGGTCTATTTCACAACAACTGTCAAATTTTAACTTTTCAATTAAAATGTAAAATTAAATATAGATATAATTTTCCCAATTCAGAGACCGAAGTTATAATTTAAACTCAAATCTTTAGGATTAATTTAAACTCGTGTTTGGCCAACAACTGTCAAGGCTGAATTAGCTTGGTACTAGCAGAAAATACTCAATCTCACCAAAAATTAGGGGGGGGGGGGGGAGAAAATACTCAAACTTAGGGCAAATTTTGAAGTTGATTCCTCAGATGGTAGATGGTTAGGGGATGCAAATGGTATCTAGACTATTACAAGAGGGTATCATTGGCTACTTAGTCAACAGGGAAAGGTCCCCTTTGCTACGGCTATTTGGTGCAAATCCTACATTCCTAAGCGTGCTTTCTGCTTGTGGAGAGTAAGCTTGAGCAGATTACCAACAAAAGACGACCTATATAATCTGGGCATAGTACAAGAGTATGTATGTTGTCTTTACAGTGCTGAAACTGAAAGTCATTCTCACCTTTTTTTCACACACCAGTTACCAATACAGTTATTAGGTGCTACAACACCCATCTATGAAAGATGAAAAGGTCCATATGCATAACTATTGTTGCGGTAGTCTATGCTATCTGGGGAGAGAGAAACCAGCGATGCTTCGCTTCCGAGAGAGTTGAAAGACAAGCGGTAGGAGCAATCATGCTTAACTATAGAGTTCTTATGAGTGGGCGAAAAGAAAGGTGCACCTTTAGTAATATGGGTAATCACTTCATATCCCTTAAGCCATACTTCGGGTGTTACAATCACCCACTTAAAGTACACAATGTCCTCGTTATACCTTGCAAGCCGACCAACTTATATGTCCTCTAGACATGCGGTTCGCTCCTAGTATCTTTGACCCGCTAAGTGGCTGCCCAAGGCTCTTCTGTCCACTGGCGCAGCTCACGGTCGCGGGTCAATTCTGATACTATATATAATGCACCGACCCCTCCTCGGGTAGTTGACAGTGACCATGAACTGCTTCAAGGATGGTCGACACATCATACAGATTGTTAAGTATAGATTGTTGTATATAGTAAACAAGAAAATGTCAACAGTTGAAAGAAAGTATATTGAGCATATCTATACTCAAGGGCTTGGGCTTAGCTCTCCCCTTCTGGTTTGTAATGAGCAGCTCTTGATTGTGATAATAATATTTTTCCGTTTATTAACCCAAAAAAAAGAAAAACTCAAGATGTTACCAATCAAAATAGCTAACTATATATATTACATATTGAATTGTATGTAGGAATTTTTCACGTGCACTATAATAAAATGACTTTTGTCCATTGATTGCGTCATCATTCACCAGTTAACTACATCATCATCAATTATCATATTTTTTTAGTAGGTAATCTTTGACTGTAACCCTGTCAAGGGTTGGCGATGACCCTTCTGTCAAGCCGCCCAAATCTCAGCTTCCAGTTTTGCATGTTGTACGGTCCGACGGAGACGCAAAATAACTATAGACGACAACAGGGGTTTATTTTTAGGGTTTGACTTTTGAGTCAATTTGGTCAAAAGTATTAGTAGTGTTTTAGACGATATCAAGATCAAGACGTTTTCGCTGTAATTACATTATAGCTCTCGGCTAGGATGAGATGTTGGATGTATGAAATTTGTGGGTTTAAACTCAACTAGGCTTTCAGGGTTTTGACTTTCATCTTGAATCCATTTGATTTAATAGATTTTTTAGGGTAATTTACTAAATTTTTTAAATTAGTTTCCTCCACAAAAACTTTTTGAATTGATTGTTTTATGGGTCGAACTCTTTTGTGAGTTAAATAAGTTTATTGTTTAAGATAAATTAAGAACATCCACACTACAGAATTATGAATTCGGATGGATCTTGATGAAAGAGAAAAAGAGCTTTAATATTAAAAAAAAAGAACATGTAAAAACATATCTTATTAAAAATATATAAACTACATTAAAGTGGTTTCCATGGACTTTGAGCGTTGTTGCATGAGTTTATGTCAACTCAGCGCGTGGCATGGAAACCAAAGCAAGCTTTGGGCTTAGTAAGGTGTGACTTCCACCCGCCTTTCCTTTCGCACCAAACTTCTGGTCTTAGTGGTTCCTGAAGAGGAACCTAACAGTCTTGGAACTCTCGCAAGCATTGTCAAGAACCCTGCTCCTACCACAGCACCGTGAAAGAGAAGACCTAAGAACCTTGGTTAGTGTATGTGGTGTGGATGCTCTAACATATAGACATAAATAGTCAAATCAAACTGTTTTCTTTAGTTTTTCAAATTCTTAAGTAATTATCACTAGTTACACCTTTTCTGCCAGAGTAACACATAAATTGTTTCCTATGAGTTAAGGTTGGTTATCTTGATGTTTCAATTAATCGCTCACATAAATTTTAATGTTTTGAACTAAAGTACGAATCTGCAAAAAAATATATTATATATAGACATCCACAAAACTACCAATAATAAATGAGACTCCTGCTTACATAAGAATTTTGTTCTCTCATTTGATTTTAATATTTTAGTAACGTGGTTCAACTGCTTCATGGATCACAGATTCAACTCCGGGTCATTATGACCCAACTCCGTATTGACAAAGTATGGAGTGGAGGCAATAGGGGAGACGTGAGCAGAAAGGGAACAGGGAGAAGAGAAAAGTGAAGATTTCAACAAATTCAATCAAGCGATCAAAGATCAATAAGAATAACGTATTTGCATTCACATGATTACAACTTGCAATGTATATAAATATATAATATACACCCAATCGGCTTGGAGCGACTCTCTAATCCGAGTACAGTCATGCAAACATGGAGGTATCACAGGGATATACATCGTTACAACCACCACCACCACCACCATCGAATATGGTCCTATTGGATTAATTTTAGAAGCGCAGATACATGCAGGTTGCTCCTGACAAGTAGAAAGGCTGTTTCTGAAAGACTCAAAATCATGTACAAAATCGGCAAACACCTATCACAAAGGACCACCTGCTCTCCTAATAGATATTGTTGAGGAAGCAATCCAAGCAACACTTGGGATTAACCATGTACCATATGAGATCGAGTAAGAATAGTGCCCTCATTACAATTGCCACCATTTACGATTTTCCATCCTTTTTGCTAGTTCTTTTGCCATGGAGGCAAAGTTTTCTGCACCATCTCTCAGCTCCTCAGTATTTTTGCTAAGCCTCTGCAGAAATTTAGAAGGTGAACACAATCAGGGGAAGTTGGTCAACAAAGCAGAAACACTGAATAGTGAAGACACAAGTACACAGGGGGTTTATGACAACCTATAGTTGGCTGAAAGACCTAGGCAAATTTTCAGCACACAATTATACTGAGGTAAATAAAAATCTCACTAGTGCAAATCCAAGCTCATAATGAATTATCAGACCACACTGAAGTAGCACAATTTGAAATACAGAAATGTACTAAGAGGGGCAAGGATCTGATGCCTTCAAACACCACCAATGTGAAATACAGAAATGTACTAGAGCGAGAATATAGTAGACAGGGGCGAGCAACAGCCAACAAGAAACAATTCGTTTTGCATGTGACCCATTGGTAATGTCCGGATCAAGGATTCGAAATGCAGCTTAAGTCACAGTTGACGTAAGAGACTCCCTAATAAATGTGGCAATTGCACGCAAATTGCATTTTGTCACAGAGCGAAACACAGGTCACTGAACTTCAAAACCGTTCCAATGTGGCCGTTCCATCGCAGAACGGCCTGTTTTGAATGCGCTCTAGGGTAAGACTAACATCATATGATTCCCATGCAGTTACCACTAAGCAGGACATGTTTAAAAACCATAGCATGCTCAGGCCCCCAAACCCAAGTGACCAAAGAGGTTCTGCTTGTCTCATGGGAGAGCTAGATGTGTTCCTGAACTTCAGGAGGCAGTAGAACTTTATCTGACAAGTCTGATTTTAGCCTTTGCATTCAAAAGGCTGTATGGATTTGGATGGATTTTGCAGAAAAAGACTACATTGAATCCACTGTAGACTAGTTTAACCCACAATCCAACTCCACCACTGCATTAAGAAAATTCTGGAAAATATGCTCCACAACGATTTCTTGGGAAAATGAAAGGCAGAAAGTTTTTATCAGGCATTGATATGTTGATGATGTTTAACTCATGATCAGTTGAATCTTGGGGAGATTGGAGGTCATGCATTGAATCTTCTTGACGGAAGATTGGCAGATGAAAGGTTGTGTTCCCCACTCAAACTGATGTAGGACGCTCTAAGAGCAATTCCCACACTAGAAAATCACACAAGAACTTTTCGAAAACTCAATAATTCAATTCATTCAAGTGTGTCTTTTCTCAATGCAGGAAGGGGTTTATATAGGAATCAATACAACTGAAAAAGGAATATAAAATAAATCCAACGATTACAATAAGATTACGATAACTAAAAATAATATAAAAAAATAAAAAAAATTTATTCTAAAATAGAATTCCTAGATTACGAAATCTCCTATTCTTTCTAGAATAAACATTGCCATAGAACTCTTTAGGAAATACGACATCATTCTCCCCCACTAGAAAAAAACTCGACCCTGACGAGTTGTCTTGGAGGTTCCACTCTAAAAGAGTCGGATTCATATCACGAAACTCAACTTCAGTAATCCAAGTAGCATCTGACTGGGGCCGTCCTGATCATTGCACCAGGAAGCATCAGAATCCTCCACGAGAAGAGGAAGATGACACAAACTCATCATCCAACACCGCCTCAATGTCGGTCTGCGACTGTGGCAAAGGGGGGAGTCTAGGGACCTGAGTACCTGCAGAGACCCCAAAAGGAAGACAAGGAGGCTCGAAAGTACCTCGATGAAGAATGAGATCCTCCGCATTGAAAATAGGACTAATACCTAAACTGTCGGGGAGATCAAGTACATACGCATTAGATCCCAACTTTCGAATGATTTGGTAAGGTCTCATGGGACTAGCGTGAAGCTTTTTAAGGGAGTTTATGAGTAATCGTTCAGGTCCAATCCGAGCCATAATAAAATCACCCACCCCAAAATTCGTAGCTCAGCGATGCATGTCAACTGAATGCTTGTAGCTGTCATTGCTCATAGCAATCTTGCGTCGAATCTCAACATGCAAGTCATGAATATGTTGTGCAAATGTGGATGCAGGATGGGACACGCGGGCGTCAGGTGGGAGGGGAATAAGGTCAGCAGGGGTACGAGGAGAGTAACCACGGACAATCTCAAAGGGACTCTTACCTGTGGTCCTATTGATCACATTGTTCTATGCAAACTCAACAAGGGGTAAAGTCAAATCCCAAGTGCCTTGTTTCTCACTCACAACGCATCTAAGTAACTCCCCCAAACTGCAGGTAACAACTTCAGTTTGCCCATCCGTTTGAGGGTGAAAGGCCGCAGAAAATTTTAGAGTATTACCACAATCTCCATAAGGTCTTCTAGAAATAGCTCATGAATTTGACATCCCTATCAGACACTATGGAAGTGGGAAGCCCATGCAACGTAACAACCTCTCGGAAGACTAACTTAGCAACATGCGAAGCGTCATCGGTCTTGCTACAGGCAATAAAGTGGGCCATCTAAGAAAACCTATCGACCACAACTAAAATTGAATCAAGACCACGGGATGTTCTAGGCAGACCTAGGACAAAGTCCATGCTAATGTCCTTCCACGAAGCATGCGGGATAGGAACAGGAGTGTAAAGTCCTGCATTGTGCCTTTTAGTCTTAGCTAACTGACAGGTGTGGCACTAAGACACAATGCGATGTACATCTCTTTTGAGAGATGGCCAATAGAAGCGATATGCAACCAAAGCAATGGTCCTATCTTTACCTAGGTGGCCAGCTAGTCCCCGAGCATGCATCTCCCAAATTAAGTCCCGGAACGACGTCTTAGGAATGCATAACTTGGACCCCCGAAACAGGAAACTGTCATGAATGACAAAGTCAACATGATGGTTGCGATTTCCCGCCGAAAGGTCCGAGTAAATGAGTGAAAATTCAAGACAAGAGGTGTAAGTGCCTTTGAGCTAGTCAAAATGGAGAACCTCAACCCACATTGTCTATAAGAGGTAACCAATGCGACTGAGGGCATCAGCCACCTTGTTGTCAACACTAGATTTGCGCTTAAGAACAAAGGAGTATTCACTAATATACTCAATCCACCTAGTATGCTTAGGATTGATACTAGACTGAGAATTCCAGTGCTTAAGGGCCTCATGATCCGAATAAACAACAAATTCATGCGGGAGAAGGTAATATCGCCAATGACGAAAGGACTGAAGTAGATCGATGAAACTCTGATACCAAATTGATATAAGACACTCTAAGAGCAATTCCATCGCACAAGAACTTTTTGAAAACTCAATAATTCAATTCATTCAAGTGTCTCTTTCCCCAATGCAAGAGGGGGGTTCATATAGGAATCAATACAGCTGAAAAAAGGAATATCAAATAAATCCAAAGATTACGATAAGATTACAATAACTAAAAATAACCTAAGAAAATAAAATGATTTTATCCTAAAAGAGAATTCCTAGATTACGAAATCTCCTATTCTTCCTAGAACAAACATTGCCATAGAACTCTTTAGGAGACACGACATGACAAACTCAATTCATGTGTGGGCGTGCAAGTGAGTGCACATGCGCGTGCATGCGCTCTGTGTGCGTGTATTTACAAATGCATCCTATCCCAAAATGTGAGAGGAAGGAACCTCTTAACCCAATACGGACCATAAGTGATAGTGTAAGTCTAGGCCTTGTGGGGTGTATCACAGGCACCCCAAACACCAAGTAGGGGGAGAGAGTGTAAAGATTCAAACACTAGCACAAGGAGAGTGATATGCTGTGTTGTGGGATTACCCATGTAATCCATATTTTCTTAATATACCGAATGTACCAGTTCTCACAAGATCACGGGTTTTCCCCTTGTCGCTAAGAGTGGTTTTCCATGTAAATTATTGTGTTGTTTCTCCTTCAGAGTGTGATTATGTGCTTGTGAATGTTGTACGTGCCCACCAAATGCTTGGTTCCCAACAGAAAATACAGGTAAAGATTTAAGTCCCACTTTAAAAAAGAAAAAAAGTGGAGTGAAAAGGGTTCCAACGCATCAGAAACAAACTAGTGTCTTATTGCTTTCTAGTTTCTGTAACTCAATTGTCGTAGCAAAAGGGTCAGATTTTATGTCAATCTTAGTTTTATAAAGATGTGCCTCTGCTGGGCCTCATGATGCACAAAAGGCTTGAGCCGTGCGGAAGCCCTTTTTGCTTTTTTCTTTTTAGGCGCCAGGGGGGGGGGGGTTTGTGCCAGAGCGGACGGCTGGTAATCCAGGCTCAAACCTCCTAAACAACTGTGATGTTGGTGCCCAATATGTCTGGAAGACTGGAACCATATCATCCCATTTGATGGCATCGACACTTAAATGGTCTGTCTGGTTTGTCCAGTGAAAGTATAAAACAGCTCCTCCGGCTGTAAGTCGCACTTTCTTGGGGTGTCTAGTGAAAACATCATATTCCTATATACAACAGGAGTATCGTAAAAAAACTGTAATGGAATGAGAGGAGCAGTAAACCCTGATGGCAAATCTTTGATGGGAACATAGGACTGATGGGGGTGCTATGCATTGGAAGTCATGGTAATCCTAATGTCTCCCCAAGTGCATCAGGGGCATGGGGTGCTGGGATCTACACATTTTCAACCAAGCTTTGCTCACCAACCAGGGTTGGAGCATCATGATCACACATTACTGGTCAAGGTTCTTAAAGCCATATACTTCCTGAAATCAAACTTTTTGGAGTCCTTTTTCAGGAAGGTCCTGAGCTTTCCATGAAGATTTTTCGAAGGCTGCACTCGTCGAAGGGTTACATTGGCGTGTGGCAGATGGGAAAACTATTCCAGTATGGGAGAATGTATGGCTGCTGTGACAGTTGGGAGAGGAAGAGCTTGAAACCCAATCTGAGGGCTGCACCAGGGTTAAGGATACATAAACTAATCGAAGAGGGAAAAGCTGAATGGAACCTGAACCTTGTCTAGAATAATCTTACCAAGGAGGATGCAGCAGTCCGGAGCATTTTGCTTAGCCAGAGGAACCCCCTGACACATTATTTGTGGGATTCAGGTCCTCTGTATTGCATCAGATAACTGCAGCTGAGCAGTGATTCACCCTTGGGACGCCACATCATTATCATTCCAATCCAATATCTAAAGATTTTATCTGGGGTGTTGCTTTGCACTTCACTGGGGTATTGGGGATCTCCATTCTTCCTTGATCTACAAGCCTCACTTTACTTTGCAATTCTTTCTCATTTTTTGTCCAACCAAAAATTAAAATCAAATAAAAGATCAATAATTTTTATATGAATCACTCGTTCACCTTTCTCCATCTCAACAGATATTTGGCATTCTCATCAGCAACCATACGGTTAAGTACATAAGAACTAGCATCAAGAAGTGTTTTCTGTTTTTAAGTGCAAAATTGATTTTTTGAAATTTGATTTTCATGTTTGTTTTAAATTGAATCAAGCTTGGGGGGCGCCCCCCCCCCCTAATGGATCAGCCTTTGATTCCATCAATTTAGGATACAAAGAGGAGAACGAAATAGAACCAAGAAAATAACTGGATTACGTCGGAAAAAAAAAAAAAAACAGAAAAATTGAGAAGACTCCATAGTGATGGCTGCGCTCAAGGTTGGGAACTTGGATGAAAGAGAGCAGGGAGAAAGGCGCATACTGTACAGCAAGGCCAGATTAAAAAGCAATAATAGCTGTTAAAAAAAAAGCCTTTCGATTGGAAGCATTGATGTGGCGTCAAATGGGTGAGTCAACTGCAAAGTTGCAGTTATTTGAGACAATACAGAGGAGCTGATTCCATTATTCGTGGCCATGCAAAGATGGTGTGTTCACCGTGAAGTCAGCTTATTCGCTTGGCAAAATTGGGCATCTTGAGGCTTGGACAACTAGGGAATCCTTGATCAAATGGGTTGGTAGAAGATGCTGTGGGGACTCTGAACTATTTCAAAACTAAAGAATTTCACTTGGGGGAATTGTTTCAGAGACCCTGGGGGTAAAATTTACATTAGGCCTGTTCTATTTCACGTTTAGATACAGCTAATAGATGTAAGGAGATGTAAGAGAGATGTAAGAAGCACTAAGGAACTGTAAAGAGCTGTAAGGAGCTATAAGAAGATGTAAGGAGCTGTAAGAAGCTGTAAGGAGATGTAAGGAGCTGTAAGGATAGGTGTAAGGAGTTGATGAATGTTATAGAAAATCTATATGGTATGTAAGAAGATGTAAGCAGATGTAAGGAGATGTAAGGCGATGTAAGAAGATGTAAGAAGATGCAAGAATTATGTTAAGGATGTAAGGAGCTGTAAGGAGATGTAAGAAGCTGTAAGGAGATGTAAGCTCTTAGCTAAATCCTAAAAAACGCGAAATAGAACAGGGCCATTGTAACGCAGGCATACGAGTACAGGTAGCACCTACCCTGCCCGCAATTCAGATGCTGAGACAATAGTACAAATGTCTTGAGTACCAAGAAGTGCAAACGGCATGGGAAGCCTGGGGTTTAAGGAGACTGAGAAAGAGATGCCCAGAGGTTCGATTAGGAAGACTCAAATGGACTGCAGACAAAATTGATGGGCATGGGCATTACGGACAGCAAGAAACGAAATGGTATTCAAACATTCAAAGACCAACAGAGTAACAATGACATAATGCTTCATCAATCCGGTGAAAGGTGTAGCTGAATATGGAGAGGGTATACACAAACTGCAAGACAATGACCATCTACTTTGATAGCAGGGAACCCTCGCAGCCAAGGCCTATCAAAATTAACTCTGATCTGTTTGTTGCAGAATGGGTTCAGACTGTGCTAGGGTTTGTGATCAGAAATGAGAAAGGAGACCTGTTGTGCATAGAGATGAAAAGAACAGATGCAAAGCAGGTTGTGGAGGAAGCGGATGCTGCTGCTGCCCTCTTTGGGTTACAGATGGCAATCCAGATGGGCTTCAAAGGTGTTATAATGGAAAGTAACTCCATTAGTCTAGTGCCCAAATTGCAATCAGGGAAGAAAGGCCTAGCTCCTGTGGACTTCATGCTGGAAGATACTGGAGCTTTAAGAAATAGATGTGATGTGGTGTTAGCTATGTTAGCTAGTCATGTCAAAAGAGGGGTAACGCAGTTGTACACCTGGTTGCAAGACTTAGCCCACTGAACGGGATTGATCAGTAGTACTTTGACAATTTCCCACCGGATGTGTATACCATCAGATGCCTTGATTTGAATCAATAAGAAACCCCTCCGTTTGGGCCTCAGAAAAACAAAAAATAGGTCTCAGAAAAACAAAAAATGGAACGAAATATGGCCATGCTAAGAACAGAAATCCTTTTTGATGTCGTATCGCCTAAGGAATTCTATGGCAATGTGTATTCTAGGAAGAATAGAAGATTTCGTAATCTAGGAATCCTCTTTTAGGATAAAATCTTTTATTTTCATATATTATTCTTAGTTATCAAATCTTATCGTAATCTTTAGATTTATTTTATATTCTTTTTTCAGCTGTATTGATTCCTATATAAACCCACCCCATGTTTTGGGGAAAGACACAGTTGAATGAATTGAATTATTAAGTTTTCAGAAGTTCTTGTGTTATTTTCTAGGTGTGGGAATTGCTCTTAGAGCGTCCTACATCAAATTGGTATCAGAGCTTTAGAGCTTTTGATCCTAGTCGCTGCGAGACCCTTTCGCAGTCTAGTTTTCTTCTGTCTTGGCTTCCCTTTGATTTCCTTTTTTCCTTTTCCCCTTACGTTCACCACCAAAAAAAAAAAAAAAAAACACTTTGCTGCCAGCCTTCGCTAAACCCCTAAACCTTCGCTGCCAGCCTTCGACGCCACTCCTCCCATCGGCCACCACCACCTCCGACCACCACCACGAGCTCGCCGCCTCGGCCTAACACCCCCTAGACCTCCACTGCCACCAGCCGTCGCCGGCAGCCACCCCAATTTCCCAATTCGGCAAACCCTAACACTAGCCGCGCACCACCAACGCTCGATTCCTCCACCCAGCACCACCTCCCACCACCACCCAGCCCGACCCCTCGGTCGGAACCTCCGGTCGACCACCACCGTATCCACCCCACCGGCCACCTCTTGCCGGAACCCTAATATCAAAAAAATCGCGAACCCTAGGCGCGATTTGACCCAAATTGTCGACCCTATCGCCCCAAATTCACGCCCCATCCTTCACATTCATTCCAAATCGATTTCACTACTGTATTCACCACTATATTTCGCCCAAAACCCCCCAAACAATTGTGGTAATTCGCATCAGATCTTGGTTCAATTATTTGACCCTAAAACCGCAAACCCTCACACTGCGAATTCTCTTGCTCGCAATTTGAAGACTTTGGTGCCTCCGGCCTTCGACAGAGAGTCCTGAAAGTGGTGACGGGTTGCTGCTGCTGTGCTAAATTTGTTGCGAAGTGTTGCTAGCAGTTCGTCGTCGTCACTTCATTAGCATCAAATCAGTCGGTCGCTACTGTGGAAGAAGTGGGCCTTAGACCAGTACTTAAGTACACTAAGAGGTACGAGGAACTCGATTTACTTTGATAAGAGTTTTGATTCTCTGTACGTGAATTTAGCCTAATTCCTAATTGTTTAGAGTTTGAGTACGTGCTTGGATCCTGAATTTTGTTCCCTTGCTCTTAACTTTTGCTTGGTCTGACTTCTTTCAATAATCTATATCAAAATTTTGTGTTCTGTGGTGTGTAGTGGTTGTTTGTTGCTGTCGTTACTATTGCAACTTGGTTTAATCTCAGCACTTACATCTTGCATTCATAGTTGCATTCATCATGTCATCCTCACCCAAACAGCCTTACCAATACCAGATTAACACCCTATCTGAAAGACTTGATCGTCAAGATGCTAGGTTTGATCAACTCGAGGCCAAAATTGACAAACTTACTCGAGCATTTGAGAAGTTACCTATGCTTGACCAACCTCAAACCCCACCCCAATTTTCCCCTGACCTACTTGTGGGGGGCAATGATCGTCGTCAGTGGGTTGTTTATAAGGCAAGTCAAGCTAATGAGCCTGAGGAGAGGGAACCAGAATCAGTGACCCCATTTAACCCTCGGATGCAGGGGGGGGGGGGAGTAACCTGAGGCATGACCAAAGGGACCATAGAAACCGTCGGTTCAACACCCCTAGAGGTGACAGGAGGACGGATAACTCTAGAGAGCCTAGGCATGCAGACCTTGAAACTGACCGTAGGTGTGTTCACGAGGGTTACTCTGATATTACTTGAAAAGTGAAAGTTGATGTACCCTCTTTTGATGGAAAGATAGATGCTACTACTTTTTCTGACTGGATAATTGCTATGGAGGACTATTTTGACTGGTATAAAATGTCTGATATTGAGCGAGTTAGATTTGCTAAGATGAAACTCATAGGTCCTGCTAGGAAGTTTTGGCAAACTGTCACGAGTCACCTTGAGCGAATGCGTCAACCTCCTATCATTCAATGGGAAGTTATGAAGGATAGGTTGAAAGAAAAGTACCTCCCTTCTTTCCATAAGGCACACCTTGTCGACCAAATGCTAGACCTTAGACAGTCCACCTCTAGTGTGTCTGATTACATCAATAGTTTTGAGGAATTAACTCAACGCTGTGACCTTTTAGAGGATCCTTCCATTACCATAGCCCGCTTCATTCGGGGCTTACGGACTGACCTTAAGAGGGAAGTAACCTTATCTGCGCCTTATACTCTTGATGAGGCTTACCACAAAGCTTTAGAGGTTGAAAAACTTGATAAGCTTTACCCTGTGCGACGTGCTGCTCCTTCCTCTAGGGCCCCTGCCCAATCTGTCCCTAAGATGAATGAGTTTTCTGTGAGTGCTTCAACTTCTAAGGTTCCCAACCCTCAAATCCCACCAAGAGTAGCCCCGCAGGGAGTTTCCTCTGGTACATCTCGTAACCCAGTCCAATGTTTTAGCTGTTGTGGGAGAGGTCATTATGCTTCTTAATGCCCTCACCGTACCCTGGCCCTAGACCATGAGTCGTTTAGACCACCCGAACTTGAGGAAGAGGTTATCAACCCTGAGGGAGATTTTGAAGATCTTATTGATGTTGAGAATAGCCTTCTCCATGATGCACATCTTGGAGTTGTGAGATGCCTTTTAGCCAACCCAACCATGAACGATGAGTGGAAACGTAGCACCATCTTCTATACTCTTGTGAGGTGTGGGGAAACTCTTATGAAAATGGTTATAGATGGTGGCAGTACAATGAATGTCATTGCTGAGGCCGCTATAGAGCGCTGTCAGCTTAAGGTAGAACCCCACCCCCACCCTTTCAAGGTAGCCTAGGTCAACAAGACCCACCTCACAGTTACCCATAGATGTAAGATTCCAATCCAGATTGGTGGTTACAAGGACGAGGTTTTATGTGATGTCCTCCCAATGAATGTCGCTCACATTCTCCTAGGTCGTCCTTGGCTTTATGATCGGAATGTCTCACATAACGGGAGAGAGAACACTTATACCTTTAGGTACATGAATAAGAACATCACTCTTAACCCATGTCGACCTAGAGAGTTGCTGCCTTCCCCAGGTCCCAAACCTTCTCCAACCTTGTCATCTCCCCACAGTGTGTCTGCTCCTCCTAGGGAAACTATTTCCCACATTCACCACAGATCTTTTGAAAGACTGGGAAACTCTAAAAAATTCTTCCTGACAATCTTAGCTAGGGAGCTAACTTCAGACTCCATTGCCTTCCCTAACATCCCTTCGGGTGACCTATCTCTCCAAGACCTCCCAGTTGAGATTGATGACCTGCTTAAAGAATTTGTCGATGTTGTCCCTCCGGAACTTCCTAGTGAGCTCCCTCCCCTTCGTGACATACAGCATGCTATTGACTTGGTCCCTGGTTCTCAAACTCCCTAACCTTCCCCATTATAGGTTGAATCCAACTGAGCGAGCAGAATTGAATAGGCAAGTTCAAGACCTATTGTCTAAGGGCTTCGTTCGTCATAGCATGAGTCCCTGTGCGGTCCCTGCCCTCCTTACCCCTAAGAAGGACGGATCGTGGAGGATGTGTGTCGATAATAGAGCCATCAATAAGATTACAGTCAAGTGTAGGTTTCCCATTCCAAGGTTAGAGGACATGCTTGATTGTCTTGCTGGGGCTAGCTGGTTCTCTAAGATAGATTTGCGTAGTGGTTACCACCAAGTCCGTATTAGACCAGGAGATGAATGGAAAACTGCCTTTAAGACCCAAGATGGCTTATTTGAGTGGATGGTTATGCCTTTTGGGCTATCCAACGCTCCCAGTACCTTTATGAGACTCATGACTCATGTTCTTCAGCCATTTATGGGAAAATTTCTAGTTGTCTATTTTGATGACATCTTGGTATATAGCAAGTCTAGGACAGATCATGTCGACCATCTCAAGCAACTCCTGAACGCACTTAGAGAGGCCAAGCTCTTTGCTAATCTGAAAAAATGCATCTTCCTTCAAACCCAAGTCCTCTTTTTAGGATTCATTGTGTCCGCTCAAGGTATCTCCGCTGATCCCGACAAAGTTAGAGCCATTAGAGAATGGCCTGAACCTAAGACCCTTACCGAGGCTAGGAGTTTTCATGGTCTTGCTTCCTTCTACAGAAGGTTTATCAGGCACTTCAGCCCTATCATGTCCCCTATTACAGACTGCTTGAAGAAAGGCCCATTTCATTGGACTTCTAAAGCGGCATCTGCCTTTAAAGAGATTAAGGAGATGATGTCAACTGCTCCAGTCCTTAGGCATCCTGACTTTTGTAGGGTTTTTGAGGTTGCTTGCGATGCCTCTGGATACGGCATTGGTGGAGTGTTAAGCCAGGAGGGACATCCCATAGCCTTCTTTAGCGAAAAGTTTAGTGAATCTAGGCGGATTAAGTATACCACCTATGAGAAGGAGTTATATGCTCTGCTTCAGTCCCTTCGTCATTGGCGCTATTACCTTCTCCCGCATGAATTTGTTGTGTATTCGGATCATGAGGCCCTTAAACATTGGAATTCTCAGTCTACTATCAACCCTAAGCATGCTAGGTGGATTGAGTATATTAGTGAGTACTCCTTTGTCCTTAAGCACAAATCTGGTGTTGAGAACAAGGTAGCTGATGCCCTCAGCCACATTGGTTGCATCTTACAGACAATGCGGGTTGAGGTTCTCGGTTTTGACAAGCTCAAAGGCACTTACACCTCTTGTCCTGACTTTTCACTCATTTACTCGGACCTTTCGGCTGAAAATCGCAACCATCACGTTGACTTTGTCATTCATGACGGTTTCCTGTTTCGGGGGTCCAAGTTATGCATTCCTAAGACGTCGTTCCGGGACTTCTTAGTTTGGGAGATGCATGCTAGGGGATTAGCTGGGCACCTAGGTAAAGATAGGACCATTACTTTGGTTGTAGATCGCTTCTATTGGCCTTCTCTCAAAAGAGATGTACTTCGCATTGTGTCTCAATGCCGCACCTGTCAGATAGCTAAGACTAAGAAGCACAATACAGGACTTTACACCTCTTCCTATCCCGCATGCTCCGTGGAAGGACATTAACATGGACTTTGTACTAGGTCTTCCTAGAACATCCCGTGGTCTTGATTCAGTCTTAGTTGTGGTTGATAGATTCTCTAAGATGGCCCACTTTATTGCCTGTAGCAAGACAACTGACGCTTCACATGTTGCTAAGTTAGTCTTTTGAGAGATTGTTAGGTTGCATGGTCTTCCCACTTCCATAGTGTCTGATAGGGATGTCAAATTCATGAGCTATTTCTGGAAAACCTTATGGAGACTGTGTGGTACTACTCTGAAATTTTTTGCGGCCTTTCACCCTCGAACAGATGGACAAACTGAGGTTGTTAACCGCAGTCTGGGGGAGTTACTTAGATGTGTTGTGGGCGAGAAACAAGGCACTTGGGATTTAACTTTACCCCTTGTTGAGTTTGCATATAACAATCCAGTCAATAGAACCACAGGTAAGAGTCCCTTTGAGATTGTCCATGGTTACTCTCCCCGTACCCTTGCTGACCTCATTCCCCTCCCACCTGATGCCCGTGTGTCACATCCTGCATCCACATTTGCACAGCATATTCATGACTTGCATGCTGAGATTCGACGCAAGATTGCTTTAAGCAATGACAGTTATAAGCATTCCGCTGACATACATCGAAGAGCTGCGAATTTTGAGGTAGGTGATTTTGTTATGGCTCGGATTCGACCTGAACAATTACCCAAAAACTCCCTCAAAAAGCTTCACGCTCGTGCCATGGGACCTTACCAAATCCTTCGAAAGTTGGGATCTAATGCATATGTACTCGATCTCCCTGACAGTTTAGGTATTAGTCCTATTTTTAATGTGGAGGATCTCACTCTTCATCGAGGTACTTTCGAGCCTCCTTGTCTTCCTTTTGGGGTTTCTGCAGGTACTCAAGTCCCTAGACTTCCACCTTTACCACAATCTCAGACTGCCATCGAGGCAGTGTTGGATGATGAGTTTGTGTCCTCTTCTCGTGGTGGGTTCCGACGCTTCCTGGTGCAATGGTCAGGACGGCCCCAGTCAGATGCTACTTGGATTGTTGAAGATGAGTTTCGTGCGATAAATCCGTCTCTTTTAGAGTGGTACCTCCAAGACAACTCGTCGGCGTCGAGTTCTTTTCCGGTGGGGGAGAATGATGTCGTATCGCCTAAGGAATTATATGGCAATGTGTATTCTAGGAAGAATAGAAGATTTCGCAATCTAAGAATCCTCTTTTAGGATAAAATCTTTTATTTTCATATATTATTCTTAGTTATCAAATCTTATCGTAATCTTTAGATTTATTTGATATTCTTTTTTCAGCTGTATTGATTCCTATATAAACTCACCCCATGCTTTGGGGAAAGACACACTTGAATGAATTGAATTATTAAGTTTTCAGAAGTTCTTGTGTTATTTTCTAGGTGTTGGAATTGCTCTTAGAGCGTCCTACATCACTTTCCTATTCCAACGCACTCATGTCAGAACCAGTTTAGAAGGGGACAGAAGAACTAAGAACCCATAAAAAGAACGGGAAGAATCTATTTATAAACATAGATGCTCATAGCACACTAAAGTATTAAATGGGGACAACAAAATGAAGAATTTGCCACAAAGACCTTGGGCAATAACAGAAATATATCTATGGAAGAGTGTGAACTTGCCTGTAGCTATGGTAGGTAATCCTGCTTTTGATATAGACAACATGCCATCTTTGGGAATGAAGCTGGACTTTGTTAAACCCTTGGAATTCAATGGTGATGCTACTCAATGTATTGAGGAGACGATGTGCACACTGAAGAGGAATTTAGGCAATCTCCTGTAATTTGTTTCGTATTGGTTGCCAGTACCCCCCTCAAGGTCATGGAAGGTTTTCTTAATCATATCCGGGAGATGACAGGGCTGCAAGGGGATGTGTCAGAACTTGATGGAGTATTCATTGTTCGTTTTCATTCAGTTTTAGAAAGGGATGAGATTATCGTGTATTTTGATCATAAGCCTATGATCGTTAAGGTGTGGAATGTTGACCAATCTTTTGATAAGAATGAGATCTCAACCTTCCCTATCTGGGTTTAATTTCCCAGTTTAGACTTGAAATCTCGGGGCTCCCCCAGTTTAAGCAAGATTGCAAGTCCGGTTGGTAGGCCAATAGCTATTGACAAAGCTACCATGGACAAATCGAAAACCGAGTTTGCTAGAGTTTTAATTGAAATGGAATTGAATGGAGTGTTTCCTGAGACTCTGAATTTTGTTAATGAAAGAGGGAAAATGCTCACATAGAAGGTTTATTACAATGGAAACCACTTGAACATGGCAAATGTGGTATGTTTGTGCACAGGGCTGAAAACTGTCGGAAGGGTTTGGCCAGGAAATTTTGGAGGAAAGATACTTTTCAGGTGAATGTGCTGAATGGACAGGTGGGTGAGCAGAATTGTGGGAATGTTGTTGATCATGATGTGCAGGAGGGTGACTCCTCTATTCAAGTTGAGGGAGATACTCAGCTTGGTGATGAGAGCAGAGATGCTGGTACTGTCACCTACTGGCTCCCAAGTGGTGATGGCAGAGGATAGGGTGCAAGGCCTGGTAACAGGTCTGGAGCAACACAGTGATGGTCCTCCGCAAGCTGAAAATCGTTAAGGTAGCCTTTTGGAATATAAGAGGTATCAATGGCACCAATAAGCAAAAGGCAATAAGGTCTTTTATTGGCCAGCATAAATGTAAATCTTTTGGCATAGTGGAAACAAAAACTGTGTTTGCTAAAACCGATCAAATCAGACAAGTTGTTTGTCCAAGATGGCAGCCACTGAATAATGCTATTTCTGTGTGTAGTAGGATTTGGTTGCATAGGGATTCCAGTTCACAATGCATGTCCTGCAGCTACATGAGCAATTTATACACGTTGAGGTTATTGGTAATGAGTTCGGAAGTTCTTTTTGACGGCAATCTATGGATCTAATGACAGTAACATTAAGAGGAAGTTATGGGCAACCTTATGCGATATACATCATTCTATGCATTGCCCTTGGATAATTGGGCGTAATTTTAGTAGTTTACTTCACAATAATAAAAGGATACGTGGTGATGATGTTTCTTCATCTGACATCCTTGATTTCTGTGAATGCTTGAGCTATTGTGGTCCTTAATAAATGAGAAACATCGGTAATTTCTGTATCTGGAGTAATAACTAGGGGTCTTCAAGGGTCTTTCCTAAGCTCAATAGGGTGTTAATCATTGCCAAGGCATCCAAAAATATCCTGATGCTGATTATTTGGTCCTTGAAGATGTCTCCGATCATTACCCATTGCTGGTTTCAGTCACTTCTATGGCTAAGTCTACTGGACCTGTATTCAGATTTCATAATATGGGACTGCTCATGTGCAGTTTAATAGTACTGTTCAAGAAGTTTGGGGTACAAAGGTCAGAGGAACTCCTATCTTTCAAGTGGTTTGCAAGCCGAAAGCACTTAGATCTCCTCTGGGGGCTTTGAATAAAAACCATTTTGAAGAGTTATTCAAGCTAGAGTTCTTCAGGCTCAATGCAGGTTAGATGATGCGCAGAAGCAAATACATCAAAATCCAACCAGTGTGGGATTGCACGCTGAGGAAGAGGCCTTGAGACATTTCAAGTTTCTCTGTGCAGCTGAGGATAGTTTTTCTAAGCAGAAGACTAAAGAGGAGTGGTTGAAGGTAGGTGATCAAAATGGTGCTTTCTTATATGTGAGTGTTCCTCACAAAAGATACAATAGCTCTGTGACAGGTCTCGTGGAACGTGATGGAATGTTGGTTATTGACAAGGATGGCATAGGTAATTGCTCAAGGTAATAATGGAAAACATTTATTGGAGGTTATTGCTCAAGGTAATTTCCTTACATAGGATCAAAAGAGGGAGATTGCTAGGCCTTCTACAGATGATGAAATTAACATGGCTATATTTGATATTGGCAGTGAAAAGGCACCTGGGTCTGATGGTTATGGAACTCCATTTTTCAAATCCTTTTGGGAGATAGTTGGGCTCAATGTTTGCAAAGCCATTCATAATTTCTTTAAGGAGTGAAGACTGCTTGGTCAAGTGAATGTTACCGCCCTCGCTATGGTTCCTAAAGTCCCCAACCCCTCTAGTCCTACAGATATAAGACCAATGTTCTGCAGACTTAAGACCAATAGCCTGCTGTAATGTAGTATGTAAATGCATTATCAAGCTATTTTGTGGAAGGCTGAAAGCTGTGTTGCCATGTTCTTGTGGAAGAGGCTCAAAGTGCTTTTATACAGGGAAGATCAATTCTTCATAATGTGATGATTGGTGAAGATCTGACACAACTATATGGCAGGAAGTCAGCTTCTCCTCAGTGCATCATGAAAATTGACCAAGAAAAAGCGTATGACACTGTTAGCTGGTATTTTATAGAGGGGCTCCTGTCTGGTGTGGGTTTTCGCAATATTTTTGTGAGAAGGTTGATGACTTGTATCACCACCCCATTTTTTTACAGTTTCATTATTGGCTCTTTATACGGATATTTCGATACTGGTAGGAGTTTGTGGCAGGGGACCAGGTATCCCCTCTCTTTTTTGTATAGACTATGGATTACTTGGCATCGGCAAGAGCTTTGAAGACTTCTGTGAAGGACAAAATGTTCAGGTTCCACCCTGGTTGTGAGGGCTTGCAACAGTGTCATTTGACTTTTCTGATTATCTCCTCCTCCTTTGCAAAGCTTCAGTTCCCAGTGTGCAGCATTTCGGCTGAAGTTACAGGGAAGCTAATCCTAGTAAATGAGTTGAGCATTACTAATTGAAGGGCAGATCTATTTGGGAGTACTCAAATACTTCCAAAGGAAGTTACCATTGAAGGAAACTAATTAAGGTTAAGGAGAGCATGGATTCCGGTTTTGATGTGCAAGCTAACAAATGGCTTCATGCTGCTGATGGATGCCATACAATTGCTAGTGGATATGAATGGGTAAGGCATAAGGGACAAGTAGTCCTATGGTATAGTTTGGCGAAGCACAAGTGGAGAATGCAAATTTGCTTTTGTCATGTGGTTAGTAATGCACAAGAGGCTTCTCAGTTCGATTCAAAATTTGGCCGAACGGCGACGAAACGGCCGCATTGGGAAGGTTTTAGAGTTTTGCGAACCACGTTTTCATGCCGCGATGTGAAACGTAATTACCGTAGTTTAGCGATTTTGCTGCACCACTACTGAGACCGAAATAGCGACCGAAACCGCATTTTGAATCCTTCTCACCAAGGACAATGCTGATATGGGGCTTATCAGATTGATGTTAACTGTGTAATATGTTCCGATGGGGCTGAATCTCATTCTCATCTGTTTTTTTATTGTGCTTACACAAAAGAGGTATGCAATATGCTGTTGGAGCAAATGCTGAAAGTCAGATGCTGTATTTTCTCATGGCCTGAGTGGTGTTCCTGGTTGCTGCCATACAAGTGCAGCAAGCATATGAAGCATAAACTCAGGGTGGAATTGACTGTTATAGTGTACCGCTGGTGGACTGGAGGGAAAGAAATGGTAGAATTTTCCAGGGTGTTAAAGAGGAGGTAATTTTACTTGTACAGGAAATTGGGAGAATTTTATATTAAGTAGCTTTAGGGGTATTTTGATCTTATAGTTTTCAAATGTTAGAGTTTTTAAAGGTACCTGCAGGGTATGCCCTTTGAAAATTTGTAATGTTGGTGTTTTTGGATTAATGAAAGCTCACCCATCTTTCAACCAAAAAAAAAAAACACAAAACCGAAATACCTCCAATTAATAATGCATAGCCATTTTAAATTTGGAAAGGAGAAGGAAAAGACCTGAAAAAAAACATCATCTGAAATCCTTTTCCCAGTTTATCCAACATATTAGTTTCTGTAATCTTATTTTCAGTTTGAAGTCCTATAAGGGAATACATATAAATTCAATACCTCAAGTTTCTCTTGCCGTTCTAGAAGCTTGTCTTTTGCTTGTGATGCAGCAGCAGCAGCAGAAGTGGCAGCTGAATTATCCTGGACAAAAAGCCACATTAGTAACCTGATCAAATGACACAATAAACAATAATAGTAAACGTCAATTTTTTGCCGTACCTTTCTGTACTTGGCTTTGATTTCTTCAACTGTCCGCTGTCCTGGTTTTGCTTCAGAGGTTCCACCTTCAAACAACTTTTTTCGTTCTGGTTTTTTGTCTGCACAAAGAAAATTTACAAAGGCCACTTGCATACTTAAAAAAGTAAAAACGCACTGGTTGTTTTGCTACAAACCTTTAATTTCATTTTCGCTCTTGTGAAGTATTGGCGAGACACGTAGAGGCCCATCAATGTCTATATCATCTGAGTCAACGAAGGGAAAATATTAAAAAAAAAAAAACTCAGGATATGTCGAGCAAGAAACGTAAGAACTTTGCATACCAATGTCAAGCTCCACCACATCATCAGTAATTTTTGAATCCATAGAAGTCTCTGCAGGATCAATGCTATGAGATTCTTTGCCTGCTCCTGAAGCCCCCATTGCTCCACCAAAAATTCCAAGAGGTTCCTTCTACAAATTTATATAAACAGGCACATGGACCAAGGTTGTGAACAAAATACTCACCATCCCAAAAACCCAGTCAAATTTTGAAAAGTGAAGAGTTAAGAAAATGTCATTTTAAGCTTGCAGCTCAATAATTTCAGGAGTACAACCGGTTAATGGGGCAGCTTGTTAGGGTCAAGTCAGAATACACCTTGATTTTCATACCCCACTATTAGCAGCCAGCAGGATCCATACCTGATGTTGATGTTGTTGATGTTTAAAGGTTAATGGGCTATTTTACTACTTTTTCAATATAATAGATGGTCTGATGAGATTCTGTTGATTGTCAAGCAAGAATCACATTTTGGCATTTCATGGGAATAGATATTGTTTGAGAAGGCCAACGGTAGAAATCTTGGACTATCTTTCTTTTAAGCCGGGGGGGGGGGTGTAGTAATCGCAGAAGCGTTGTGTCTGATTACTTTGATTCCATACCTTATCTTTATTTTGATCTGAATTCAGATCTAGAGCAGCAGCCAGGAGTTTGTTGTGCAAGCATGGTAAAGATTGTGGAAGTCTAGCATCACAAAAAAGATGTTTATAAAGGAAATAACCAGGACGGGGTAAAACGAAAGGAACACCAGTAAGGACTTCACTTTGTTGGTTTCCAAATAGTAAAAAATACAACAAAGAGCGGCGAGGACAGGACTCGCGATGAAGGTATGGAGACAAGGTGAATAATACAGACCTGAAATCATTTTCATGGGCCAAAAGGGACACAATAGCAAATTCAGAACCATTCACCTGATATTTTTTTTAAGAAAGGGGAAAAAGAAAGAGTTATTATTCATATCTACAAATTGAAAAGAAAGAGACAGTTATGGCCAGATTAATAAACAGATTTCACATATAATAATTTTCCAGTTTCAGATTTTGGCTTCTTGAAATGTCTGCAAGTCTCATACTCAACACGTAACCAGGAAGCAAAGTACATCTTCCCAATAACTTTCAAAACACAGAACATATTAGGACTTGAATTCTTATCTTGGGGCTGAATTTAAAAACTGATTGGATCAAATCATGATAGCCATGAACCACATCAACATTAGCAGAGGATGGCTTTATAGCTTTAGATATGCATCAGTCTCTCACATTCCGTGTGTGTGTGTGTGTGTGTGTTTGCACAAGTTTTCTGGGTAGATTCCAGTGAGGCACATGGGCTAATAAAGGCAGGTTTCGCTCCTAGGTCTCGACACCAACTTTACAGGCATAAAACAAAATTCTTCGCATGATAAATCATTTGGTTTACTTAATGCTCCCTTTCCCCAGCGAACATTTTCATGTGCAAACATTGTTACCAAAGAAAAGTGGAGAATTGCTTTCCCACATGACAAACGAGCAAGTGCGACACTAATTTTGCGATACAGAAGTAATTCAAAAGAGAGGTAAATTAATGTTGCACTAGTCCCTTGGGAGGTGGGATGCTATGCAAAAGGTACCATGAACATCCATTCAGCAAATGCCTCTTTCCTTTAACAGAATTGTAGAATGAATTGCTGCAGAAAAGCAAGTGTAGAATCACTGAGAAATTGTGCATCAACTATGTTTGATATCTATGACGAAGACAATCAGCATCTTTCCTTTATTTATACTCTCTCTTTTAGATAATTAATATTATTTCTTGGTTATTACCAGAGTTTTCATCCCATCCAGCTAGTATGTCTTTCGACACTTGAGAGTCAAGAGGCTTATTATACGCATGAATGATATAAATACTGAGCTGAGACAACAGGAAATCTATAGGTTGAAACTCCATGAATTTTTTGAAGATGCTAAGAAAGCATATATCCACTCAGTCTTCATTTTTCATGAACTATCCTTCTGTGTCCTTAGATGCGTCTTAAATTATATATGATACAGCTAAAAGCAACAATGAAGATGCATCAAATTGGAGGCCCTAACTCAGAAAGTATACTTTGGCTCAATTCCCAAAATCTATTCAGGGGGCTCAAATACACCCATGAATTGTATGGAAATAAATACAAATGCATATTAAGAAATGGTATCAATAAAGCAGGAAAGCCACAAACCAATGCAATCTGGCCATTTTCTGTGGAACTTGTAGTTCTACCCATGTTGGTCTTGAAATTCCATCGCAGCATTGACAGTAAGGACAGCTCATTCAAGACTTCAAGATTTGGCAAACCCCTGCCCACTCACAAGATCAACCACCAGAATATATAACCTTGAATCAGCTCAAAATCATTATGAATACAAATAGCAGAGTCAAGAGAAACATATTACATAGAGGTACATTTTTTTCTATATTATTCGACTCCTTTACAAACACTGGGTATATGACGAGACAAGTGCCCCCATGTCAGACATTGATATTCCAATAAGATTTTATTGCATCCTATGTCTTTACAAGTGGTAGGAATAATATCTATTTTACACTTTTTTAGCGAAAATCTCACTGATGAAGGCTCAAGAAAGTATTCTCCATCCTAGAAAACTTTTCAAAATTGGAAGAAGAAAGCTTTACAGCATCATCTTCTATAGTTGCAGTTTTATTAATTTTTTAAAATGTCCATCCTTGAAACAGTGAAAAGTACACATCTTGGCAATTTTTGCAACTTCAGATTATAGTCAACTAAAACAACATGCTGCAGTGGACTGTTCTTAAACTTTTGCTATGGCGTAGTAGGCAATTAGTTGTTTTTAAATCTAAATTGCATTGGAAACAATTTCTCAGAAATTTACAGCGAAGGGTGCTCACAGCACCTAGGTAGGACTTTGGCATAACGGTGAGGTTTGGTTTGGTTTTTATTGACATAGGGTGCTCACAGCACCTAGGTAGGACTTTGGCATAACGGTGAGGTTTGGTTTGGTTTTTATTGACATTTTGAAGCGTAGGTGAAGCTCCTTGATCAGTATTAATAAGAATAGTCAACGTTTTGGTCATTTTAAACTAGTTTTGGAACAAAGGTATCTGTTATTCCTGAAGAAGAATGCCACACTGTATTCATCTGAGAAATTAGCAAGGAAGAATCACTCCGTGGATAAATCACCTAAATTCAACGGAGCCAGTCTCATAGAGTACAATCAGCCCAAAATCATTCGCATTTTTCTTGAAGGGTGCTGTCCAGCAACTGGTTTTCAGAAGATTAGCTTCATGGACGGTGTCAAGATGCCCCTGTTTAAAAGTTTAAAAACATTACACAGAGTAATGAAAACAGAGATGGCATAGAGAATGGCAGTGAGAGATACACTAACTTCACAAACAGGTCATTGGGTTCGGGCTTAGGTTGGGTTAACTTTCACGTTGGGTAGTGTCTGCTTCAATCAGATTACAGTTTGGATTGGTTCATTGTATTTGGCCCCGTTCATGTCTGCCAATATATTTTTCTTGCAAATAAAAGCAACTTTACGGGACACTTCTGATCATGCTCTGTTTGTGATAGACCAATTCGGGTTCACGTCAAAATCAGTTTGGGCCCTATTTGATTAGCAGGACAGTACACATCCGAATTCATTCAGGGTGGGTAATCAGGTATAGACCAGTTTTACAAGGTTTGAATACTAGTAAATTGGTATAAGACAAGAACCTGAATTGCGGACTGTAAAGAGTACAGCTGTAATGCATCCGTGCAGCAAATTAAAATACTCAAGTCCTCCGAGCTTTGTATAAAGTTTGTTGATCTAGCAACTCCTTCAGAATCACCCTCGCAATGACTACTAAGTTGACCAGGTTCAACTACTGCCCTATCCTCCGGAGAAAAGAACTGCATATATTTCCCACCAGCCACTTCTGTGACACACTTGGTACCATCTGCAAAAACCATCACAGTAAGCTTAAGTTAAACCATCAAATGACTTTATAAACTAATCCTCCCATCACCAGAAGAGCTGCTTACCTAGAATGTACATGGAAATTGCAGTTGACTCCTTGTTACGGTTTATGGGCAAAGAGCTAACCAAATTGCCACTGGAAACATCAAGAACATCAACAAGCAAATCACTTCTTAAGGAAAATATCAATTCCTTTGCACATTCGCTCTGTCCTTTAGGCTCAGAATGGTCCAAGCTTGTTGTCAAGCCATAAGTATCTGAAAACATTACTGATGTAAATGAAATGACAGGCGAACTAGGACTTGGCAGAGCATCCAGAAGAAACACAATTGAGGGCAAGTTTATGTTCACCACTGCAACCTGGGATGGAGCAAGCATATCAATCTCAAGGGTAGCAGCTTTTAAGATTATCAAGGCTGTACAAAAAGAAATACTCTATTGTGTTTATGGAATCACCTGTCCACTTTCATATCCAACAGCAAGTCTAGTTCCAAGATTTGTGTATCGTAAGGTAGACACAGGAGAAGTAACCAAGATGAATACAGCTGATAAAAGAGATCCATTTCCTTGATCCATATCATAGACTTCAAAAGATAAAGAAAAGGCGCAGTAAGCTTGCATCCTTGCAAGAAACGACCTACGAGACATATTAGCGAGAAACAAGACAAACATATAATCCCAAAGGAATAGAGGAGTGACTCATATTGATACACAAGCATAGACAGGCCCGAAGAGTTGCAGAACTCCATCAGAGAGAACCAAGAATCCAGTAATTAGCATCTTACATGTCCATCGTGATTTAAGTATCATTCTCCAGCTAAATTAGTCAATCAGTTACAATTGTTAGATCCAATTTCCAGGAAATTCTATTTAGATGTAAAGGAATAGTTATTGACAGATGCATCCACTTTTAAACTTTAAAGTGATTTCTTCACCTAAGCTGGGAGGCTGTTTCAAATATAAGAGCTCTTTGTTCCTAACCATTCATATCTTGTGACAACCATTCTTTCTCCGCCCCGCCTCCCCCCCCCCCCCTTTTTGTGGTTGGTGGGCCTGGGTGGAGATCTCCAATTTTCCTTTTCTTTGTTTCTTTGGGTGACTCTGATGTATTATTATCCATTGAACTGAACCGGGAAAAGAGAGAGTTTTTCATGTTGGTCGACATATTATTATCTATAAGAAAGCAGCCAAAGGCTGATCTTAGGGCACTCAGCAATCATAAAGCATCTCAGTTCAGAAGAGTAGAGAAGATAAATTTCTAGTGTATATTCATGGCTATTTGGAAGACCAAACTACAACTTATCAGTTTTGCATAACATTTGCAGGCATACACCCTCATCAGTGTTTGGTAATCTGAGAGTAGTTTCACTTAGAAGATATTTGTATTCTCAACCAAGTTCCAGAAGATTTTCCCCTTCATCCTAGCAAAAGCAACGTTTTTTCATTCATACAATTTGCATCATCAACCAGGAAGATGGAAATGAGCCATCTCACCCTGGAAATATGGTGAGACAGATGCTTTGGAGATATTCTCATAACATTTTTGGAGTAACTTCTGTTGAATGCTTAAAAGTCACCTCAAATGAACTATTAATCAAACCCAAGTAAAACTGTCAACCTGAAATGACATAGTATCTAACCCTAAAAAAGGCTTAAAAATCACCCCTATGACCCTCTCACCGTAACTCTTGGTCTGACTCTGACCCAAGAATTTGCTTAATAGGAAACTCAATACGAATCCTACGCTGAGTAGACCAATTAATGAATACGACCAAAAGAATAAATTATGAAAGGAAAAATAACAGAAATTGGAATTGAGAAACACATATATGTCTTGGACGATGTCACGATACCTTCATGTTTAGTTCCAGTCACAACATGTACCCTGGTTTCACTGCAATTTCCGGAAAGATTGCAAAGACGAACCTATGCAACAAGCAAAGAACACATTAAATTTTTGCACTTCTTGAATGTTAATTAGAAAAGAGGACATCAGATAATTACTGTGCCACTGTCGCTGCCAATAGCTATATGTAGAGTTTCAGACGAGAAGTCCAAAGCAGAAACTGATGCAGTTGCACCAGCAACACTGACACCTCTGACCTACCAATTTTAGCACATTATTTGCAATCCATGAGAATTGAAGACATCATACAGCGAAGTGGAAAAAGGAGGAGAAACCAAATGCTGAGGATTTCAAACAATTTGCAAACCTCTGGATCTAAAAGGCAAAGAGGTGACACCATAGGGTATGTCGCATCCCATATTCGAACAGACCCATCTTGGTATCCAGCAATATACAAGCTCTCAATATTCCTCTCTTCTAGTGCCGGCAGCTGACAAGGAACTCCACCGTTTAATGGCCACTTCGAACTCTTCTCATTTGATATATGTGTTCCTTGAGATTTGGCAGCTGAAGCCATCTACGACGTTCAAATCCATCAGTGAACAGTAAGCAATATGTAAGTACTGAGTAAAGCAAACAATACCAATCACTCATACGAAGAATATAATCATTCATACCTTTGAGATAGCTACCGAACACTTAGTATTCCCATGCACTGAAATAAGCCTTCCAGCAGTCAAGTATGGCTCCATTGTTGGAACAGCACTTCTATAATGTGTAGGAATGGCACAGGTTTCATCTTGATGAGAGTTTAATCTTGACAAGCAAGAGCTGTCATAAAATTGCAGCTGGCCAGGACTACTCAAGATAAATAGAGATGGAGCCTCTTCATTCTCAAGGACACTATAACTATGAAGTAGTATCATATCCGTAAAAGAACCTTGAAGGGTGATGTTTTCACGCCTAACATTCTCTAAAGCTTCTCTCTGGGGAGACCATTCAAGACTCAAAATCTGCAGACACCATGAAATACATCAATATCACCTGTGGCAACATGAGACCATGCAGCACTTGAACTTCCATATGTACCCCGCACAATTCAAACAAATAATCTGAAAGAAGACCAGTTTCCTGACATTTAGAGAGGAGAAACAAAACAGAATATGCCTGAGAACGAGATGAGGATGTCAGTCATACACTCATACCACCATGGACCACTAGATAGAAATAACTATAGAAAAATCTCAAGTCTCGCATTTATATGCCAAAAGCCAAAGGGTGCATGGGAGAGTCAAACATCATGTCAGCATTGACAGATATCCTAAACCTAATTACAACAGAGTGATGAACATGACAGATAGGACTCAAGGCAACTGCTTATGTAACCCTCTATTTTATGGTGCTTGTCGATGACCCCCAATTGAGTAAAGAACAACAAATAGTTGGATTCTGGTGGAATTATGCATAGAGGACATATTGGAAACGGACATTTAGGGCTTAAAAAAACAGACCAAAGCAAAATGTCGAACAATCATATTAAGATGAAAGCATTAAGATTGACAATACAACATCAATAACCAAGAACACAGATTGGCAAGACTACATTGAGTTAGAAATGCACCGTAAGAACTTCAGCAGATCCAATTTCATCGCCACCGTAAACAAAGAGTTGTCCTCCATTATTATTGTGTATATCACCTGCAGACCATCGCAGATAAATGACAGGAAATCTGCTGTCGGCTGATGACAGTTGAAGCTTGACCAAGTTGTCTACTGGTTTTCCAGTTTTGTTACGATTGCCTGTTGCACCTTCAGGCAAATGCCACAACATAATATCTCCGTCCACATAGCCAACAGCTAGAATTGATCCATCCAAAGAAGCCCAACAGAGAGAGGTGATCTCTTTATCCTCTTGTTCGTCACCTGATGTTTGATCCTTTGGCTCACTGCTCCTAGCATTTGCAGAATTTTCACCAGACCCATCATTACATCCTCTAATTAGAAGAATATTATCCTTACTGACATCCCATAGGACAAAAATTCCACTATCATACGCAAACAGTAACCTGCATGCAAAATTTTGGAATGTAAGAAAAATACACCAAATCAAGTGGATACAAGACAACGACGACGACGAAAATGATGACACAACAAGAAGGACAAATAGAAGTCTAGTGTAATTATTCTATTTAATTTTTTTGAGGAAAGAATCCAAGAAAAAGTTTTGGCAAGGCTTCAGATCATCAGACGCCTCATCAAGTTACTAGTTTGCAACATATAAATTAACATGCCTGTTGTGTATGCGATGCTTTAAAAAAAAAAAAAAATCTTTATGAACTGCGGAGGTGCACTCTAAGCGGCAAATGCAGTTAGTCTGTCGATTTGGCAGATGGAACTGTTGACAAGCATTGAAGGGAGAACCTAAACATGTCACCTCAATATGTGGATTATCTGGTGGTAGACAACAAATTGACAAACTTAAGCATTAAGCAACATCATTTCCTTTTTGAAGATGTACCTTCATTCACCTTTTCTCAATCCATTTAATGTAGCCCAAGGATTCAAAACGTAGTTTGGTCAGTATTGCAAAATCGCCCAAATATGACACTGGCATAGCATGTCGTTGTCAACGGTCGTCACATGGTGAAAAATGTTATTCGATCAACTTCAAAACCTTTAATGTGGTTGTTTCATCACGGAACGGCCACATGTTGAATCCATAATGGCTCATGCAGAAAGAGCATTCGAAAATAATACTAATGTCCTACACGTAAGAGACGCATGTGCCTCCAACCCAATCACACCATGCCACAAGATTCCATCTCTTCCAGAATGACTCATAGGTAAACCCCCTAAAGGTTTTGCCCTTCTCTTTTTTATCTTCTTGCTGCCTTTTAATGTAACCAGGGAGACATAGTGAAACGTGTCTGGCTTGGTAATATAAGATCTTTGTTGAAAGCGCCTATGATGCTTCTAGTTGTATGTCGTTGGTTCAGAAGTGGCAAAGCAAGATGGTTATAATGGGAAGACTTTCAAAAGTAGAATTACTTCCAGCAATCATGGAGACATAGGACCACAAAGGTGCATGTTAATGCAGAAAAACTTTGTTGTCCTTAAATCCTTTGACAAAAGTGAGGGCACCTGTGTATAAATGCCTCAACGCTAAAAGACTAACAGAAATGGCATCAGACCACGATAGAAGTCTTCTGCTAACATACATGAATTCTTTTAGACTGCAATTTGCAAAGATGACAGCTGTGCACCAATAGATGATCCGTAAATGGCGACATAATAGTCAATCAATGCTAAAAAGGTTGCTATCAAGAACTACTTGCTTAGGTGCAAATCTGTACCAGCGGTGGATTTGTCTCGGGGCATTGTTGGACTAGAAAACATTACAAGTCTTCCGATTTTTGTTCTATTGGGATGCGTATAAAAGTAACATAAAATTCCAGCTCATCTGCCCCACTGGCAACTAATAGTACCCAGACCTAATGAGTGGCCCCACTCCCGAGCTTGATCTGATTTTCAAGAGAAATATTCTTAGAAGACACTAGAGGTTCCATAACTCCGCCATTATTTTTTTAGGATACCTTATCTTCATAAATATATTCCGTTTTTACTGTTACAAGTATCAAATCAAAACAAGAAAGCTCCTATTTTTCAAATGTCCCACAAGTGTCCAGTTTCCTTCAATAGTGGCATTATGTTCTTAACCATTCCCTGCTATTTTTCATTAAAGGTGCTGCATTGAGTTCATCAAATCTCCTGGGGACACATCCATTTCACATGGAGGTAGCCATATTCCAGATAGCACAAAAACTCTGAAGGACACAATGATAATAAAAAGAACCATATCAAAGAAACAAATAATAATAATAATGAAAAGAAAATGAAAAAGCCATAAGTTATGAGAAAATCCTTCAACGGTAACTCATGCCTCTAACATTCAAAAACCATGAGAACAAATAAATAAATTCCAAGAGATTCTTATCTTGCCTATTTCCACGGGAACATGGCTGAGGAAGAATTCCAACAACAGATTGATGTTTAGGAAACACAGCACCAGCAGCTTCTGTAAGTTGAACACCAGAAGTTTACATAAGAAGGTGTAAAGTGTAAAAGAGCCACCAGAATTTCAAAAAATCCTGAGAACTGACAGTATAAAAGACAATGCTTGCTCAATATAATCCATCCAAGGATTTCATTTCCAGGCACGGCACATCAGAGATACAACAACCGATGGAACAGAACACATTATAAAGTTTGAGGCCACAAGTAGTGAAGTACACAGCACTTCAAGAATAAAAACACATCAAGAAGTCAATAGAGAAGGAGAGTTGAAAAGTAGAACTAGTGATGCGACAAGTGGATGCAAATCATGCAATAGAATAGCAGACAACTGAAAAAGGAACTGGGCTAATAAAAAGACACTTGAGCAGTCGTATTCCTCTGCTTTCATATTTTTAAGTACTTTCAAGAAGGATGAAATAAGGATACCAAAAAGCCTAAATTGAAAGGAATGTTTCAATCAAGCTGTCCATAAAGAACGGTGATCAAATGTCATCTTAAGTAATTGAAGCATTTCAAAAGGATAGTGATTTGTTGAAAGTGGGGGCTGCTGAACATCTGGGCATAGAAGTTCTAGGAAAGAACATGCTATACAAAGTAATGGGATGACGGGTTCAGTGTTGCAGACATAGAGGGCAATCTTATCAAAATTTTGGTGATTTCTCCTGGTAACAAGACAGGCCTTGACCAACAGCCTGATAATGAGCACACCGCAAGGATTACTGAATCCCAATCTAGATGCAAAGATCAAAGAACAAGGGAGAACCACAAAAAGACTTCTCCTATGATATGTGCATGAAGAAAGAAAAATAGTACTATGAGTTATTTATGAACCAACTAGCAATATAGTGACCGCTTCTCCTATAGAACTGAAGCATGAGTATGCAGTATAGTCCAGCTTTGACCTTGTCACTTCGTTGTGGTTTCTTATAGCAATTGATTCTACAAACAAATGGATAATGAACAAATCACTTCACAAGCATGACAATGGCACCACTAATCCCCCTCACACGTTGACTCCTGGTCATGCATGGACATGTGACATGTCAACAGGAACAATTAAAGAACTGATGCAGGAATAGTCATCATTAGATGAATCAATTGGGTCATATTGTTAGCCTTTTTTTTGGGGGGGGGGGGGAGGCTAAAAGCAAACAGGAAAGGAATAAATGACCCATTGGACAGCCATTGCCAACATGCATGTTCAGCTAAATGGAGGCAGCAGTTAGTCACTTGCGTATCAGACAAAATAAGAAAAAGTTGGAGAGAAGAATGATCACTGATGAAGGAGGGAGGGGAATTAAAATACTAAAACCCTTATGAATAAAAATATTAAGGAATCCTGTCGTCACCTGAAACTGAATGTGCGCTGATGCTATATGGCAGCTGCAAAAGCATTCTTTCTTTAACATCATATTTAAGAACTGAGACCAATCCAGACTCATCTCCTATATACCTATCTAACAGAATTCAGATCAGAAGACTACAAACAAATATACTTGCTAGTTAAAAGATAAAGGAAATAATGAGTGAGCAAATACATGTAGCTGGTTTCTTGGATAACAGCAAATGCAGTTATATTCACATTCCATTGCAAGGCAGAGGCTACACATCTGTGCTCGAGATCCCACACCTGCCAAAATTCACACTTTTTGTCATTCCAAGTTCTTAAAAGATTATGAAACAACTCTTGATTGAGCAACAGGGTAACAACGACACTAAGTGGAATAAAACCATATGTATGGAGGAACTTTCCTTTGATACAGAATCATTACCTGAACCTCATTTTCATGGGAAACACTGATAAGGAAACCTTGGTTTTGCAGGAACTGATGACAGAAGCAAGAGAAATGGATAATTAATGAGAATGCGGGTTGCAATAATCAATATTTTTATCACTACGGGAAATCTATTAATCAGCCCAAGGTAGAGAGCAAAAATGTTTATGCTACAACAGGAGGACAAATATAGAAAACACAGAATAGCTTCAGATACAATAACATTTAATGAAATTTAAACAATGGAGAGTACACCATAAAACAGAGAGATTTGCGCGGGGCCACTGGATTAAATGAAAATATGAAAAAGTTGGATGGCTCAGGCGCATAAATAGGGGCCGCATACCCCAATGAGGAGCTATGGGAGAATCAATTATGAAAGGACAACCTAAAAGTACCAGAGGGAAGTCAGGGAACTCATCACGCAAGATTACCCATATGAATTGACGAGATGAGGCTTGACAGGATCTTGTGGCACATTACACAATGTATATAGGATATCTCCTCCCCAATTCTTTCTTCTAGTTTTGTGTGAGTCCCTTTTCCCACCTCCTTTTGTACGTCTTGGTACCCTTAGTTCCTTACTTTATGTTCCTGCCTATACATCTAGTTGTCTACTACACTTTTTTATCCTTTTCCCAATCCACTACTGTTGTTCATCAGGAACATTTGTATTATGCTTGAGTTATCCTTTTCGATATCTATAATTTCTGTTTTTCTTATTTAAATTGTAAAATACTCATTTAATTACTATGACTATTGTAGATGCCTAAAAATGGCATATTATTTTTAAATGCCGATGATGAAGTTATGCCCCAACCTGTGTGTTTGGGAGCTCACCAGAATAATCCTCAATTCAAGTCCGAAGGAAATGCTAAAAAAGCTCAAATAAGCCCAAATTGACAGCATTCGACGACCACTTGAGATCTATTTAGGGAGCATAAAATTATTGAGTTTAGGTATCAATATTCTTCATTGAATAAGCTTTCTAATGACATATTATGCACCAAAACCCAATAAGCAACATAAGATATAAGTCGAATATTGTGGCTTGTGCTGAAAATGACATATGTTCACTATTTTGCTTGTATCTTGTTCCACACTTATCTAAAAATTATGAAATTAGTTTTATTAGAAACTGGACTCAAAAAGCTTTAAAGGAAAAAAAGAATCACTCAAACGTGAAAGTTATAGCCAAATCACATTAGGCTGTCTCCGACTTAGCCCAGGAAACCAGCCGGGTTCCTACTTGACACAACTTGATCAGACCAAGAACTAGGCCGGGTCCTCTGGCTGGGAAGCAGGCCGAGATCCCTCTCTTTGAGTCTTTTTCTGCCTAAATGGGATTGATTAACTAGAATTCTAGGCTAATTAGATTACCAAGACTAATTAGTCAGAATCCTAACTGAATTAGTGTACCTGTCTAAATTAACCTTAAAGGGACTAGGATTAGGTCTCATTTTTCTAAACCAATTCGGATTATGCCCTCCACCACTATAAAAAAGGGGCCTGCCCCTAGGGCTAGAGGCATTAAAAAATTGGCATAAGTCAATTGGCATTAACCAATTGGCACCAGCTTGAGGCATCAGTCAATTGGCATCAAAAAATTTCCATCAGCTAGAGGCATCGAAAAAATTTCTATCAGTCAATTGGCGTCCACTTTAGGCATCAATCAATTAGCATCAAAAAATTTCCATCAGCCAGAGGATCAAATCAAATTGACATCAAAACATATCAAAAAACTAGAGAGAGGAGAGCATCAAAATTTAGAAGAGAAATAATCCACACATTGGAGGTATTGAGAGGGAGAGAATTTGTCACCCATTAAAAAGGCATCAGCTCGTTCCCAGATAAATCAGGTCGGTTATCCTAAGCGTAAAAACTCTGTCTTGCCCTACTCTTTTACTCTATTTCTCTTTTATGATTTTTCATTATAAAATACAAAAAATGTAATCTTTAGGTAGTTCCCCACTCGTTGTAACTGTTATTCTAATATGTTGTACGAGTGTGTGTTAGTATGATTAAGTTTTGCTTTCCGATGTTGATTAGTAGAGGTCGTCAGTGATAACGGGCGATGATATGATGCACTCCTTCATGTCACTATACCACCGCCCCCAAATATGGATCCTCGGTTTTCAGTCCATGGAGTCAAGATGGTCCCCACACTAGGGATTAATCGAGGCCCTTTTGAAAACCTTTTTGAAGCGAATCAACAGTCCCTTTCGGTTGTCCCTATCATTTTATGGTTCGTTTCCAAAAGTAAATTTGGTTTTTAAGTTTTTCCTAAAACTCACTGCGACTCTATTAGTTAAAATTTAATGCTTTTTTTTTATTATTTCACATATTTCCTCTTTTCTGCACTTTTGGAATTGGGTTAATGGATTCAGATCCTAATAGTAGGTCATGTCTAGACCAGAATTCAGGGCTGGAATTGGCCAGAAACCCGGCCGAGGTCCTGAATCAGTCCTGTGCCAGATTTGGGCCAAATTGAGCTACTGGCAAAGACCAAGCCAGGCCAACTGGACCTTGGACAGGGCAAAGGACCGGTTTCCCATGATCCTGTAGCCCAGTTCTATTTCTGTTTTAAAAATAAATGAAAAAAATTAAATCTGCTTCTAAAAAAAAAAAACCTTAGCAAAGGGAAAGTCGAACCATTCATGGAGGATCGCACCCTCTAGGGGGTGGATCCTTACAACTATCGACTACTCTCCCTTTACTCATCTGTTGACATTATTCGAAAATGTTTCTGCTTAAGGTAGCATCTTTAGCCTTAACTGGTTGGACATAATACTGATCTCCAGATCTGTGGCAGGATCCACATTTGGCATCCATGTTATTCAAAGTAATTAGAATAACTTTTCCAACCTAGGGTTACTTAAAAGTAATTAAAAAAAAGAAGAAGAGGGAAATAAGAAAACAATCAACAAAAACAACTCTGCATACTTCACCAAACAAAATGCTTATATTAAAGATAAAAACCACCTCTACCACTCGTTGAGGTTCTTGGCACATCTTGCAAAAGCTCAGTTTAGGAAGAGAAGAATAATACTGCATTATTTATTCATAAACACTGCAATTGTCACGCAGAAGCTTTGAACTTTGAAGCACTAACATATTTGTCATTGGATCACAAGACATGATTCTTTACCATTACAGGAACTGCTTCCATGGCCCTACAGGCCAGCATAATTAAAAACATCAACCAGAAATCACACTAATTTGTCAAATCAAAAAGAGGCCAGAAGGCCATCAATCACGATAATCACCTAATTAAACAGCTACAGAACGCTCAACTTCTCAGGCTAAAAGCATTAAAAGCTACATCATCTAGCATAATAGAACACTAATTACAATGAACCATCCGGAAACTAAAGACTAATGGAGTAAGATATTAGATATTAAACGAAAGCCACAAAAGAATTATAGCTGGTGCAACTGGCTGCTTTGATCGTATATTGTTCTATGTGCTCATTACTCATGATACAGTTCAGTTTCTGGAAGATACATATGAGGATCATACAATGTGAGCTAACCTCTAAGTTTTTGAAAGAGAGCTCTTTTGGAGATGTAAAAAGGCCTTCAATATTGTCACCGCCAATGATCTTAATCCTTCCGTCCCTGTTGAAAGCAGAAATAGATTATAACCAGCTGTTTATAAATGAGTCCAAACACTTCTGGACTGAGAGATTGGTCAATGTAAATAGGAAAAAGATAGATTCATGACTAAAAATGCTACACCGAATGACTCCTTTGAGACCTATTGTCAAGCTCAGAACAAAATGTAAACAGTAAACATTTAACCACTCTTCATATGATATTTTCGCCATCCTCGCAAGTCACAGTTGTAACCCATTCACCTCATACAATCTTCAACAAGATGCATTGATAGTAATAACACTGAAAATTAATCACCCAAATCTCATGGGTCTAACTCACTGAGTGCCAACTGCCAAAAGCTGCTGAATGGGATCATAAGCAAGATGAGATGCTGTAGAGGGGATCCCATAATGAACAATAAGGTGTGGATTTAACTCGATAGGTGTCACAACTTTCTCCAGATCATGCTGCTAAATAATCAGCAAAACAGACTGATCAGTAATGTCACAAAAGAAAGCATGTACTTACAAAGAACCAAAGGTGGATGGCTAAAAAACAATCCATTAGCAACATGTTAACTCCATAAACTGATTGAATACATACTAATCAGACTATGAAGTACGTTTAAGACTTAAAGAGTATGAGAATTTTTTTTGCCCCTTCTGATGGAAGACATGCTATAAATCTTACTAACATTAACTTGATCGTAAAATAACATTTTCTTTCATTTGTATCACAAACAAACTTTGTCATTTTGTCACAAATATCATGTTCCTCCACTTGTATAGGAGCCGACTCGAATTTTTGCTTTATACTATTAGTAAGCTTAATCTTACATTGTTAGTTCTTTAAACCCCCTCCCCCCAAAAAAACTGTGCAATTCTATGTTTCTTTGATAATGAAAAATTATGAATACGGTGTAATCTTATGTTAGATACGCATGCCAGAATATTTTGTGAACCAATATGTATTGTTCAGAATATGTTCAGTAGTTTGGCGTTCCCCCCCCCCCCCCCCCGCCCGTCTCAGACCCAGCAAGAGAAAGAGAGAGAAGGGAACAAGAGAAAGGGTGAAGCATGCATACAGAGAATGCTTGTCAGCTAAGTTTTTGTAAGAAGAAAGGTTTTGGCTACAGCAATGAGCTTCAGCCTCCAAATAGGTGAGTTAGGTGAGATGAGACGATGACTGGACTTTTCAAAAAAAAAAAAAAAAATAGCTTTCTGTCGAGGTATAGACACAAATCCCCCCCCCCCCCCCCCCAAAAAAAACCTCACATATCGTGAAATCAGATTTTTACCCTCACCTTTCTCAGATAATTTTTACCATTTTCCCTCCGTAAGAAATAATTTTGAACCCCAAATTCGACAAAGGTGATCATGTGGAACAATTTTTATGTGAATTTCCAAAAAGATACCCTTCCTCTTTGTAAATAAGGGATAAAAATTGTATTACATAAGGAAAAAGCAAGACAACTAAAAAGGGGTTTAGTGTTTGGAGGAGGATAGTGTTTGTAATTTGTTAGCCGTTCTTGCTGGCAAAAAGGTTTTTCAACAAGGCAATGATGAGATTGTGTGGCCAACAGGTTCTAGGGGTTCCTTTTCTGTCAAGAGCTTTTGCTTTGCACAATTTGAAGACTTGGACGGTTGTGTTTTTCCCGCTAAGTCCATTTGGAAGTCCAAAGCCCCCACAAAAGTGTGTTTCTTTGCTTGGGCTGCTACCCTGGGCAAGATTCCCACAGACGATATGCTTAAGAGTAGAAATTTTAGAGGTCCAAGTAGATTCTCCATGTGTTTGGAGGAAGAAGAAACCACGGATCATCTTCTTGTACATTGTCGGTGGGTCTCCTCGCTTTGGGCTTTATCGCTCTCGCTTATGGGGATTAGTTGGGTGGGTTCAACCTTCTAATGTGAGAGATGTGGCGGTGGCGTGGAGCAGAAAGATGAAGAAGAGCTGGGTCCGTCAAGTTTGGGGCATGATTCCTTTGGCTATTTGGTAGGCTACTTGGAAGGAGAGGAATCGCCGTATTTTCGAGGATAAGACCTTGGCTCTTCAAGATTTCAAGTTCTATTTTTTGACGTTGTTGTATAGTTGGTGTATGAGGTTCGGTGACAAAGAGTTAAATTTTTTGGATTTTATTGATTGTATATTGGATGAGAGTTCAAGGAGCTAATGCGCTTGTATTACCCCTTTTGTATATGGGTGACATCCCCTTAGTGTCCTTTTAATATACTTCTATGTTTACTTACCAAAAAAAAAAAAGCAAGACAACTAAAAAAATAATTTTAAATAAATATTTGTTAGACATCATTACTATGATTAACTAAAAAATCAAAATAAAGATAAATTTAATATAACTCATTGAAAAAGGGCAACACTAAAAAAATTAATATACCTTAATCGCAAAGTATAAAAATAATTACAAAAGCTTTTATCATGACAAAATAAACAAATATACAAAAATCAATCAATTCAAACTAATTAAAATTATCAAAAAAACTATTACATTGTACGCTCCACGTTAGTAGATAGTTTGCATATGGCCTACTTTAGCTATAGAGGCAGCCAATGAACTGCAGCTGGAATCATATTCTTGTTTTCTAGTTCCAGGAGAAAGCCTTTCTCGAATTCAGCACTAAGAAGGTCCCATACGACTGGCTACCTAATCAATGTAAGGTCCTTTGTCTTTGAAAATGAAGTGCAAGTAGGACATAGATTATCTTTTTCAATTCATATGTTTTCAGATTGCAGGAATTCTTTCAATCAGCGGAGGGTGAGCTCAACCATCCTGATGACTGACAGCAAGGGGTGCAGACGGCAGTCTAGCAAAGAGCACAACCATGGTCACATTCTGGGTGTCAACTTCCCTCCTTTGCCAATAAGTCCTCTTCCCACCTTAGCCCTTTTCTCCCCGTGCCGTTATGTCCAGAGACAATGCAAGTTCCCAGGTATCCACCTGTGCGCCCCTTCCCCCATTAACCCTTAGCACCACACCAATGCCCTAGTCACTTTAAAGGCTCAAGGGTTTCTGGATAGAGGAAAGCGCAACGCATGGAATGGTGGCCTTACCTCAATCCAGTGAGGTACGGATAGGAGAGAGAAAGGGGGGGAATTAAGTCCATGGTTAAATGGGGGCCATTGTTAGACTCGCCGGTTGATAGCATTCCTCAGTTGGTGGTGGGCATGGAGGTGTTGGTGCTCATGGCTTGTGGTGGAGTAGGGGAAGGGGTTTGGTTTAGATTTTCTTTTTTAAAAAAATAATGCACTTCTAGAAAAAAAAAATTACTTGGCTGGAATTTAGTCTTTTCTTTAAAATGCAGGGGTAGACTGGTCAATTGCTCCATTCAAGGAAACATTATTACCTGAGTTAGGCTAATATATCGTTACATATTATACTTAGGAGAGTTAAAAAAACTTATTTTCACAAAGTTAGGGGCTCAAGGCCAAAGAAGTTTCCACGATATAAAAGGGGGTATCGTTAACACATCCTTTTTACTTTTTTACGTCCTATGTAGTCACTAAGGAACATAGACTCAACATTAAAACATCATTACAACTTCTCTTCCTCTTGGACCTCAACCCTTTCCGGCTTCTATACCCCTTCCCGAGCCCAAGCCCCAGCCTGATCCTTTTGCCTTACATGGCATCTTCACCTACTTGAGGATTTGATGATCCATGACAGAGTCCTTGTTGAACACTCCAGATTACAACCAGATACGCTCTCTACAGTTGATGAATGCTAACAATAGCCAACTAATAGTAGAAATAAGGTTGGGAAACGGGTTGTAGAGATGGACACAAGAAAAAGGACAGGGGTGAGGAACGGGGAGTCTGATGACAGCCAATCAATAGTGTTTGAGTCCCACAATGGGTTCATTTATCATTGGGGATTTCTCCCGCCATTAAACAGTTATCCATGGAAAAGATAGATGCTCAGTGCCTCTTGGCTTGGGCTAGGCGGGCAAGCTATAGGTTACACTGCAGTTGGGGCATTGTGAATAAGGACATGTATCAGCACCTAAGGATATTAGTGTTGCAATATGGATGACAAGGTAAAAATATTATATATTTACATTCTTGTTTTAACATAGGTCCGATATTCATCAGATCATCCCACTAAAAATGTCATCTTACCTAATCAGGCACTAACTACATCATGAAAGGGCACCTAAATGGGGCAAATCATAGGAATCTCCAAAGAACTTTCAAGACATTTAACTTATTTATCAAGTCATGGGCATCATTGATCCATAACTCACAGTATGAGAGGAATGAAGACTTAAACCCTGGGCTTCAGCCTTCAGGGAAAACATCAGAAGATACTGCTTTTGAGAGCTCCATTATGCGGCATTGTCTGGCCAACATTGGCCAAACAAGAGGACAAATAGTCATGTAACAGGAATATGCCTCTCTTCTGGCAGATTATTTTCTTCAGATTTCATTCAATTTATCAATAACAGTCTGACAGATATGCGTATCCTTGGCCATCCTTGTTTCCCTAAGTTAAAACAAAGTTACGAAATATTGCTTTTTCAAATGACCGTTTGAATTTCATCACATCTAAGACCCAAAAACTTCAGGAGAAACTGCAAACTCCATATCGTCACCGAAAATCTAATTTTAAATTGTTACAACCACGAGATGTCTCACTGGAAAAGATGCTACAGTCAATAATCTTCACCAGATGTGGGTTCCCTAATAAAAGTTGCATCATCCTCATAAAACAATTGACAAGAAAACTTGATCTGAACACTAGACCAATATCCCCAATAATGAAGGTTGCAGAAACAGCAAAATATACCACCAATCAAAAGAATAAAATCAGAAAATAAAAAGGGGTTAGGAAATAAAGCATTTATCACACAAGACTGTTTACTTTTGGCTTAGTATACTTTAGAACCTAGTTGAATCTTTGGTGTGGAAAATCATTTCAATTGATAGATTGTTTCTTAACACATTAAAAGAGCATGCCAAATAAAGCATCTTGAACAATGTGCCGAGATCCCTGGCTCAGCAGTATCTAAATCAAGTGAATTTGTTGGAGAAAGGAAACTAGCAGCAGGGCCTAATGACATATTACTAAACTAATTGATAATTTTTTATTAAAAAAAATTCCTAACCGGCCAAATTAGAAAGAAGCTTTAAAAGCTACTCCTTTTGCTGCAATGAATTTCCTCTGTTGTACATAAATCCTATCAATTAACACATAGAAGCACTAAAGCTTCAGTCTCAATCACAACATCAATCCTCCACTGACCAGCATGAGATCGAAAATCAATATTCCAATAAATGAGCAACTGCTCAACAATCCAAACAAGCATTTCTGCAACAAACAATTTCTGGGATAACAGTGAAAAATGTGGAAACCCTAAAACAATGATCAATCGACCCAACACAAAATCCCCTTAGAATTCAACATTCCAAGAAAGAAACTGAAACCAAAACTCTGAATTAAGGCAAGAATGGTGATAGAAAGGCGGATTAGGTACCTGCGAATCATGTGAATGCTTGTGGAAGAGTTTGGTGAACATAGCGAGTCTAACAATTAATCAGCTTCAAATTCAAACTAATTTGCCAATGCGAAAAGGGGGAACAAGCTTTGGTAGGTAATCATGTATGTAATCAAATCGATAAACAATAATTGTGACCAGATTTTTTTGCAAAAACTATGAACAGATGAAGGGGAATCAAATTGAGAGAGTATTGAATTTGTGATGGAATGGAAGATTGCTCTTTTGGGATTTTGCGTTGCCTGAGTATTTTGTTTGGGGAGGAAGCCCAGCTTTGAATCGTAGGTAAATCCGTTGAAAAGTAAAATCCTTGGAGCTCCCCCTTGGGATCAAAATTTAAAAAATAAAAATAGAATCCACAAAGTTTTTTTCTCTTTTTGAGGTAAGAACAAAAATAAATTTTCAAGAAAATTAGGTCAGAATAGACAGAAAGTGAGTTTTAAAAAGAACGACATTGCTACTCTTTAACCGTTGCACAAGTCATCTATCGCATCTTTCCTCCACTCATTCGAAGCCAATGATGGCAATCCTTGCTATTGCTGGCTCCAGTGAGCTTCATCTTTTCTTCAATCTATCTTCCCTTTTGGTTACGCTTTTCAATTTGCTTTGTTTATCGTGTTTGCTTTTCTAGGCCTTGCTTTCTCTTCCTATCTTGTTCTTGACGTCTGTTTATTGAATGAATTTGAACTTTGATTAATTTGGTCTTGTTTTGTGGCCCTTTGAGCTCTAATTACTATCAATTTTGCTTGCTTTGCTCTGGAATTCATCTCTGTTGAGTCATGCGATCCGTTTGCCCTCCCATCTTAGCAGACTTTTCAGAGACTCAAATCCGTAATAAATTTGACAAGGATGTCTGATGTTACCTTATAGAGATGAGAACTCTAATACGGCACCTACAAAGTCAAAATCGTTAAAGGAGGAGGGGAATAGATTTTTCAGGAGTCAAGCATATAGGCATGCAATTTCTAGGTATGGTAAGTCCCTTGAGTATCTCTCTGTTGTTGTTCTGTCTTCAAATGACGAAGTTAATTTTATGGAGGAGCTTGTTATATCTCTTAACCTTAACCTAGGGGTGTGTTGGCTTAAAATGGGTAATTTTAAGCCAGTAAAAATTATCGTGATCTAGTTCTTAAGTTGTGCAATTTTAAGGCTCATTTTAGAAGGGCTAGTGCTCTTTTGAATATGAATTTGATGGGGAATGCTCGTAGAGACTCTCTGATGGCCCTTAGATTTGACCCACAAGATGAGGAAGTAAAGAAAGAGTTTTGTTGAGTAGAGTCATTGTGTGAGTCATCCAATGGGGCCAACTTAATGAGGCAGGTAACCTCGAGTGTTTCCAGCTCTAATGGGATAATGGTTACTCTAGTGGGGTTAGAGAAACTTGATCCTTTACGCTTGTGTAGCTCTTTCCATTTAGAAAACTTATCCCCAAACAGCTTTACTATGGGTGTCTTAGATGAAGTTGCCCTTGTTTTGGTCCCAAAGGTTGCGATTGGTGAAGGGAAAAAGAACTTGAATTATGTTCCGTGCAATAAGAGACGTTTCCATGTTTCAAACAAAATTGAGAGGCTCAGGTATGTGCAAGTGATTGACGTGAAGAAGTTAGACAATGAAGGTCAGGACTTAAGGTTGGATGTTGGGCATCGTATGAAGGTTTCATATTCCTCCCCTATTGTAAACATTATGACATGCGTGAAGGCTAGGGTTGATTTATCCCCTACACAATCTCCGGCAGATTCACAAATGGTTTGGAAAGAACCAAATCATCAACTTTGCGTTTCACACACAAGAGTAAGAAAGGCCACTGCCTTCAACTTCGTCTAACAACCTATGACGTACTCTATCAAGGGCAAGAGTTTCATTATTTTCAATGTCACATAATGAATTGGATGACCGAACGCGTTTATCATAGCGACCAATAGGCGCTCAATGAGTTGTTGGATGATGGAAACAACCAAAGTATATCCCAGTGGCTAGAGATAACCCATCAGATTTAGCACTTGGACTCTTATGTAGATGGGGGGTCATCAACAAGGTTCTAGTTGTGAAGCCACCTTTGTAACTGGGATGGAATTGGACCACACAAATCAGGAAGATTCATTTGTCATGGATTGAGTTATTCACAAATGGAATTACTCAAGCTCGGCACTTAGAGTCCCGTATTAAGGTATTGACTAGAGCCGGCAGAAATCTGTCCGAACCGATTATCCAAATTTGTTCGACCGGAAAAAAACCGGGTACGATCACCAAATTTATGTCCAAATTTAAAATTCAGACAACCAGACATGTCCGAATTTAAATCCGGGTCGGGTTCGGGTTTGGACATTCGGGTTCGGGTTGTCCGAATTTTTGAACCATTTCGGGTTCGAACAAATTCGGACAATCGGACGACCAGGTTCGGACATTGGACAACTATGTTTATATGTAATTTTAGTCCAAATTCTTTAGAAAATTTTATAAAAACAAATTCGGACAACCGGGTTCGGACATTAAAAAATCGGGTTCGGGTTCGGTCACACAACATTTCGGTCAGAATGTCCTAAAATCATATCACAAATTCGGACATTCGGACAACCGGATCCGGACATCAGACATTCGTGTCTGGGTCCGGACATCGTCTGGTCAAAGTGTCTTATTTGTAATCCGAACAAGGTCCGGGTGTGAAGTTTTTGTCCGAATATCCGATTTGTCCGGACCCAAATTGACCCGGACCCAAATTCTTGCCACCCCTAGTATTGACCCATTCAAGGGGTTTCTGGAAGAAGGGCATATTCTTATTCGGCTTCGAGGCAACAAGTTCCAAAAGAGAGCTATAACTACGTCTACCAAGTTATAGATGTACATAAATGATCGCAAACATATGAAGTGTCAGCATAAAACGTGTTCTTTTAGCAAACAAAAGGTTACTTGTATTGCTTAGTTCTATCGATAGGAGTGTCGCAGTTTCCGAGTTATTAGTTGGAGAAGTTCAAGAGCAAACTACTCTTGCTTGCAACTGGAATTTCTTAAGCTAATAATCTGCTTGCTTTACTTGTTGACCCAAAAAAAAAAAACTCGGCTAGCAAATGGGCAAAAATAGTTGACAGAGACAATTGTTTAGAGTTCTTGTAAGTATGACGCAAGTGGTTATTTTGCGGCCAATAGGGTTGTTTGTGTAAATTATATCAGGCACGCTCAGGTATAGAAGTATGCTACAAAGCTATGGTACACACCAAAAAGATCATGCACACAAAATCAAAAGTCTCTTTATTTAATCAAATGCATCTTATATATAAACTTTAATGGCAAATCATAACAAACAATGACTCATTGCTGGTGGAGAAATTTTTGATATTTTACGAATCTAAGGCTCAAATCGTCATGCCAAGGTTTTTATATATGTTCCACTTGGTTTTAGTAGTATCATAGACTTCACTAATTATTTTTAAATTTTTCTGTGGATTTTTTTTTGGCAAGATTTACTAATTTGTTAACATATTTTATTAACCTAGATTTTTTTTTGGATCAAGAAAATAGGAGGGGATTATATTAATTGCGTATTGAAGAAATCGTACAGATCTTCCGATGCTCTAGCATTAATGCTATCCGGAATATCCTCATCCCAAATTCTACACGACGAGCAAAAAGGTTGCCAATGAGCAATGTCATGAGCGACCATGTTGCCTCGACGTTTAACAAACGACCATGCAAAGAAATCACAAGAAGAGACTAGACTGAAAACTTCCTGAATGAAGAAACCTAACACATTATTTGGAACCTGCTTGTTTCTGAGCTTCTGGATTAGAGCTAGGCAGTCCCCTTCGATCACCAGATTAGTAATCCCCGCTGTAGTTGCCTTTTTGAGGCCAAAAATGCATGCCCGTGCTTCCTCTATCTTTGGTCCTGCGAACCCCGTACCTTGTTACACCCCAGCCATGACTACATTGCCGTTGGAGTTACGGATCACAAAACCCCATCCCCAACCCCGTTCACCCACACAACCCCCATCAAAGTTAAGCTTATACGTCCCCGAAGCTGGCGGCTGCCACAATAAAGGGGCCGGGTTGCCCTTAGTCCGATCTTGCTCTAGTGACTCGCGATAGCTACGAACAAAAAAAGTGGCACGCTTGCTCAACACCCCAAGATTGCTATCCAGGGTTTTAAAGATGAATCGATTACGGGCATTCCATATTTCCCACAAAATAGCAACAAAGTCCCCTATTTCTTCCCATGAGATGTTTTTCTTGGCCTCCATAAAGCAATCCAGTGGACAACGAAAACGTGAACTCCATGACTATGGGGGGAGCTCACTGCCTTCCCAGATGCTCATGCCTAAAAGGCATTCGAAGAGAGCATGCAAATCAGTCTCTTCAGGGTGGCCACATATAGTGCATTGCATATTGAAACCCGGGATTCTCATAGCAATATTCCTGCACGAGGGGAGGATATCCTTGCAAATACGCCAAGTGAAGAGCTTTATTCGTGGGGGGACTTCGAGGTCCCAGATGGACCGCCACAGCTGAGTATCCTGCGATGATGACTAGCCCTCTCCACTAGCCCATTCCCTCACAATTAAGTGGTAAGCCGATTTAACTGAGAACACCCCGTTGGCTGTGTAGTGCCATATCAGTTTGTCTTGAGGCCACTGATCACATAAAGGAAGACTAAGAATTAACTTAGCATCATAGGGAATAAATATGTCCCGAATGAGTTCCTCACGCCATGTAGAGCTAGCATAGTCGATTAGGTCCCGGACTTTAGTGACTGGGGGATTTTCCGGTTTAGCCGTTATCACCGCAAAGGACTTGGGTATAGGAAGCTACCTAGATCCCCATATGTCAATTTAGTTATCATTGCCAACTAGCCATCGGGTGCTAGCCACTAAGACATCTTTCACCCCCCAAATGCTCCTCCATGTGTAAATCGACCGAGGGCCCAGTGTGGCATCGAGAACAGAACCATTAGGGAAATATTTAGCCCCCAAAACTTGGCTTACTAGTGAAGAGGGGTGGGTGATCAATCTCCAGAGTTGCTTCACTAGTAACGCTCTATTAAAAGTCTCCATATCTCTAAACCCCATTCCTCCTTCGATTTTACTACAGCAAAGTTTCGAACTTCCCTGCCAATGTAGCTTACGATCCTCTTGTTTGTGTTCCCACCAAAACCGATTCATCATCGCTTGGATGGTGTTGCAGAGATCCTTGGTAAAACTAAAGATACTCATGGCATACAATGGGATTGCTTGAGCTACAACTTTGATTAGCACTTCCCGTCCTGCCCATGATACTAGTCTCTCCATGAACCCCGCTAAGTGCTTTTTAATGCGGTCCACGATGAAGAGGAATGGTTTCCTTCTAGATCGACCAACGAATGTCAGAAGACCTAGGTATTTGTCATAGATAAGACCTCTCGGATGTCCAAGGCGAGTGTAATTGCATTGCGTCTGTCCACACCGACCCCTTTTCTGAACAAGACATCTGCTTTATTATAATTCACACACCGACCCCAAGCCCTCTCGTAGCTATGTAGCACGTCTTTCACTACGTTTGCTTGGGGTAGATCTGCACCACATAAAATTAGGGTATCGTTCACAAAGCACAGGTGAGAGATAACCGGGGCATTTGGGCAAACCCGAAACCCCTGTATGGCCCCTCTTTCCCCAACCTGTTGCAGTAGACCCGTGAGCCTCTCGGTGCAAAATAGGAATAAATACAGGGACAATGGGTCCCCATGCCGAATCCCACGATTGGGCACAATATGTCCTTGAGGTACTCCATTAACTAGGAAAAAGAAAGAAGTCGAACGAACACACTTCATGATGAGCTCACCCCAACCCTCGTTGAAACCCATTCTCAGCATAACCTTCTTCAAAAAAGGCCACTCAACCCGATCATACGCCTTCGACATGTCAAGCTTGATTGCCATCGCCCCCTGTCGACTGGAGTTCAAACGCATAACATGAAAAGTTTCAAATGCAATGAGGATATTATTAGTAATCAGGCACCCTTGTGTGAATGCTCCTTGCGTTTAAGAGATTATGCATGGCAAGATAGGCTTAAGACGATTGGCAATAACGTTTGTCATGAGCTTATAGGCCATGTTACATAAGCTAATCGGTCAAAACTCCAAAATATGCGTTGGGCACAGTTTCTTGGAAATCAAAGCAACGAAAGTATGGTTGAATCTTGGAGGGATAGCGTGTCCGTTCAGGATTGCAAGCACTGCCGCCACTACATCATTTCCAATAACTTCCCAGAAGTGTTGGTAGAAGAACGGGTTCATGCCATCCGGTCCCGGGGCTTTGTGTGGATGCATCTGCTTTAGGGCTTTCTCAATCTCATATCTCGTATAGGCCATACAAAGTTTAGAATTCATTTCGGGTGTAACACGAGTGGAAACCGCATTAATCACCTCGTCCATATCATACTGAGAAGAGGTCGAGAAGAGGTCCGAAAAGTAGTTAACAATGGTTTGCGTGATACCTCCCGGTTCAGTTTGTTGCACCCCCTCATCATCGGTAAGGGCTTCAATATAGTTCCTAGCCTGCCTCATGGAGGCTCGAGAGTGAAACCATCGAGTATTAGAGTCCCCATATTTGAGGTACTCAGACCTAGCCTGTTGCCACCATAAAATCTCCTATCTCTTGCGCCATTCCCGAATACTGTTCAAGATGCCTTTTCATTTTCGAATTTCACGTTCATGGGCAAACTGGGCGGCAAACTTCCTAATTTTCATACTGATGTTACCAAAATGCTCCTTGTTCCAGTGAGTTAGGGATGCAGAGCACTTCTCAATTTTATGCAGCAAACTATCCACTGGGTCAGCATCTGAAGAAGCCCCCCAAGCTGACACAATGGCCTCGTTGATGCTCCAATCGGTTGCCCACATATTCTCAAATTGGAAACAGGATCCCCTTCTAGTGGCGGCCCGATTCCGTGGTTTACAGCGCAATAGAAAAGGTAGGTGGTCGGATATATACGAGTCTATGTGTTGGACTCGATCCTCAAGGAATTGAATGGGCCATTCTGTGGAGGCGCAAAACCGGTCAAGGCGTTCCTCCACTACTTCGGCTCCCTCCCGATTGTTGCATCATGTGTAATCGTATCCAGAAAAACCCAAGTCATGTAGATCATTGTCAAGGAAGGCATCTCTGAAGGCGTCAATGTGCGCCTGGGATCTTAGGGGTCCGCTTGCCTTCTCACAGTGATAGAAAATTTCATTAAAATCCCCTCCCACCACCCATGGGAGGTCCATATGTGTCTTCAACTCGACGATCATCTCTCCCGTACAGTGCTTTTATTGGTTCTCCGGCCAGCCATATACCTCCGTGAACCGCCACAATGGGTTTTGGTTATGCCATTTCAATGTAGTATCGATGTGGTATGAGGAGTAGGACAACACTGTGAGTGCAAGATTTTTGTCCCACAAGAGCGCTAACACTCCCGAACATCCTCGGGCATCCACAAAAGCACCATGGTAATCGCCTAGCTGCACCAACATTGCCTCCATCTCCATCTTACTTCTTTTGGTCTCCGATAAAAAGACCAACCAGGGCGAGAATCTTCGCAGTATCGCGCGAAGGTCTTTAACTGTTGGGTCTCGCCCAACCCTCGACGGTTTAAGCACAAAACTAACATTGATATTGGCGGGGTTGTCTAGCAACCTCCGCCTGTTCGAGATAGTTCTCATTTTTTCCAACACTTGTTTCCACCACTCGGACCTTGTCACATCCCTCCACGTTGGCCATATCCCCAAGTTTGCGTTTAAAAATGTCACCAGGGGGTATCCGAAAATCCCTGTCATCAACCACCATATGAACGACATGTTCTTTCTCTAAGTCCCCCACAATAGAACCTCCAGTGAAGACTAATTGCTTCCGAGGTGTATGGCTCATACGATGAGTTCTGAACGCAGTAAACAGCCAATGTTCCTCAGCTAGCTCCGTCTCCGCATTTCTTCTTCGAGATTTCATTGGGGAAGCTCTAAGCCATGCCTCGTACTGGAGCTCACATGCCAAGGTCTCGGGATCAACCGCCTTGCATGTTATTAGGGTATGGCCTATGACTCCACATCCATAGCAAAAGTCTAGGAGTTTCAAGAATTTAATCCATGGGGCCCTCCCCTCCATCTTCACCATAACTCCCCTCCGCAAAGGTTTTAATACTTCCACTTCAGCTCTAAAACACAAGGCTTTTTTCGTTCCTAGGAGTTTGTTTTCATCACATCGGAGGAAAGTCTCTACCTTGTCTCCCAAGAATTTCGCAAAGGCCTTTGTCTGACGTACTGCCAGGACATCATAGGCTTTCACCCAAAACCCTATCTTGTCAAAGGCGACGTCCGAGAGTTGCTCTGTACCAATCCATTCTTTCATGATGAGCAGATGGCCATCGAAGGCCCATGGCCCCTCGTCGAGGACGAAGTCCTTGTCTTTCTTTAGAAAAAATTGGAATAAAAATAGGTTCTTGTCCAACTCCTTGACCACCATTCCTCTTGAGGGTCTCTATACCGCTTGCATAACGGTCTTCATTGCTTTGGTACTAAACGTGTTGGGTGTAAGGAACTTTCCAAGGAGACTCAGGGCAATCTCCTCGTTGCATTCCTCAGGGATCTCCTCCTCATACTCTGCTGCTTCTTCTTCCTCCTTAGTCAGTTTAAGTTTTTTCCACTCAATCATCAATTCATCCGCCATGGTGTGTTCGGGGAATTGTTTCGAGCTGAGTCTACCAAAGGTTTGAATAACACCAGGGGAAAGCAGAAGTCAACTACGTGACTATATTAAGCCTACACTAAGGCAAACCAAGCAACAAAACCCCACCGGACGGGGGGTTGACGGCTCTCACAACGTGGGCGGCGCTAGGGTTGGAGAGAAACGTGATGATTAGGAGAAATAGTTATCTCCTACCATCAAAATTATTATTAACCTAGGTTTACTTCACACATAAAATTTTTAGCGTAGAATATAATAGGTTTTGGTGAATAATAGAATACTTTTTTGTGATTACACTTTTCATATATTTTTTTAGTGAACAACATATTAATTTTTACAGTAATCTTTAATGCACAATAGGTTATTTCAAATGAAATTAGATCAACTTTTATGGAGTTTGATGTCGTGAGGTCTAAGAGTTTAAATTATACTTTTATTTTTATCTAAGTTTATCAAATGTATACATCCATACTTTTTTTTTTACACTGTTTTAGTGTAAAATATAATAGTATTTAGTGTACAATGGAATGGTGTTTTAGTGTATAATAAAACAATGTTAGCATATGATGAAATAATATTTAGTGTACAATATAATATTATTTAGTGAAACTATTATTTGACTTTTGGCTTACATTAGAATACTTTTTAGTGTAACTTTTCAATTTTTTTATTAGACAACTGAGCTATTTTGATTCATCATTAGAAAACTTTTAAGTGAATAATAAAATACTATTTGGTGAACAATTGATCACTGTTTGATGATCAATATATGAAAATCTACTATTTTTCTTAAAAAGGTGATATTAGTCTTGTACTATTGTGGTGAGTTCTGGACAATTGTCTATTGAAAATCTATATAACTATTTATGCACATTTAAATAACACCAACAAGTAACTTTTTCATTAAAACTATAAACTAAAATGATTGATAATATATAATCATTTATTGAACATTAGATTAATTTTGAATAAACACTAAAATCTGCAACTTTAATTAACAATAGAATAATTTTAATGAAGATCTAATTTAATGAATATTAGAATAACTTTTAATATGTAAGTCAAATTTGAGAATAAAATATATATTCTTCTTAATAAAAAGACACTACTTAAGACGTTGCGAAAGGAGGGGAAAAAAAAAGATGGAGAGGGAAATGGTGATTATGAAAACAGTCCATGCGTAATTGAACCTGTGACCTTATGTGCCAAACTAGGTTTGCTAGCCAACACTTGTGATGATTAGGAATAATAATTGCTAATCAAATTTGCTTAATAAAAATTCTACTAATTAACTAATATATATATTTCTTTAAGGGAAGCATGGGCTACCAACCATAGGGTATGGCTTGCCTATCCCTATCGATGCACCTATTCTAACTCACCCCATGCCTTGTTCCTTTTCCTCATTTGGACAAGCAAGAAGGACACTCTCACAAAAAAAAAAAAACAATGATGATGAAGAAGGGTGAGGGTTATTTTTTGGTTGCTTTCATACTCATCTTTTTTCACCTTTCCTCTAACATTTACTACTTTACCAAGCAAGGAAATTAGAGAGAGAAAGAGAAGAGTGCTAAGTGGTAATTTTTATTCAACCAAATTGTTTTGGATTTTTTCCAAGGATTAAGGGGCTAAAAGGAGATTAAGAAGCTACTTTAAAGTGTGGGTTCTCTTAATCCCTTATATAAAAATTAGTTTTAAAGTTAAAATGTTTTATTATGATGTATGATTATGCTATTGATTTACAAGAGCTAGAGTGTTTCTTTACATGTTTAGTTTATTTTAAGAGCGGTATTTTTAAGTTATGCATGCCTTGTCTTACTAAGATATATGTCATGATTGTTGAGATATATTCTTTAAAGTTCTTTTCCTAAGTTATCTTGTATAAATGGTGATATTAGTAAATATTTGAGGTAATGATTGTGAAAAGTAGTCTTGGCATGATGTTATGGTTGATGAATTAGAATGATGAAGTTACTTGCTTTTCTTACTAGACATTTAGATTATGATTTTACAATGTCAAAAAAAAATACATGAAGCGTTGTTGAGTTATATGTTATAGTATGACTTTTGTAATTGATTCTTGTGTGGGTTGTGATATTAGGAGATGTTTTAGAAGTTGATTGAGTTAGTGTGGTTTGGCATGGTCTTTTTGGATGAGTTAAATAGTTAAAGTATACTCTTGAAAATTTGTTAAATATGTGTAAAGGTAATGATAGTTAACATTGTGATAAAATTATGTATGTACACTTGATGTTGTGGTGGTGCAATATATGCTTGAAAAAAAAACAATAGAGAATAGATTCCCCAAGTTTTTTAAAAGGAAAAATAAAGAAACTATTAGTAATTAAATAATGGGTTATTGTTTGATTGTGTGAGAGAGAAAAACACACATAGTTAAGGCATAATAATAACAACATCCATAAACCTCAAAAAAAAAAGAGAAAAGACTACAAGGCCAAGTTGGGACACTTGAGCAAGTAGTATTTTATATAATATTTGGTATGACCTTTATAGTAATTATTGAGCACGTATCATTTGCAAAAAAAAAAAACAAAAAAAAGGAGGTCCTAGTTGAAAGATTATTTTTATGGTCCTCCAAATATCCTTTTAATTGAGTTGAGAAAATGAGTGAACGAAAATTATTAAGATTTACACATGGCATCGTATGAAATGGCCTTAGTTTAATACCAAAGAGCATGCACTTTTAGGTCATAAAGTCACTGAGTTTGATTTTTGGTGTCAGACTTGCATAAACTAGTATCTAAAGGGACGAGCCGTTAGCCCGTTATGTACGTCTAAGCTGGGGATTTGTTGGCAAATTCCACTAATGGCTAAATTTCCACCCAGCGACAAATTCCACAGAGTGGCGATTTCCCACTCAGAAAGGTGGCAATATTTTACCCTAACGAGGCTATAAATTTTCTCATCCCTTAGACGTTAGTCCTCCTAGGTAGATAGTCCTTTAGTCAATGTCATTTCCATTTCTTTATTTCACAGCACGAGAATCGACTTTGGTGAATAGTGCGTACTTAACAAATCTCTTGTCCGAAAAGAGTTTGGATTGTCAGAAAAAATCTATTCACGTGAGAAATGTGCACATTTCCCTTCTTTTAGCTTCTCAAGCCTGATTGTGTTGTTCATTGGAATTTTAAGAATGCATTACTTATGCTCCGGGAAGAAAGGGTTGTGATGATTTGAAGGATTTATATATCTGTGATAATACTACTGTTAATACTACTATTGGTACTATGTCATATTGTGTGTCAAAACTATTTTAGTTTTGGGAGGCGAGAACTCCCACTGAGCTGTGGTTGCTCACCCCCTTCCAAAATTTCTCTTTTCAGATTCTCAACAAGTTTGAGGTAGGTGGCAAGACGTGTTTTTTTTGGAGGCCGATGTTTGGATTTGAAGATGTCCCTTTTATAACTTGCATGCATTGTCTTTATGTAATTGGAATGTAATGTAATATTAGTAAGTTATAACATTTTGGTGCATGTAGTTTGATGCTCTGAATTGACCTCGGTGGCTTTCCATCAAGACTCACATATTTTGTTATATTGTTTATGACGAGGGTCATGAGGACCCCATTGTAGTATAAGGTCATGAGGGCCTAAGGTGTAGTTTTTTTGGACTTTATAATTAGAACATGAAGATCTTTGTTTATATATATATATATATATATATATATATCCACTATTACAGAAGATTTATCTTATATTTAGCCTCAAGAGTCCTTTCAAAGGATTTTGGCGATGTAATGCTCTTACCATGGGCAAGGGTGGTGTTACATTTGGAGGTATCAGAGCCTAGGTTTGCATGGTTTGATGAAATTGTGTATATGCTTGAATGTGTGAGACAAGTTGTGAGTGTTGCATATGGGAAAAAAAAGAGGGTGATAAATTGTGTTTGAGTAAGTGAATTCATGTTAAGTGTACTGTTTGTGGGTGATAGCATGGAGCCAGCTGAACCAGATTATTTTAGGTGCCAATCATTTAAGTTCCTTGGTTTTAAGAAAGCATGGTGGAATGCGACATTCTTTTGGTTGATCCTATGTCGGTATAATGCCCAATATCATTATGAGCTTCCCTACTCTGAGTGGGTTCGAGTATTCTTGAGTCTTCTTCCTATTTTGGAAAATTTCGGCCAACTTTTGGCTAAACTTCCAAGTGAGGGGGAATAATACCCTTATACTTTCTTAGAGTTGCTACAATTCCTTATGCGTGTAGAACGTAAGATTGGAGACTTAGATTGAGAGAGATTGTGCCCTATGAATCGAGGATATCAAGCTAAGAAGTGGATAGAAGAGGACTTGATAGGAGATAGTGTGCTTTTAGAGCGTAGTGATGATATGGATCGCCTTACCCTAAAAAAGAATCACATGAGATCCTTCATTAACCATACCACAGAGAGAGATGGACATGATCTAAGCCGCAAGCTTAGGCGCATGGTTGATGCTTGGCAAAGGGCCATGATTATTCGTCGAGACCAACCAGAGTACTTATTAGAGGCTTGGGTAGAGAACAATAGTGTTAGAGGACATGTTGAGGGAAACCCCACCCCATATTTTAGTGCCTCAGACACCGACTTTACTAATCCAAAGTATGATCCTATAGATTCGAGTATAGAGTTTCATGCCTTAGACGACGTCTCTAATTCTGATGGTATAGATGATGATTTGGAGGGGGAATTCGCTGCATGGGAGCCCGAGTGGTTTGATGAGGATGACCCTGAGGGAGACTTTGAGCTTCATTCGGATTCTGATGATGACCCCGAGATGAGTGACTCTAAGAGTCGTGCTGACTCAGGAGAGTACCCTAGGCATGATGATGGTTCTAAGGAGGATTAGCTACTTACCCATCCTTACTTTTGTGTAGTACCTAATAGTTTCATTTCGTAAGCATGTATGATCATCTTATTATGTGTATTGTGTATGTTAATGGAACTAGATGCACTAACTATTAGAATGTAAAAGGTAGGAAGTACTTGCAAGCACATGCTTGGCTAATTGGTGACCATGAAGTCACAAATGTTGTACCTAGAATGTGAATGAACTATGTGATCCATTACCATGTACACTTGGCTTATGAGCCGTAAATATTTTGGAAGGAATGTAAGAAGTGAAATGTGTTTTAGCTTCTTGTTATGTTATGCAATTGGTTATGACTAGTTGTAAGTATCATGCAGTATATGCTTATTTGGAACTATTAGGAATAGGACCCCTATTAGTAAGTTGGTAATAGGATTAATAATACCCAAAATTATATAGATACATCTATAAGTTTTAATGAGAAAGCGCGATATCGTACGATTACTAATTAATTGCGGTGACCTAATTCTCGAGAGATGCCTCCACAGGTCATACTTCTACAAATAACTGCCATAGAAGTATTATGCAACTTTCAGAAACTAAAGCCACCTTTGTTTGAAGAAGGTCCTGATCCTCATGTTTATCAGGATTAGATTCGTAAGAACGAAGATTTGCTTGAGGTGATGGAATGCCCACCACAATTTAAGGTACAATTCGCTTCCCACAAATTTGAGAAGGAAGCAAACTTTTGGCAGGCTACCGTCAAACCCCAAGCTGAACAATCTCAGCTGACATGGTAACAGTTCAAGGACTTATTTGATGAAAAGTATTACCCTAATGATGTGAAGTGGGCTAAGGAACAAGAGTTCCTTCATCTTAAGCAAGGAAAAACCATGTCGGTCATGGAGTACGCAACTAAGTTCAAAAAACTTAGTCAATTCGCTCCAACTCAAGTGGCAACAGAATAGGCCAGAATGAATAGATTTGAGCATGGGCTTGAACATAGCATCAAGGGGAAATTTGTAGCTATCACATTCACTAGCTTTTAGGATATGTATTAGTGGGCTTTGAAGGTAGAAAGAGTGAACAAAGAAATAGATGCTGAGTATAAAGCTCGGATACAGGGTAACAGAAAGATGGGAATGGGAAACTCCCAAGGTGGACGCGTTAACAAGAAGCCTTTTCCTTTTAAGAACAACGACAAAGGAAGTTAAGGCAAACCCTACTGCCATAAGTGCAAGAGGCACCACCATGGCACGTGCAACTTCCCCATTGGAGCGTGCTTTGGGTGTGGCAAAATGGGGCATATGATGACCCAATGCCCTAAGATTTATCCAACAGCTCAAGGAATACACGGAGCAGGAGCTCATCGACTAATATCGGTAGCTTCAACTCAAGCTAGGGGATTGTGATCTAACTATGGAGGACGGGACAAGAAGCCTTAGAATCAAACTTGCATTTTTGCCATGACCGTAGAGGGGAAGACCTTAATGCTGTGATTTCAGTACACTTTTATTAGAGAATGTTTATGTTCATGTCTTGTTTGACCCGGGAGCCACACACTCTTTTGTGACCCCTGAGGTGGCTTCCCAGTTGTCATGTGTACCTATAGAAATGGACTATGAGCTATGTGTTTCTACTTCAGGCAGACTAGTTGTCACCTCTGATGTTATGCTTCAAGAATGTTTGATCATAATTAACGAAAGAAAGTTTCCTGCTAATCTAGTTTGTTTGGAAGTAAAGGACTTCGACATCATACTGGGGATGGACTGATTAGCTAGGCATCAGGTCTCAGTTGATTGCCATAAAAAGGAAGTTTCTATCAAGCCGCTAGATGGTGAAGAATTAGTTTATCATGGCAACGGAATACGAAAGCCAATTCCAATTATTTCTGCGATGAAAGTGCGCAGATTTCTAAGAAAAGGATGCCAAGGCTACCTGTGCGCAGTCCAACAAATTAATCTCAAGGAGCCCAAACTCAATGCAATCCCTGTTGCTCATGATTTTCCAGAAGTGTTTGCCAAAGTCCTAGGACTACCACCTGATCGTGAGATAGAGTTTGCAATCGATCTCGTACCCGGGACTACACTGATCTCTAGAACACCATATCGAATGGCACTAGTGGAGTTAGCTAAGCTCAAGGTACAACTCCAATAGATGCTTGACAAGGGGCAAATACGCCCAAGTGTTTCACAATGGGGAGCCCCGTTCTATTTGTGAAGAAAAAGAATGGTAGTCTCCAATTATGCATCGATTACCAGGAGCTTAATAAGGTGACAATCAAGAATAAGTACCCTGTTCCAAGAATAGAGGATCTGTTCTACCAACTTGCAGGTTCTGCTATTTTTTCTAAGATTGACTTAAGAATGAGGTTACCACCAGCTAAAAAACAAGCCGAAAGATGTTCCCAAGACAGCATTTAGGACCCGATATGGCCATTATGAATTCCTTATATTACCTTCTGGTCTCACTAATGCCCCCACAATATTTATGAATCTCAAAAATCGAGTTTTTAGGTCGTATCTAGACAAGTTTGTCATAGTTTTCACTGACGACATCTTAATCTATTCAAAGAGCAAAAAGGAGCACGACAAGCATCTCAGAATTGTCTTGGAGACCCTTAAAGAGCATCAATTATACGCTCAACTCAAAAAGTGTGAATTTGGGCTCGACAAGGTCAATTTCCTTGGTCATGTAATTTCAAATGAGGGTATTTCGGTTGACCCAATGAAAATAAAGGCTATAGTGAACTGGCCAATACCGACCAACGTAACTGAGGTGCGAAGCTTCTTAGGAATGATCAGCTACTACAGAAGGTTCGTTGAAGGTTTCTCCAAAATTGCTTTACCAATCACAAGACTCATTCGAAAAAGCACCAAATTTGAATGGTCGGATGAATGTGAAGGAGTTTCCAGGAATTGAAAACAAGATTAGTCACTGCACTTGTCCTAGCAATGCCCGATGGTGGTGAAGGGTTCGTCATTTACAGTGATGCACCTAAGAAGGGACTCGGATGTGTGGTTATGAAAAATAGAAGAGTCATTGCCTATGCGTCATGACAACTCAAGTCATATGAATAGAACTATCCAACACATGATTTAGAGTTAGCCACCATGATATTTGCACTAAAAATATGGAGGCACTATCTTTATGGCACCAATTGTGAGATCTACACAGATCATAAGAGCCTTAAATACTTGTTCACTCGAAAGGAGTTGAATATGAGGTAAAGACGGTGGTCAAAGCTGATAAAGGATTATGACTTAGAAATTCACTACCACCCTGGGAAGGCAAAGATGGTAGCAGATGTCCTTTGTCAAAAGTCAATTGGCTCTATGGCATGCCTCCTTACCTCGAATAAGAGGTTGTTAAAGGAATTGGAGGACTTGCAAATCAAAGTGGTATTGTCTTCAAAATCAAGCATGATAGCTGCCTTACAAATCACCTATCCTCCTATTGAGAAAATAAAAAGCACCCAATTTTAGAATCCGAAATTGAAAAAAATTAAGGAAACTGTAGAGAAGTATAGGATAAAAGATTTTGAACTCGTTAATGGTGTGCTCAGGTTTAGAGGGAGATTATGCGTACCAAATGTGGAAAAAATCAGAAAGGATCTGCTTCGTGAAGTACACCACTCAGTGTATGCTAGCCACCTGGTGGTACTAAGATGTATCATGACCTTAAGGAAAATTATTGGTGGAGTGGAATGAAAAGTGATGTGATTAAGGTTGTGTCCCAATGCCTCACATGCCAATGTGTGAAGGCTGAGCACCAAAAATCAGGAGGACTTCTCTAACCTTTATCGATTCCGAAATGGAAGTGGAAACACATAAGCGTGGACTTTGTCACGGGTCTACCAAGAATAGTGAAACAACATGACTCGGCATGGGTAATCGTTGACAGATTGACTAAATCCGCTCATTTTCAAGCAATCAAGATCACCTATACCTCAGAGAAGTTAGCAGAACTATACATTCAAGAAATTGTTCCGCTTCATGGTGCACCATTAAGTATTGTCTTAGATTGTGATTCCTAGTTCATGTCGAAGTTTTGGAGAGGCTTTCAGGAGGCCCTAGGAACAAAACTCAATATCAGCACTTCTTTTCATCCTCAAACTGATGGACAGGCCGAGAGAACCATCCAAACAATGCAGGATATGTTGCAAGCATGTGCTTTGGACTTCAAGGCAAGGTGGGATCGCTACTTACTGCTCATTGAATTTGCATACAATAATAGCTACCAAGCAAGCATTAGAATGGCACTATACGAGGCACTCTATGGACGACGTTGTAGATCACATTTTTGTTGGCATGAAGTTGGGGAAAAAAGAATCTCAAAAGTTGAGTTGATTGATAAAGTGGCTGACAAGGTCAAGATTATTAGAGAAAGACTTCGAGCAGCCCAGAGCAGACAAAAGAGCTATACAGACTTAAAGAGAAGACCCCTAGAATTCGAAGAAGGAGACCATATCTTCATTAAGGTATCCCCGCTTAAAGGAAGCGTTCATTTCGGTCAAAGAGGGAAACTTAATTCCAGATACATAGAACCATTTTAGATAATCGAGAGAATAGGTCTCGTAGCATATAGAATAGCACTCCCTCCTTCTTTGCAAGGGATACATGAGGTGTTTCATGTGTCAAATATGAGGAAGTACATCCTAATTCGTGATCACATTATTGAGTGCGAACCGATAGAGATTAGAAGTGACTTTAGCTTTCCTGAAGAACCAATTCGGATACTCGAATGATAAGAGCGTCGACTAAGGACAAAGACAATTCCTTATGTCAAAGTCCTATGGAAGCATCACAAAGTCCCAGAGGCAACATGGGAGCTGGAACATGAGATGCGAGAGAAGTATCATAACCTTTTTGAAGCAGGTATGTAAGTTTTGAGGACGAAACTTCTTTTAAGGGGGGATAATGTAATGATCAAGAATAATAATTGCTAATCAAGTTTGCTTAATAAAAAATTCTACTAATTAACTAATATATGTCTTTTTTAAGGGGAAGCATGGGCTACCAACCATAGAGTATGGCTTGCCCATCCCCATCCATGCACCTACTTTAGTCAACCCTATGCCCTGTTCCTTTTCCCCATTTGGACAAGCAAGAAGGACACTCCCACGCAAAAAAAAAAAATGATGATGAAGAAGGGTGAGGGTCAAATCAAAAGTGGGGGTATGAGTTATTTTTTGGTTGCTTTTATACTGCTCATTTTTCACATTTCCTCTAACATTTACTACTTTACCAAGCAAGGAAACTAGAGAGAGAAACAACAGAGTGCTAAGTGGTAATTTTTCTTCAACCAAATTGCTGTGGATTTTTCCTAAGGATCAAGGGGGCTAAAAGGACATTAAGAAGCTACTTAAGATGTGGGTTCTATTAATCCCTTACATAAAAATTAGTTTTAAAGTTAAAATATTTTACTATGATGTATGATTATGCTATTGATTTACAAGAGCTAGAGTGTTTCTTTGCATGTTTAGTTTATTTTAAGAGTGGTATTTTTAAATTATGCATGTCATGTCTTACTAAGATATATGTCATGATTGTTGAGATATATTCTTTAAAGTTGTTTTCTCAAGTTATCTTGTATAAATGGTGATATTAGTAAATATTTGAATTAATTGTTGTGAAAAGTAGTCTTGGCATGATGTTATGGTTGATGAGCTAGAATGATGAAGTTACTTGCTTTTCTTACTAGACATGTAGATTATGATTTTGCAAGGTCAAAAAAAATACATGAAGCGTTGTTGAGTTATGTTTCATAGTATAACTTTTATAATTTGTAACGCCCCGCCCAAAGGGGGGCAGGCGTGTCACCGCTGTGAATGTTCGATTAAGAACACTCACAAGGCTTTCTAAACTTCTTAACCTTAATAAACCTAATCATAAGCGATAGCAGCGGAAGCTCTTATAGAAATCTAACTGAAGTTCGGGAAGGTCAATCTAAAACATACATTGCATATATACTTAAACCATATACAAAATGTTCTTACACATGTCTCATTCCAAAATATACATCCATACTTGTACTTATAAACATAATCATAGCGTAAACATACAACGAGGCCTGCATTCCCAACTAGGTTTGTCAAAATTGTTTCACAATTGGCTAGCTTTCTTAATGCTCCTGTGGTCCCTCCTTGCTTTCAAAACCTGAAAAATGGTGAGGTCATGAGCTCCCCGAGCCCAGTGAATAACCCTTACCTTCCCCGTTGTTACACTTTGCACATTAACCGATTAACACATAAGCACACAGTATACGTATCTTATGACATCGAAACATAATATCTCATATATCATATAGGGGGCGATAAGAGGACACGCGTATGTTTTAAGAATCAAAAAGGTACTTATATCGTTTGTCTCTGATATGTTCATGAATATCACAAACACACACACATTTCTGTTATGAGGTAGGCAATTAGATTAATTTAGCCACACCTGTCCCATACCAGGTACGTTTCAAGGACCCACGTTTACGCTTGAGTCCTCGAACAAGCTTTGCTGTTAGTTTATTCACTAAGCTAACCATGATTGTCCCATACCAATCATGTCTTTTGGGCTCCTATCCTCACTGGAGTCCAAAAGAAAGTAAAACCTGCTAAACGACCCAACGGCCCGCCCATAACCACAATTGGCACACATATCAAAGCAATTTTATCACAAAAGTTCACATACTAGCCATAAACACATAACATGTGTCTTACAACATGCTCATGAATCACATATGTGTTTCAAAATCAATTACAAGCTCATAGATGTTTTGAATGCACCTTCAAATCCAAAACCAAATCCAAGCAAAATCCAATTCCATATCATATCCGAAGTCCAAAAATCCAAGCCAAAACTAATTTCACAACACATCACACATTCTTAACTGAATACAAAACTTTTAGTTTAGGAAAAATTAACTCATGACTCACATAAAGAACTATCACAACACAAGGGTCACAAACACATCCTGGTGGACCGGGCGATGCCCACTTAAGGTACCAACCAAGGACCCAACGCTCTAAAGTACGTAGATGCCCTCAAATCACAAATTGAGGAGTCACATTCACATCCTGGAGAACTAGGGACCCACACAGCTCCCAAATAACACAAACTGAGGAGTCAATTGGCGGACCGGACATTGCTCACTCAAGGTACCAACCAACGGCCCACACAGCTCCAAACACAAAGATAACTACTTCTATTGTCATAGCTCTAGAACGCTCTGTAATAGCATCAGACAAGACACGAATCTCTTTCCCCAAAAACATAACTTAATGAAATCATATAATCACTTTTTTATTTTCAAAGAAATTCAATTCCAGAATTTGAACAAAAACGTAATCGAAACAAAGCATAATTTCATTCAAATTACGTTTCACAAGTGTCCAATACTTCATCACACAATCAAAATTCTCAGGAAACTCAACAATGGCCTTTTCATATCTAATTACGAATTAAACATACAAACAATCCATAATTACACTAAACAAGGCACTTTAACCCACAAATTCATAACTTCTAAAATACACATCCAAAATTCATGAAACTTTACCAAAAGTTTCCTAATATCTTGGGTAACCTACAGTAAAAATTTCAGGATTTTTTGTGCATCCAATAATTCACAGAAAATCCAACAGTATCCTGATATCTACAATATCCGAAATTCACCCCCATTTTTCTACCATATTATTCAACCAAATACAAGCAATCAACCCAAAAATTCAAAGTATAGCATGTATATGAACAAAACCACAACATAAATAACAATTCAAAACACTCCCATAACCCTAAAATCACAAATCACCGTAAAAAAAAATGTGAGTTGTGGGTTTCTCCCAATTGAAATTAGAGTTCTATTCTACTAAACCCTAAAATCTCATATTCCAAGTTCAATTCGACATTAATCTTGCAAATTTCAAATAGAAAACTCAAACTAATCTTCCCCAAACCGATTTTAGGTTGAAGAAGAGCAAAAATTACTCACCTTAATCTGATTTCAAAACCAAAACCTTAATCTTCTCCTCCTTCTCCTCCTCCTCCTCCTCCTCCTTCTTCTTCTTCTTCTTCTTCTTCTTTTCTTCTCTTCTTTGTGCGTGTGGGGTGTGTGTGTGAGAAGCAGAGAACCCCCCTCCCCCTTTCTAATTCACGCATAAAAGAAATAATCCCCCTCTCCCCATTTTCTTTTTCTTTTTCCTTTTTTTTGCCCCCCTTTTGTTTTTTGTTTTTTTTTGGCCGACTCTCTTTTCATTTTTTTCCCTCTTTTTTTTTTTTTTTTGAAACAAAGCTTTAGTAATATACTCACTCAACAAATTATTCCCAAAACACAATCATATTAACTTAAAACACATATATATATCTAAAATAAAACACATAAAATACATACACATTAATTAGGAATTCACACTTGAATCAAAATTAGTAACCAAAAATTTCGGGGCGTTACATAATTGATTCTTGTGTGGGCTGTGATATTAGGAGATGTTTTAGAAGTTGATTTAGTGTGGTTTGACATAGTCTTTTTGGATGAGTTAAATAGTTAAAGTATACTCTTGAAAATTTGTTAGATATGTGTAAAGGAAATGATAGCTAACATTCTGATAAAAATATGTATGTACACTTGATGTGGTGGTGGTGTAATATTATGCTTGAAAAAAAACAATAGAGAATAGAATCCCCAAGTTTTTTAAAAGGAAAAAAAAGAAACTATTAGTTATTAAATAATGGGTTATTATTTGATTGTGTGAGAGAGAAAAATACACATAGTTAAAGCATAATAATAACAACATCCCTAAACCTCAAAAAAAAAAGAGAAAAAACTACAAGGCCAAGTTGGGATACTTGAGCAAGTAATATTTTATACAATATTTGGTATGACCTTTTATAGTAATTATTGAGCACGTGTCGTTCACAAAAAAAACAAAAAAAAAAACAAAAAAAGGGGGTCCGAGTTGAAAGATTATTTTTATGGCCCCCCAAATATCCTTTTAATTGAGTTGAGAAAATTAGTGAACGGAAATTATTAATATTTACACATGGCATCGTATGAAATGGCATGGGTTTGATACCAAAAAGCATATGCATTTTTAGGTTATAAAGCCATTGACTTTGATTTTTGGTGTCGAACTTGAGTAAACTAGTATCTAACGGGACGAGCCGTTATGTACGTCCAAGTTGGAGATCTGTCACCAGATTTCGACTAATGTCTAAATTTTCACCTGGCGGCAGATTCCATAGAGTGGCGGTTTTTCACTCAAAAATGTGGCAGTGTTTTACCCTAAAGAGGGTATAAGTTTTCCCATCCCTTATACGTTAGTCCTCCCGAGTAGGCAGTCATTTAGTCAAAGTCATTTCCATTTCTTACTTTCACTACACGAGAATCGACTTTGGGGAATAGTGTGTACTTAACAAATCTCTAGTCCAGAAGGAATTTGGATTGTGAGAAAAAGGCTATTTATGTGACAAATGTGCACATTTTCCTTCTTTTAGCTTCTCAAGCCTAATTATGCTATTCATTGGAATTTTAATAATGCATTACTTATGCTCTGAGAAGAAATGTTTGTGATGATTTGAAGGATTTATATATCTGTGATAACATTGCTATTAATACTACTATTAGTGCTACGACATGTTGTGTGTAAAAACTATTTTGGTTTTGGAGGAGAGAACTCCCACTGAGTTGTGGTTGTTCACCCCCTTCCAAAATTTTCCCTTTCAGATTGTCAACAAGTTTGAGGTGGGTGGCAAAAGGTGTTTTTTTTTTTGAGGCCGATGCTTGGATTTGAAGATATACCTTTTGGTAACTTGCATGCATTGTCTTTATGTAATTGGAATGTAATGTAATATTAGTAAGTTGTAACATTTTGTTGCATGTAGTTTGATGCTCGGAATCGGCCTTGGTGGCCTTCCACCAAGACTCACATATTTTGTTATGTTGCTTGTGACGAAGGTCATGAAGACCCTATTGTAGTATAAGGTCGTGAGGCCTAAGGTCTAGTTCTTTTGGACTTCATAATTAGAGCATGACCCTCTTTGTTTTTAAATATGTATGTGTATAGATATATAGATAGATAGATAGATAGATAGATAGATAGATAGATAGATATAGATATAGATATATAATCCGCTATTACAGAAGATATGTCTTATATTTAGCTTTAAGAGTCCTTTCAAAGATTTTGGCGATATAATGCTGTTACCATGGGGCAAGGGCGTTATACACTCGATGCCGGTAACATTGCTAAAATTTGCGTAAGAGAACTATTTAATTCTATCATTCCACGGTAGGCCAACGTGTTTTAGGTTGAGTGTTTGGGATTGGACTGCAAGCATGCACAATATTTTTGTACCCGTGGTTGTTTAATATAACAACTGACCCATTGGGGTTTATTTATATTGCAAGCTAAATATTTGTTAACTATTAATTAATCTTTGTGTTCCTTTTTATTTATTATTAGCTCCTTAGTTTTATGTACAGTTGTTATATTATATAATTGGTTGTATAGGAGTATTTACAAATCAAGTTTCGAGTCATCAAAAACATTGTATGGCTTAGTAGAATGTACTACTATTCATTCAAAATTGACTCACCAAAAATATTGTATAGCTTACTAAAATATGTTACTGTCCATCCCAGTTAGACTCACTAAAAATACTGTATAACTCAATAACACTTACACTTGTATACCAAGGTTTGGCTCAATAAATTATTATTATTATTAAAAGAATGTAAAAAAATTTAGTTCTTATACTTTTTGTATTAATAATTTGATTTATTTAAATGATCATCAAATATTTATAAATAAATATTTTTTAAATCATTGAAATTTTTTCCATGATAAAACCTTTAACATTCAAAAAAATAGTGAGCAAATAAGATCATGCACATTTTTATTGAGCATATAAATAGTTTTAACGAACAAACTATTGATATGATATTTGATTATTAAACTATAGTGAGTCTATCATTTACTAAGATATAGAACACATTTAGAAAGAAATACACTGTCACAAAATATAATAAAAAAAATTAGTGAGCAAATGCACTTTGTTGTTCAATGTTATTAGCATATAAATAGTTTTAGTGAGCAAACATCTAGTATGATACTTGTTTAGTGAGTTATATTATACTTCTTTTCAGTTATAGTATAATTCAAAAGAATTTAAAAGAATTTAGTGAGCTATAACATATGTTTAGTGAGCTAAAGTATGTGTTTAGTGAGTTGTACTTTATATTTTACTGAATTATCGTATCCATTCATTTAGCAATTCATTGTCATAAATATAATTTTAAAAAAATTAGTGAGCAAATACACTTTATTGTTCATTTAGTGGGCTCATAAACACTTATAGAGAGCAAACTTTCAGCATGACATTTGTTTAGTGTGTTGTACTTTTATCTCTAGGTGAGTCATAATATATGTCTAGTGAGTAATATTATATATAGTTTTATAAACAATAATGATATATCTCTTGGTGAACTCAATTTAGTATTTGTAAATTAAAAAATATTATACAATAACACTTCAAAAATTGTTTTTTCTTGTAAGCTTGTGAGTTAAATAATTTTTTAATATATTATTAAGAGAATGGATTTTCTTGTAAAAAAGCAAACAATAAATTGATTTATTATATTATTTTGTTCATGCAAAAATAAAGTGAGTCTTCTTTAGTTTTTTCCTATTAATAACATACTTCTTTATTCCTAGTTAATATCTAAATCACATTTTTGGTTGTATTTGCTTCATTAAATCATATATATTTTATGATTAAATTTTATTATTAAATAATAATAAGGTATGTGAGATTCTACCTCATTAAGTAGAATTGATATTGTATTAAATTCACATCTATCCTACATAGTATTTTCTTTTTATTTTGAATTTCATGTGGCATCCTATGTTGCATTAAAGTATCTCAAATGACTATTTACTCCTATGTGACATCCTACATGATGAGCTTACGTGTTGCTCATATATGAGTTCAATTATATTATATATATATATATATATATATATATATGTATATATATGTATATACACATACATATACATATATATATATGTATATTTATATATATATATACGTATATATATAAATATATGTATATGTATATGTATATATATATGTATATATATACACACGTATACCCATATATATATATATATGCATATATATATACATATATATATATTTATATGTATATACATATATGTATCTACTTATATTCATATATCTATATATAAATATATATATATATATATATATATATATATATATATATATATATATATATATATGTGTGTGTGTGTGTGTGTGTGTGTGTGTGTGTGTGTGTGTGTGTGTGTGTGTGTATATATATATATATATATATATTTGTATATTCGTGTCTTTGTGTGTGTGTGTGTGTGTGTTCGATGAAATACTTCAAAGAGCTTTTATCCATGTTTGTGGGTAATTGACTTATGCTGAAAGGTGAAATCGACTGTCTAGTGTGGTCCGAAAGAATAGTTGGGATAGGGACATGAAAAGAGTCTCATCCCTACCTAGGT